>SJYA01003205.1:2837786-2918027 GCA_006410615.1 Neotragus moschatus
GGAATGTGCATGGTGAACATGCAAGGAAAGCCCCCCCCCCACCCCGAACTTTTTAGCTTTAAACTTAGCTGTGGGCAGATGTCTGTCTCTGAACATACTTCGCTTCCTCTCAGCTTGCTTCCTAGACCTTTTATTCTATCAGACTCTGATTTTTTAAAATACGCCAATGCTGTTGCCTTGTTGTTCTGGGTTCTCTGATTACCTCTGATCCACTTCACATCTGTTAATACTTTTTCTTTCAATCTTTTTCTCCACAGGTTCTGGTGGATCTCACAGATATCCACTTCCAGTTTAGCTGTGAAATAAGATCTTTTTCTTATAAACTGGTTGTGTAGGCAACCAGGTGATATAGACTAAGTCCAGGTCCACTTGCTTTAGTGGAGACGGCTAGATTGATGGGAGCAATTGTGGTTCAGCTGTCCATATACTCCCAGATGTCCATATACTCCCAGATGTGGACATTTCCACTGCTTGTGGTATGATTCTCCCCTTCACAGAATCCCCTGGTCTATTTTAGAATGCTCAGCTTGTCCCAGAAGATATTACTGCAGCTTGACACCTCCATGTCGCTAGACCAGCGGTTGGCAAACTTCTGTGCCCGGGGCCAAATAGTAGTTTCAGCTTTGATAGCTGTGTGGTTAGGCCATTTGAGATGGGTGTTCTCTGCTTTCTGTAGACCCTCCTTCTTGACCAGTCCCTGATTCACTCACATTAGATCCAATCCTCTTAAATATAGGGCTAATTAGTCTTTGTTAACTTAGAATCCCACCTGACTTCAGCTCCTGCCATAAACAGTGGCCTCCTTCTCCCCCTAGTAGCGAAGACTGCTGCCATGTCCTGCCCACTGTCTGCTGTAAAGGGTGGGGTGTTTCTCCAGGAACTTCTGTGTAAGATCTCTCTGACCAATAAACCACTGATGCCTTTGTTGCTGTCTACTGACTTTTTTTTCAGTCTGAAGGATGTGTAACTACAAGGCTTGCAGGCCTGTGGCTTGCAGCCCAATAACAAACATAGATTCTCTATTATAACTACTCTTCTGTTTTAGTTTGAAAGCAGCTGTAGATAATATATAGACAAGTGGATGTCACTGTGTTCCAATAAAGCATTATTTGCAGAAAAAGGTAAGCGGCAAGATTTGGCTCTTGGTACTTAATTTGCAGATCCCTGCCTAGACTGACCATTTTCTCATGGAGGTACTCTGCACTCACACTGGTTAAGGAAGGATAAGAAATATGCAATATCTCACACACAGTTGAGAGCCCTTGTGAGATAAATTATGATGGAGTGGTTTGTGGCTAAGCCCTGTAAGAGACACAAAAGCCTCATTGGGGGAAGAGTACTAACTAGACAATTCAGAAAGTTTCTCTTAGTGTCGAGATCCTGTTAGCCCAGTGGTTTTTAACCCTGACTGCCCATTAAATTCACCTGGGGGAGCTTATAAACCTCCCAAGCGCTCAGGCCACACAGAAAACTAATTAAATCAGAATCTTTGGGAATAGGACCAAGTAGTAATTTTTAAAGCTCCCTGGTGATTACAGTGTGAAAATTGCTGGCCTGGCAATTACATCAGCCAGTGGTGAGCATGGTTCTGCTTCCTGGAGCAAGGCTTGCCCCATAATGGTGCCCCTTCTTTGTCTTTCTAATAGGGTTGGATAGTGTCCGTCTTGAATAAACTTGTAAAGAATTCCTGGGGGTAACCTCCTTTATCAGCTCTATTTGTGATATGCTTAGTTCTCCTAGATCCCAGTGGGGCTATTAGTAGCAGCTCTAGGAAAATTACTGGAACTGAGAAGTGGGATCCATGTTCTGCAGCTATCCTTTATCCAGCAAGCCACTTATGGATCTATGCGTGGATTAGATTTTAGTGTTATGGTATTAGATTATGGTGATATAGATCTATGTATGGATTAGACTATGGTGGACTCTAGAATTCTGAGTACCCAAGGCATGTTTTGTTTGCCAACGGTAGGTGGAGGAAGTGGAAATGAGGGAAGAGATTCATAGTGCACAAGTCTGAAATTACAGTGTGGTATTACATCACATGAAGTTTACCTTTACAATTACCTATAACGAATTTTTCTCAACCTTAGCTGCAAAAGGGCATCACTTAGGAACTTATAAACATCCTGATAGCCCCAGCCTACAGCTAAGCCAATCAAATCAGAATATCTGGAGTAGGATCCCATTAACAGTAATTTTGAAAGCCTTCCAGGTGATTCTATTGTACAGTCACTAAAGTAGACCTGGCTGCTGCCAGAGTGTTGTCCATGGACTGCCAGTATCAGGCTCATTTGGAAACTCTAAAAAATGCAGAACCCTGTCCTAGATCCACTGAATCAAATATGTATACACTACTATATTTAAAATGGATAACCAATAAAGACCTATTGTATAGCACTTGGAATTCTGCTCAATGTTATGTGCCAGCCTGGATGGGAAGTGGGTCTGGGGGAGAATGGATACATGCACATATATGGCTGAGTCTCTTTGCTGTTCACCTGAAACCACAACATTGTTAATCGGCTATGCCCCATACAAGATGTTTTTGGTGTTTAAAAATATAAAAAGAAAAAACTATAGATGGTGAAAAGACAAGGTATATTAAATCACCAACTAGAAATATATTCTTTGTTCTGCTAAAAAAAAATATATATGGTATAATATAATGTTATTTGTATCACTTTAAAGTTTGAGAAGCTAGGGTAGGAGACTAAATTTCAAATTTAAATAGCAACCTGTGTAGCCAGAGTTGAAAACCACTGCCCTGTATCTTTAGTTACCTGCTGGTGTGTACATGGTGAAGTCACCAGGAGAATCCTAACTGATAATCATTCATTGCACTGCAGTTGAGTCTTTGAAGGGGATTCCTTAGTGATTGTCTTGTGTGCCCAGTGCATTTCTTCTTAAGAAGATTTACTTTTCCCACACTTTGACTTAGACTTAGCCACCCTCACTCCCTTCTCTCTCCAAGCCTGTGGTTAGTCTCATGCCAAGTGATAATGTTCTACCCAGAAATTGGCTTTTGGACACTAGGAAGCACGGCCTGAGAAATGAGATTGTCAAGAGCTGGTGCTTCTCCTTTAGGATGTTTGGAACCATGACACAGTTTGTCTTGGCATATATGTGTGTGTGTGTGTGTGTGTGTGTGTGTGTGTGTTTGTGTATACATATAATCTCTGGCAAAGTTGCTTAACTTTGAGTTTGTATATATAGGTGACCTTTGGACAATGCAGGGGTTAGGAGTACATACCTTCTGTGCAGTTGAAAATCTGCATATAACTTACAGCTGGCTCTCTGCATCCGAGATTCCTAAGTATTCATGGTTCTGCAGCTGTGGATTCAGGGAGCCTCAGATGTAGTATTTACTACTGAAATAAATCCACATTTGAGTGGACACTTGTAGTTCAAATCCATGTTGTTTAAAGGTCAACTGTACATATATATATATGTATATATATTCACAGTACTGAATGCTCTGTAAATTAAGGCTTTAACAAGTGTGGTTTGTGATTTTCGTGAGTTTTTTTCTTTTAGGAAACAATTTGCATTCTCAACCCTGACTTGCAAGATACTGCAGTTCTTCAGTTTAGACACATTTTTCTGTGTTCTCCCCCTCATATTTTTAACATTTCTGAAATTAGAATGCATCGTAGAATGAATATGAACATTTTAATGTAGTTTTCCTTTTTGATACTTGTAGGGGAGCCCAAATTTATCCACAGTACACTTAAGCTCTTCTGTCTTTCATAAGTGATTTGGTATTCCTCATAAGCTCCCATTCCCTGGAGATTGGGATAAATATCTCAGTCTAAACTGGACTGGGTCAATAAGATTGGCAAACTGGTATGATTCAGCAATATAAATCCTCCTTTCTGGTAACTACTCAGGTTCTTTGGATCAGAAATGTGTGGTTGGGGTGAAGAGTGTTGTTTATGTGAGCTCATGGAGATGGGAGATGGGACCTTTGGATCCATGTGGTAACCTTTGGACACTTAATGTCTATTACTGCTGGATGGCTGGTCTGGAATGCTCTCCTGAATGGTGACCTTTGAGGGGTGACCACTACCATGCATGAGTCCTCTGGGCACCACTGTGCATTTTCTGATATGATCTATAGCTGATAAAATTTGTAGAGTGCTCTTTTCAGCCTGCTTAAGGTCCGTGGTTCTCCACAGATGCTTTAACCTCACCTTGGCCCTTGATAGTACTTCATGCCAAGTCCTAGCTACATCCTCCATCAAGTGTCTGGCATTATTTCTCTACCTCTCAGTCTTTGCTGTAGGATTACCTTGGTTCTCACCATGGTGGGCTCAGGGAAAGCCCACTAATCTTCAATTCAGTCATACTTTGTCCTTCAGAGTACCTAGGATGGCCTGGGTCCTATCCATATTTCATGGGAATCAAGAGTGGCTTAGGAAAGCTAAACTGGCCTTCCTTTTATCTATTTGCATAGTGATGCCAAGATTACACTATGGCTACCCCAGGGTTTGTTCACAGCAGCTTCTGAGGCAGTTTGCTTCCAGAGTCCCAAAGCT
This sequence comes from Neotragus moschatus, assembly GCA_006410615.1. Taxonomy (NCBI): domain Eukaryota; kingdom Metazoa; phylum Chordata; class Mammalia; order Artiodactyla; family Bovidae; genus Neotragus; species Neotragus moschatus. The sequence goes on from SJYA01003205.1 coordinate 2,842,322, forward strand.
AAATGGAGCCAAACCCCTCTGCTTTCAGTGTTTTCTGCAATCATGCTAAAAGAGCACTCCCCCCGCCTCCTACCCCGACCCTAACCCAGTGTGGGTGAGTTCAGAGAGGGGAAATAAGGAAGGGTATTTTGCTTGTCTTTCTTACCTCTGGGCTCCTTCTTTCCATAGTCTCTTGGGGCTAGTTAAGGAGAGTGTCCCTACTTCTTTTTCCTGTCTCGCCAGATCGTTTTCATATGACTCTATGTTTTTCTAGTCTATCAAATCCAGCTTCTGCTAATGGGAGTTAATAAATTTAGAAAATAGTTTTCTGTTTCTCTAATGGCTTTCACAACTGTTCTTGCTTAGGACTGCAAGAAAGTGAGCTTTGAAACTCAAAGACAGTATTTTTTTCCCCTCTGCTCTCTCCTTTCCTTGTATAATATGACTCGTGGCTCAGCCTTGGATTTGACAGGTTCATTACTGACAAAATATTATCTACACTTGCATTCTGAAAAGAAGTGGTTAAATTGATGGTATATATTATAATTGATGGTGTTTTAAAATTAAAGGACTATGGAAATATCCTGATGCTTTGAAGAAGGAACTTTAAGATGTATAAATCAAGCACTGGCCAAAAGGGTTCAAGACTGGTGACTAAATATTTAACTTAAAAAAATAGGCAAAAATGGTTTTCTCAACTTAGAGACAATCATAAGAAATAAGATGGACATGACCTAATCAATTTTAAACTGACCATCATCATTTAAATCACTGATGGGTTATATTCAAACCATATTATGTTGTTATAAAATCTTGACTATGGAGTCCCACAAATCTAATCACTATCTCATTAGGTCATTCTGGCTTTTTGTTTGTTATTTCTTATTCATTTTTGAAGCAGGTGATTTTTGTATATTTTTCCCTGGACATCTTTAATAAAAGAAGAGTTTTTATGTTAGAATAGAACAGGAGTAAATTTGATGGCCTTAGAGTAAATGGATAAAAATGAATTTGGTGACAGATAGTAGCACCTAAATTCATATAAAACCTCATAATTTTGTGTTAGCAAAGCATATTGGCATAGTTTATTCAATATTGTGGTTAAAAGGTTATAAATTATTATTTTAAAAAGCTGGAACAGAGAATTAGGGGTCATAACCATATCCCACATCAATCACTGCTGGAAGTGGAATGATGGACTGGATTGACCAAGGGACCCTGTGGACATGCTTGACCTACAGCATATGAGATCAACCCATTTTTGATTTTAGGACCAGCTTTGGGCTAATTGGATTTTTTGCTTCTTAATTTGGGTCCTTCAAGCAGTCAATGGTTACTGATGGAAAGAATTATCCTTTTGCTTTTTCTTGCTCAGCATTTCTTTAAATCAGTTCGGCTAAAACTATTGGTTATTGATTCACCAGAATGATTAATGCTTGATTTAGGTGTACATAGCAGCGTGAATTTAATTTCTCCTTGATTTTCTTAATTCAGCATCTTGAACATTTGAAGAGAAGGAGACTATAATTAACATTAACTTTACATTTTTTACTGAAGGCTGCATTTGCCTCTGAATCATTGCTCTGTATAAAAAAAGTTTTCTTCCAAACAGTTACATTTAAAATCGCAAAAGCCATATATCCTAGGATTAATTGAGTTCACGGTTGGGTTTCCTGTGGGATAACTACCTCTCAATGTTGGGAGTGCCCAAAGCTAAGTCCTATAACTTCTCTAGCTATCCTTTGTTTTGAGAGATCTCATTGTTTCATGACTTTGGAAAACAAATAGTGTTCTCAAATATCTTTGAAATTTTTATTAAGATTAGCAAAACCCTTGATACATGAGTAGTTGAAAATGTAAGTCACAATAAACATATCTCATAACTTCTCTCAACTTTGGAATTGTATACTAGTCTCCAGCTTAGCAACTCTAAATGGGCAAACCTAAAATGTCTGAGCTCAACTCTTGATTCCTCCTCCCTACTCATTTCTTTTAAAGTTGTATTATCTCTATACCTGTTTGCTCAGGTTATGTGCCATAGAGTTATTTTTGACCTCCTTTTTCTTTCATAATCCATATACAGTCTATAAGCAAACCCTGTTGACTCATTTCAGATTTACCAGAATTCTGCCACTTCTCAACAATTCCACCACTGCTCCCTGGAACAGGCCAAGGTGGTCTCCACTGGGGCTACTGCAACAACCTCCTAAGTACTTTTCACCCTCTCCCAGATCCCTGCCCAATCTTGTCTATTCTCTCAAAGTAGCCTGCCAGCCTGACCTCATCTTTCATGTTCTCCTCTCATTCTGTGGGAGGTACACTAGCCTTCCTGCTGCTCCTGGAACATACCAAAAAAAATTGATTTGGGAGACCTTGCACTTTCTGTTTGGAATATTTTCCCCCAGATATTCAAAAGTCTTCTCTACTTCCTTGGGGTCCTTATTCTCTAGTCATATAGGCCTTCTCTGATATCAAATCTATATTTCCCATCTCTCACCTGTCTCCATACCCTTGTTTACTTTCTTCACAGCACATGTCAATAACCACTACTATGCTATACAATTATTTTTGTGTTTGTTTATTCTCTCTCCCTTCAGTAGAATGAAGCTTACTGCCATGCAGGTGCACCATAAATATTTGTTGAATAAATGAATGGTAGAGTCCAAACTTGCTTTGTTTTTTGTTTGTTTGATTTTGAGTTTTAAGGAGCTAAGTAAAAATAGAAAGAAACTAATATTTGATATTATTCTCAATGTGTGATCTTTTCCTAGATGTGTTTAAGTTTATATATATATATATATATATTTTTTTTTTTTCTGGGAATAAGTGTGCTTTCTGGATTAGGACATTTAGCTACAGCTGTTTATATATTTGTCATGTAAATATCTGCTCTGTTATGCCATCTGTTTGGTCTAGAGAGCTAGTGGAATTGGAGTGGGGTCTACATGTGCTTTGTTATCATTCCTTAATAGCTCTAAGATTACTTACAAGTTCTAGTTAGTTGTGATTGTTAATCTAACAAACAAACAAAATCCTAAAGTATATTTTAAAAGATGATGGTCGTTTTATATTTTCTGTATCATTTGTAAGTGAGGGCTGTTGAAGACTACACTGTGTTCCTCCTAAATTCATATGTTAAGCCCAAGCCCTCAGTACCTTGAAATGTGACTGTATTTTGAAGAAGGGTCTTTAGAGAGGCATTGAGTTTAAAATTGGATCTTGATGGTGGGTCCTAATCCAATATGACCTAATCCAATTTTAGAAGATTAGAACACATGGCGAGACACACCAGGGATGTGTGGACAGAGAAAAGAACATGTCACAGGGAGAAGTAACCACTTGTAAGACAATGAGGGAGGGTTAAGAAATCAGTCCTGTTGACACTTTGACCTTGAACTGTTAGCCTCCATAACTGTAAGAAATTTCTCTTTTTTAAGCTACTTACTCTGTTGTACTCTATTGTGGCAGCCCTACTAATATGATTTTTTATCCTTTCATTTGAAATTAAATTCAGTAATAAAAATTGTGTGCCTTCTCTTTTTTCTTTTTATGAGTTTGTTTGTTTGTTTTACCACTTATATTTCTTTTTTTTAATTTATTTTTTGTTGAAGGATAATTGCTTTACAAAACTTCATTGTTTTCCGTCAAACCACAACATGAATCAGCCATACTGTTGCTAAGTCGCTTCAGTCATGTCCAACTCTGTGCGACCCCATAGACAGCAGTCCACCAGGTTCCCCCATCCCTGGGATTGTCCAGGCAAGAACACTGGAGTGGGTTGCCACTTCCTTCTCCAATGCATGGAAGTGAAAAGTGAGAGTGAAGTCACTCAGTTGAGTCTGACTCTTAGCAACCCCATGGACTGCAGCCCACGAAGCTCCTCTGTCCACGGGATTTTCCAGGCAAGAGTACTGGAGTGGGGTGCCATTGCCTTCTCTGGAATCAGCCATAGGTATTGATATTTCCTCTCCCTTTTGAACCTCCCTCCCATCTCTGTCCCCATCTCACCCCTCTAGGTTGATACAGTTTGAATTTCCTGAGCCATACAGCAAACTCCTGCTGGCTATCTATTTTACATATGGTAATGTAAGTTTCCGTGTTACTCTTTCCATACATCTCACCGTCTCCTCCCCTCTCCCCATGTCCATCAGTCTCTTCTCTATTTCTCTTTCTCCATTGCTGCCCTGTTAATAAATTTTTCAGAATCATTTTCTAGATTCTGTGTATGTGCGTTGGAATACAATACTTATCTTTCTCTTTCTGACTCAGTTCACTCTGTATAATAGGTTCTAGGTTCATCCACCTCATCAGAACCGACTCAAATGCATTAGTTTTTATGGCTGAGTAATATTCCATTGTGTATATGTACCACAACTTCTTTATTCATTCATCTGTCAGTGGCATCTAGGTTGCTTCCATGTTCTAGCTGTTGTAAATAATGCTGCAATGAACAATGGGATACATGTGTCTTTTTCAACACTAGTTTCCTCAGGGTATATGCCTAGGAGTGGGACTGCTGGGTCATATGGTGGTTTTATTCCTAGTTTTTAAAGGAATCTCCATACCATCTTCCATAGTGGCTGTATCAATTTATGTTCTCATCAACAATGCAATAGTGTTCCCTTTTCTCCACACCCTCTCCAGCATTTTTGTTTGTCAACTTTTTGATGATGGCCACTCTGACCAGTGTGAGGTGATATCTTATTGTGGTTTTGATTTGCTTTTCTCTAATAATGAGCAATGTTGAGCATCTTTTCATGTGTTTGTTAGCCATCTGTAGGTCTTGGGATAAATGTCTGTTTAGGTCTTTTTCCCGCTTTTTGATTGGGTTGTTTTCCTGGTATTGAGTTGTATGAGCTGCTTGTATATTTTGGAAATTAATCCTTTGTCAGTTGTTTCATTTGCTATTATTTTCTCTCATTTCAAGGGTTGTCTTTTCACCTTGCTTATAGTTTCTTTTGCTGTGCAAAAGCTTTTAAGTTTAATCAGGTCCCACTTGTTTACTTTTGTTTTTATTTCCATTTCTCTAGGAGGTGAGTCATAGAGGATCTTGCTTTGGTTTATGTCATCGAGTGTTCTGCCTATATTTTCCTCTAAGGTTTTTATAGTTTCTGGTCTCACGTTTAGATCTTTAATCCACTTTGAGTTTATCTTTGTATATGGTGTTAGGAAGCATTCTAATTTCATTTTTTACATGCAGCTGTCCAGTTTTCCCAGCACCACTTATTGAAGAGGCTGTCTTTGTCCCATTGCATATTCTTGCCTCCTTTGTCAAAAATAAGGTACCCATAGGTGCATGGGTTTATTTCTGGGCTTTCTATCTTGTTCCATTGGTCTATATTTCCCTTTTTGTGCCAGTACCACACTGTCTTGGTGACTGTAGCTTTGTAGTATAATCTGAAGTCAGGAAGGTTGATTCCTCCAGCTCCATCCTTCTTTCTCAAGTCTGCTTTGGCTATTTGGGGTCTTTTGTGTTGTCATATGTATTGTGAAATTTTTTGTTCTAGTTCTGTGAAAAATGCCATTGGTAATTTGATGGGGATCACATTGAATCTGTAGACTGCCTTTGGTAGTATAGTCATTTTCACAATATTGATTCTTCCTACCCATGGAATATCTCTTCATCTGTTTATGTCGTCTTTGATTTCTTTCAACAGTGTCTTATAATTTTCTGTGTACAGTTCTTTTGTCTCCTTCAGTTCAGTTCAGTTCAGTCGCTCAGTCATGTCTGACTCTTTGCAACCCCATGAATTGCAGCACACCAGGCCTCCCTGTCCATCACCATCTCCCAGAGTTCACTCAAACTCACGTCCATCGAGTTGGTGATGCCATCCAGCCATCTCATCCTCTGTCATCCCCTTCTCCTCCTGCCCCCAATCCCTCCCAGCATCAGAGTCTTTTCCAATGAGTCAACTCTTTGCATGAGGTGGCAAAGTACTGGAGTTTCAGCTTTAGCATCATTCCTTCCAAAGGAATCCCAGGGCTGATCTCCTTTAGAATGGACTGGTTGGATCTCCTTGCAGTCCAGGGGACTCTCAAGAGTCTTCTCCAATGTAAGTTTATTCCTAGATATTTAATTCTTTTTATTGCAATGGTAAATGGGATTGGTTCCTTAATTTCTCTTTCTGATTTTTCATTGTTATTATATATAAATGCAAGTGATTTCTGTGTACTGATTTTCTATCTTGCAACTTTGCTAAATTCATTGATTAGCTCTAGTAATTTTCTGATACTATCTTTAGGGTTTTCTATGTACAGTATCATGTCATCTGCAAACAGTGAGAGCTTTACTGCTTCTTTTCCAATCTGGATTCCTTTTATTTCCTTTTCTTCTCTGATTACTGTAGCTAGGACTTCCAGAACTATGTTGAATAATAGTGGTGAAAGTGGACACCCTTGCCTTGTTCCTGATCTTAGGGGTAATGCTTTCCATTTATCAACATTGAAAATAATGTTTGCTGTAGGCTTATCATATATGGCCTTTACTATGTTGAGGTAGCTTCCTTCTATGCCCATTTTTTTGAAGAGTTTTAATCATAAATGGGTGCTGAATTTTGCCAAAGGCTTTTCCTGCATCTATTGAGATGATCATATATGTACTTTAAATATATCCTGCCATTCCCTTCTGGTCTGCAGAGTTTCTGCTGAAAGATCAGCTGTTAAGCTTATGGGGTTTCCCTTGTATGTTACTTGTTGCTTCTCCCGTGCTGCTTTTAATATTACTTCTTTGTGTTTAGTGTTTGTTAGTTTGATTAGTATGTGTCTTGGTGTGTTTCTCCTTGGGTTTATCCTGTATGGGTCTCTTTGTGCCTCTTGGACATGGTTGACTATTTTCTTTTCCATGTTGGGGAAATTTTCAACTATCTCTTCAAAAATTTTCTCATACCTTTTCTTTTTCTCTTCATCTTCTGGGACCCCTATTATGTATAAGTTGGTGTGTTTGATATTGCCCCAGAGATCTCTGAGATGATCCTCAGTTCTTTTCATTATTTTTACTTTATTGTGCTCTTCAGAAGTTATTTCCACCATTGTATCTTCCAGCTCACTGATTTGTTCTTCTGCTTCAGATATTCTGCTATTGATTCCTTCTAGAGTATTTTTAATTTCAGTAACTGTGTTGTTTGTCTCTGTATATTTATTCTTTAATTCTTCTGGTCTTTGTTGATTGATTCTTGCATTTTCTCCATTTTGCTTTCAGGTTTTTGATTATTTTTCCTATCATTATTCTGGATTCTTTTTCAGGTAATTTGCTTATCTCCTCTTCATTTACTTGGACTTCTGTGTTTCTAGTTTGTCCTTTCATTTGTGTAGTGTTTCTCTGCCTTTTCATTATATATATTTTAACTTATTGTGTTTGAGATCTCCTTTTCCTTTGAGATCTCCTTTGAGATCTCTAGTCTTTTCCACTCTATTTTCCTTTATTTCTTTTCATTGTTCATTTAAGAAGACCTTCTTATCTCTCCTAGCTATTCTCTGGAAGTCAGTATTCAGTTGGGTGTGCATGCATGCCCAATCAGTTCAGTCATGTGTGACTACTTGCAACACTGTGAACTGGAGTGTGCCAGGCTCCTCTGTCCATGGGATTCTCCAGGCAAGAATACTGGAGAGGGTTGCCATGCCCTCTCCCAGGGGATCTTTCTGACCTAGGGATTGAACCCATGTCTCCTATGTCTCCTGCATTTCAGGCCAATTCTTTATCACTGAACTACCAGGGAAGCCCTCAGTTGGGTATATCTTTCCCTTTCTCCCTTGCCTTTTACTTTTCTTCTTTCCTCAACTATCTGTAAGGCCACCACAGATGACTTTGCTTTCTTGCCTTTTTTTTTTTTTTACTTTGGTATAGTTTCGACCACTACCTCCTATACAATGTTATGGACCTCTGTCCATAGTTCTTCAGGCATTCTTGTCTACCAGAGCTAATCCATTGAATCTATTCATCACCTCCACTGTATAATCATAAGGACTTGATTTAGGTCATACCAGAATGGTTTAGTGGTTTTCCCAATTTTCTTCAATTTAAGCCTGAATCTTGTATTAAGAAGCTGATGATCTGAGCCACAGTCAGATCCAGGTCTTGTTTTTACTGACTGTATAGAGCTTCTCCATCTTTGGTTGTAAAGAATATAATCAATCTGATTTTAGTGTTGACAATTTTCTGACGTCCGTGTGTAGAGTCATCTGTTGTGTTGTTGGAAAAGGGTGTTTGCTATGGCCAATGTGTTCTCTTTACAAAACTCTGTTAGCCTTTACCCTGCTTCATTCTGTACCTCAAGGCCAAACTTGCCTATTACTTCAGGCATCTCTTGACTTCCTACTTTTGCATTCCAATCCCCTATGGTGAAAAGACATCCTTTTTTGTATTAGTTCTAGAACTTCTTGTAGGTCTCTATAGAACTGGTCAACTTCTTTGGGATCAGTGGTTGGGGCATAGATTTGGATTACTGTGATATTGAATGATTTGCCTTGGAAATGAACAGAGATCATTCTGTCATTTTTGAGATTGTGCTCAAGCACTACATTTCATACTCTTTTGTAAACTATGAGGGCTATTCCATTTCTTCTGAGGGATTCTTGCCCACAGTAGTAGATATAATGGTTATCTGAATTAAATTCACCCATTCCTCTCCTGATTCCTAAGATGTTGATGTTCACTCTTGCCATCTCCTACTTGACTACATCCAATATACCTTGATTTATGAACTTAACATTCCAGATTCCTATACAATATATATATATATTTTTCAGCTCTGGACTTTATTTTCATCATCAGACATATCCACAACTGAGTGTTGTTTCTGCTTTGGCCCAGCAGCTCCATTCTTTCTGGAGCTATTAGTAATTGTCCTCTGCTCTTTCCCTGTAGCATATTGGACACCCTCCCATCTGAGAGGGGGTTTCATCTTCTGATGTCATATATTTTTTACCTTTTGATAGTGTTAATCTGTGGCAAGAGTAACTGGACTGGTTTGCCATTTCCCTCTCCAGTTGACCACATTTTGTCAGAACTTTTCATTATGACCTGTGCATCTTAGGTAGCCCTGCACAACATGGCTAATAGCTTTACTTGAGTTCTGCAGGCCCCTTCACAAGGCTGTGTTCCACGAAGGGGTAGTTCCCTAGAATATCAGTTTAATTTTCAGTATCTTCGGGGTACCTAGAAAAGCATACATGAATTAGGAAAGATTAGAAAACCCCCCTTTTTTTTGTACTCTAAATTTTAATGTATAAGTGTTACACACCATTAAAATATACATGGTATTATGGAATTATGCATGAGAAGAATGCATAAAGTAAGAAACTTCTTCTTTTTATATTACTGCTGCTGCTGCTGCTAAGTCGACTCTGTGCGACCCCACAGACGGCAGCCCACCAGGCACTGCCATCCCTGGGATTCTCCAGGCAAGAACATTGGAGTGGGTTGCCATTTCCTTCTCCAATGCATGAAAGTGAAAAGTGAAAGTGAAGGCGCTTAGTCGTGTCTGACTCTTATCTCTAATTTAGGACCACGTCAGTGGGGAGCTGATTCTGTATCTATGATGAAGGTGNCTGGTGGGCTGCCGTCTATGGGTTCACACAGAGTCGGACACGACTGACGTGACTTAGCAGCAGCAGCAGAAATTATATTGTAGTTCCATTTTTAATTTTTTGAGGAACCTCCATAATTTTTTCCATAGCAGTTATACCATGTTATTTTCCACCAACAGTGTACAAGGGTTCTAATTTCTGTATACCCTCACCAACACTTGTAATGCTTTTTTAAAAGTAAATAGTCATCCTAACAGGTGTGGGGATAATGTCATTGTGGCTTTGATTTGTATTTTCTCTTATGAGTAGTGTGGAGAAGGTGATGGCACCCCACTCCACTACTCTTGCCTGGAAAATCCCATGGACGGAAAAGCCTGGTGGGCTGCAGTCCATGGGGTCGCAAAGAGCCGGAAACGACTGAGCGACCTCACTTTCACTTTTCACTTTCATGCATTGGAGAGGGAAATGGCAACCCACTCCAGTGTTCTTGCCTGGAGAATCCCAGGGACTGGGGAGCCTGGTGGGCTGCCGTCGCTGGGGTCACACAGAGTCGGACACGACTGAAGCGACTTAGCAGCAGCAGTATGAGTAGTGATGTTGAACACCATTTCATATAGCTGGTTATAACTAGTCATTTGTATGTTTTCTTTGAAGAAATGTCCATTCATGTCCTTTGCCTGTTTTTTGTGTTACATGTTTTACTGTTGAGTTGTAGGAGTTTCTTAGATATTTCAGATATTAACCACGTATCACATAAAGGGTTTGTAAATATTTTCTCCCTTTCCACAGATTACCTTTTCTTTCTGTGGGTTGTTTTCATTGATTCGTACTGCAAGAATCTTCCTCCTTAGGTTAGACTAGATACCCCTCTTACTAGTTCCCATAAAACACTGTGAATAACTCTGACCTGGCACTTACCTTATTATAGTGGAATTATCTGTCATTATATATTAGTTTTGCCTCTCTTTCAGCCTTAGGACTCACTGAAGGAAAGGATTTTTCATCAGTTACTGTTCTTGTTCTTCCAGCCCCAAATACACAAAGTTCCTAGCATATAATTGGTACTCAGATATTAGTAGAACTAAACTGACCTCTGAAATGTTAATGATTGCATTATCAAAGGTTAGGCCTAGGCATTAACCTAACTTAGGATAACTGAAGATGTAGGTCCATTACTAACACCAATAACCTCCTTTTTTAAATTAATTATTTTAATTGGAGGTTAATTACTTTACAATATTGCAGTGGTTTTTGCCATACATTGACATGAATCAGCCATGGGTGCACATGTGTTCCCCGTCCTGAACCCCCCTCCCACCTCCCTCCTCACCCAATACCAATGACTGGTAATTTAAAATTGAGTAGATAACAGAACTCTAGAATAGTGGTACTTTTAATTTTAGGTGAGGGAAAAAAAAAACTATAGCATACGTAGAATGCAAAAAAGATACTATTAGGAATATAAACAGGGATCAAACCCGGGTCTCCTGCATTGTAGACAGACGCTTTACTATCTGAGCCACCAGGGAAGTCTTAAAAAGATAAGTATTAGGAATATAAACTCTACATGGGCAGTTTTTGTCCACTGTTTTCACAGGTCTTTTCCTAATGTGTAGAACAGCATCTGATACTTAATAGTAACTGGTCAGTAAATATTTAGGCAACAAATGATTGAGCATAAAAAGGCACTCTTGCTGCACACTTTATTAGGCTTTTAAGATAAAATTAAGTTTAAAACATTTCCTTATTTCTAATTCAATGTAAAATTGAGCACTGGGAACAAAAAATCAAATTCCTGTCTTCTCACATTAGTTTATAGTTTTATAAAGGAAGTCTCTAATAACTATAATCAAGTATAATTTTATTTTCTCTTTTAGCAAACGAAGCAAAAAAGGAGATAAAAATGGAAAAGGCTTGAGACATTTTTCAATGAAAGTGTGTGAGAAAGTTCAGCGGAAAGGCACAACATCATATAATGAAGTAGCTGATGAGCTGGTGTCTGAGTTCACCAATTCAAATAACCATTTGGCCGCTGATTCGGTAGGTAGACCATGCCCTTGATGTTGACTGTGAAAGTGACGCAGCAGCGTACCGCTCTGGATTGTCTATGTCAAATTGAGGACTCAGACAAGCGAGGGTTTCATGTTATCTATTGGGGAATTCTGTTGTTTTGATTTTTTGTTGTTTTGTTTTGAAAAGGATTGTTACTTACTTAAACATAAAGGTGGACAAGTATTTTTGAAATACCTTTGGGGGTTTTCGAAGAAACATACTTTTTAAACAGTGTACTTTTTATTTTTGAATGACTTAGATACATCTGAATCTTTCAGTGTTTTAAGTCAGTAAGAAAATTTTATTTATAATTGAAAAAATACTACATGAACATATTTATAGAAATTCATTTGTACCAAAGACTGTATAATAAAAAATTTTTCTCTTCTACCACAGACTCTAATCTGACTCCGCAAGGCACTGTTCACTATTACCAGATTCTTGAGTATCATTCCAGAAATTCTTTATGCACCTATATAATAAAATTTGTTATTTTAAACATAAATACGGTTGTGCTTTGCATGCTTCATTCTTAATTTTATTTTCTTAGTAATATATCTAGAGCCTCATTTTTAGCACATAAAAATCGTTCTCATTTTTTTTTAATGGAGATAAATTTACATGCAGGGAGGGAAATGTACATGTCTTAAGTGTACAATTAAAGTGTTATTTTTTTTATTGTGGCTAGTTTACATACAATAAGATGTATTCAAGTGTAAAATTCAGTGAGTTTTGACATTTGTATGCACCTGTGAAGCCACCACCATGATCAGGACACAAAATGTATCCATCATTCCCAAAGCCTCTGCCTTTTGTAATCCATCCCTCCCTCACCCTCTAGCCCCAGTCAGCTGCTGATATACTTTTTATAAATCAGTTTGCATTTAACTTAAATGTAGTCATACTTTATATATTCCAGAACAATATTAAATAATAGTAATAACTCTAGTCATATTGAATCTTCACTTCTTAATGTTAGTGGAAATATTTATAGTTTTGCAGCCTTAATTGTGATAAAGGTTTTAAGATGAAAGTGAAGAGGAACTAAAAAGCCTCTTGATGAAAGTGAAAGTGAAGAGTGAAAAAGTTGGCTTAAAGCTCAAAATTCAGAAAATGACCATCATGGCATCTGGTCCCATCACTTCATGGCAAATAGATGGGGAAACAATGGAAACAGTATCAGACTTTATTTTTCTAGGCTAAAATCACTGCAGATGGTGATTGCAGCCATGAAATTAAAAGACGCTTACTCCTTGGAAGAAAAATTATGACCAACCTAGATAGCATATTTAAAAGCAGAGACATTACTTTGCCAACAAAGGTCTGTCTGGTCAAGGCTATGGTTTTTCCAGTGGTCGTGAATGGATGTGAGAATTGGACTGTGAAGAAAGCTGAGTGCCAAAGAATTGATGCTTTTGAACTGTGATGTTGGAGAAGACTCTTGAGAGTCCCTTGGACTGCAAGGAGATCCAACCAGTCCATTCTAAAGGAGATCAACCCTGGGATTTCTTTGGAGGGAATGATGCTAAAGCTGAAACTCCAGTACTTTGGCCACCTCATGTGAAGAGTTGACTCACTGGAAAAGACTCTGACGCTGGGTGGGATTGGGGGCAGGAGGAGAAGGGGACGACAGAGGATGAGATGGCTGGATGGCATCACTGGCTCGATGGATGTGAGTCTGAGTGAACTCCGGGAGTTGGTGATGGACATGGANTTTGGCCACCTCATGTGAAGAGTTGACTCATTGGAAAAGACTCTGATGCTGGGAGGGATTGGGGGCAGGAGGAGAAGGAGACAACAGAGGATGAGATGGTTGGATGGCATCACTGACTCAGTGGACATGGGTTTGTATGGACTCCAGGAGTTGGTGATGGACAGGGAGGCCTGGCGTGCTGCAATTCATGGGGTTACAAAGAATTGGACATGACTGAGTGACTGAACTGAACTGAACTGATGTAAGTCTGATAAAGAAGGAAAAGGGTCAGTTTTGCACAGTGGTAAAAAGAAAGATTAGCAAGACTTGAACTTGGATCCTACATTAGAATAATCTTTGCTATAAATTCCAAGAAGTTTTTGTGTTCCTGGTATATAAGTGATTTTGTGCTGGAAAAGAAACAAGAATTATTTTACAAAATAGCTTCAGGCTAATTTTTACTGTTTGCTGGTAGAGGAGATGGGAGATGTTTTCAGAAAACATATGCACCCTCCAGCCCTTGGTGAGAATCATCTACTTTCAGGGGTTGTGGTCACCTATGTGAAAGTGAAAGTTGCTCAGTCGTGTCCAACTTNGAAACAAGAATTATTTTACAAAATAGCTTCAGGCTAATTTTTACTGTTTGCTGGTAGAGGAGATGGGAGATGTTTTCAGAAAACATATGCACCCTCCAGCCCTTGGTGAGAATCATCTACTTTCAGGGGTTGTGGTCACCTATGTGAAAGTGAAAGTTGCTCAGTCGTGTCCAACTTTTGCAACCCCATGGATTATACAGTCCATGGAATTCTTCAGGCCAGAATACTGGAGTGGGTAGCCTTTCCCTTCTCCAGGGATCTTCCCAACCCAGGGATTGAATCCAGGTCTCCCACATTGCAGGTGAATTCTTTACCAGCTGAGCCACAAGGGAAGTCCCATGGGTCACTTATGATAGTTGGTTAGATCGCCATAGGTGATTTGGGATAAAAAGAAGTTTTAGCTTTCTATATTTTTCTATCCAAAAGCCTACTACATCATATTTACTTTTTGAAATGAAATGAATTATTGAAAGCATGATGACTTTAGTTTAGTCAGTATTAAATAACTATATTGGGGTATTTAAAAAGAAGATTTAGGTTAAACTTGAACAACTTGCAAGGTGCAATTGCAGGGTTTCTTTTTTGATGGAAGCACAATGTTCTTTTCATATTTCCTACTTCTCTGGCATTTATTATAAGGAACAAAGCATTTCTGGAATGCTCATTTTAATTTGAAAGCTCAGGCTATTCTATGGAAAACATTTGGCGCTTGGAGGATCTGAACAATAATAGAGGAATGTTCAGTGGGAAGCATCATGAACTGTGGCACTTAAAATAAATTCTGAAGGAACATTTTAGACAATGATACTTATTGTTCATTTAAAACAAAGGTTTTAAGCAAGGTGCTGTAATTTGTCTTAATCTGGACAAGTATCTTTTAACTCGATATATAAATTACACTGATAATAGCAAGATACTTATCTTTTGGAATGTGTGAAAACCCATGTAATAAACCAGACTTATTATCATCTTTACATAATGCACGATAAAGACACATGGCCCTATTTGACTGCTTGTAGAGCACACAGAATGTGCTTTGTTAATTGACTCCTTCACATTTAGCTTGGAGGACCCTATGAGCAAGATATAGATAGACCCAGAGAGAACATCTTTGACAAGGATCTCATTGGGATGGACTAGAAAACACACATTAAATACCATCCAACACTTGTGTCATATTTTATATCTTAAAAAACACTTTACATTATTTAAACTTCATATAATCTTACAGGATAATATGATTATTATCATTTTCCAAGAAAGGAAATAAATGCTTGCTATAAGGAAATCCACTCTGGGTTGTGAATATGGGAATACAGCAAACTAGGATAAAGAGGAAGGTTTGTTGGACAGAGGAGGGGAATAAAAGGGCAGATGAGAATTATTTTCATCCATACATTTCCCCTGTAGCTTGTGAGTTCTTTCTCATTTCAGTTCAATTCAGTCACTTAGTCATGTCCAGCTCTTTGTGACCCCATGGACTGTAGCACACTTGGTTCCCTGTCCATCACCAACTCCCTTCTCAATTCTTGGCTAAGAACTGGATCCAGTTAGTCAAATAAACAAATATTTAATGCTCCATTAATAATAAACAAGCAAAGTCTCCAGGGTCTGCAGAACAGGAAATATTATGTATAGTCTGTTGTCAAAGTGTGCCACGTGATTGTTAAAAGCCTTGGCTCTTTGATGACGTACAAGAGCCTAGCTTTCAACAAGAGTTTCAGACCTTTTTAAAATAGTGGATACAAGTGTCTTTTTCTTCTCTTCAGTGGGAATCTTCATGTTTTGCTTATGAAAATGTTAACCATATTTAGTTATTGGGATTCAAGGTTTAATTAAGTGGATATTTTTCACAATGTAATTTTGTATAAGGTTTTGTTTCCAAGTACAGATACTTAATTTCTGTTTCCAAACAATGCTTTTATCATGAGTTTATTCTTTTTTTTAAAAAAATTATTTCCTTAGTTTTATTTTGGTTGCACTAGGTCTTTGTTGCTGCATGTGGGCCTTTGCTAGTTGCAAAGAGCAGGGGCTATTTTCTAGTTGTGATGTGCAGGCTTCTCATTGCAGTGGCTTTCTTGTTGTGGAACATGGGCTCTAGGCACATGGGCTTCAGTAGTTGTAGCACTTAGGGTCACTAGTTGTGGCTCAAGAGGCCCTAGAATGTGCAGGCTTTGGGAGTTGTGCCGAGTAGGCTCAGTAGTGGTGTATAGGCTCAGTTGCCCTGCAGCATGTAGAATCTTCCTGGATCAGGGATCGAACCTGTGTTCCCTGCATTGGCAGGCAGATTTCTATCCACTGTACCACTGGGGAAGTTTGAGTTTATTTTTATTTTAGCAAATCTACAAAAGTAATACATGCTCACTATTAACATATTCAGGCAATTTAAAATATAGACATTAAAAAGTTTCTCTGTTCTAAAGAGAAAGATAAATATATACTAATGCATATATATGGAAGATAGAAAGATGGTACCGATGAATTTATTTGCAGGGCAGCAATGGGAAAACAGACATAGAGAATAGACTTATGGACATCAGAGAGAGGGGAGGAGAGGATGAAATGTATAGCGAGAGTAACATAGAAACTTAAATTACCATATGTAAAATAGATCACCAATGGGAATTTGTTGTATGATTGGGGAACTCAAACAGGGACTGTGTATCAATCTAGAGGAGTGGAGTGGGGAGGGAGATGGGTAGGAGGTTCAAGAGGGAGGAGACATATGTATACCTGTAGCTGATTCATGTTGATGTTTGACAGAAAACAACAGAATTCTGTAAAGCAATTATCCTTCAATTAAAAAATAAATTAATTAACACAAAAAGTTCATTGGTTCAATTACTCCATTCATTAAGCCACTTATATAAGAAACACTTATTGAACAACTACTTTATGTTGAAATTGATGCTTGCTCCTTGGAAGAAAAGCTATGATAAACCTAGAGAGTATATTACAAAGCAGAGACATCACTTTGCTGACAAAGGTCCATATAGTCAAAGCTTTGGTTTTTCCAGTAGTCATGTGCAGATGTGAGAGTTGGACCATAAAGAAGACTGACTAAAGAATTGGTACTTTCAAATTGTGGTGCTGGGGAAGACTGTTGAGAGTCTTTTGGACAGCTAGGAGATGAAACCAGCCATTCCTAAAGGAAATAAACCCTGAATATTCATTGGAAGGACTGATGCTGAAACTGAAGCTTCAATACTTTGGCCACCCGATGCAAAGAGCCGATTCATTGGACAGACCTTCATGCTGGGAAAGATTGAGGGCAAGAGAAGAAGGGAATGACAAAAGTTGAGATGGTTGGATGACATCACTAACTCAATGGACATGAGTTTGAGCAAGCTCTGGGAGATAGTGAAGGACAGGGAAGCCTGGTGTGCTGCAGTCCATGGGGTCACAGAGTCTGACATGACTTAGTGACTTAACAACCATCACCACCACCACAACTTCCATGCATTGTTCTGAGTGTGGCAGAAAGAAACCACATTTCCTGTTTTCATGGAGTTTACATTTTGTGTTGGAAGGGTGCAATAAACATATATGAACAAAAAATATCAGGCTCTGAAATGTCCTGAAGAAATATAAAGGGCAGTGAGGTAACAGAGTGGAAGAGGATGAGGACTGGGGTGGTCAGGAAAGGCTTCTTGATAGGACACGTTGAGGGGGATCTGTGTGTTGGGGAGGCCAACTGAGTTAGGGGATAGTGTAGGAGAGAGGTAAGAGTTTACAAAGGGCCAGAATGTAGGTCATAGTGAGAACCTGGGTTTTGTCCTCCTTAGACAGCCCCTGTTGTACATGTTTCAGCGTGATTCTGCACTGCACCCCCACACACATTTGTAATCTCTTTTCTTAATCTAAATATATTACTACCTACTGACTTAACTGTAATTATTTTTTCCTCCTGCTTAATGTAGATTGCTGGCTATAAGGTGATATAAATAATCATTTGACATATATATATATATCAGATAATATATATGTGGATATTATGTATAGTATATTTTGCATTGTTCCAATAGTAAAACTTGATGAGATTCCTTTCTTCCTTCCTTTCTTTCTTCTTATCTTTAGTTGGGAAGTCCGTGGTAGCTGATAATATTGCTGTTGGTGACTTGACTTTTGGGAATATACTAGTAGTATTGGGAATGAATCATGTTATTATGAAATACTTCTTTTTATTCTGGTCTATGATATCCCAAGACTGTTCCTCTTGCAATTTATCTGACGAGTGACTTGTGTTTTTCCAATTTTAGGTTACTACACTTGTAAATTGTCCCCAGAATCCTTCCAACAGGAAAAAAGGACGTTCAAAAAGAGCCAGAGTCCTTCTAGCTTCAGTGGAGGAAGCAACTTGGAATTTATTAGACAAGGGAGAGAAGATCGCTCAGGAAGCCACAGTTTTAAAGGAAGAACTTTCTGGGGCACTTGAGGAAGTTCGCAAAGAAAGTGAGTACTCTAGTCTTGGTTGGAAGCAACTACTTATCCTTATGGGACTATGTACTGAATTAGACTTGTGTTGTGTTTTAGTTGATTTGAGTTTAATTAGTCCTTTGTTGAGCTCTGAGGAGCTAACTGTGGGCGACAGAGTGGCTCATTAGGCAGCTCCAAGGCTCAGAGCTCCTGATTCTTCCTTTTTTTGTACTCCTCACACCATAGTTTAGTCATAATAAACAGAGAAAAGTACACTTTTTGTCATGAAATGAGAAATGACTAATGAAGCTGAAGACATCTTTTCCCATACATAAAAAATTGTCAGTTTCCTTGTGAACAATTGGAGATGGAAGTTTCAGACCTGGCCACCTTAGAGGTACATTTTTCATTTTTCTGGAGGTTTGTATTTCCTAAAAATAAAAAGTTGTTTTGCATAAACTATGTATAACTCAATTGCTGCTGTGCTACTAGTACACAATAAGGGGAAATGTAGTGGGAGTGATAAATCAGGAGCTTGATATGAACATAGGCATACTACTGTAATAAGACAGATAACTGACAAGCACCTACTGTATAGCACAGGGAACTCTACTTAATATTCTATGATAACCTATATGAGGAAGGGATCTAGAAAAGAATGAATATATGTATATGTACAGCTGAATCACTTTGCTGTACACCTGGAATAAACACAGCATTTAAAATCAACTATCCTCCAGTTAAAAAACCACACACACTTTCTGTGCTGGTATCGCTCTTGCAAACATGGTGAACATTCCAAAAACCCGCCGGACTTTCTGTAAGAAGTGTGGGAAGCACCAGCCCTGCAAAGTGACACAGTACAAGAAGGGCAAGGATTCTCTGTTTGCCCAGGGAAAGCGGTGTTATGACAGGAAACAGAGTGGCTATGGTGGGCAGACTAAGCCGATTTTCTAGAAAGAGGCTAAAACTACAAAGAAGATTGTACTGAGGCTTGAATGTGTTGAGCCTAACTGTAGATTGAAGAGAATGCTGTCTATTAAGAGATGCAAGCATTTTGAGCTGGGAGGCGATAAGAAGAGAAAGGGCCAAATGATCCAGTTATAAACTTCATATTTTGTTTTATTATGAAGGCAATAAAAATGCCATCAATAAAATCCTCTTATTTATGCTTAAAAAAAACCACACACAAAATTACATACTAAAAGCATATATTTCATCTTTTGATATTTTGAATAGTTTTTTCTTAACCTTTTAATTATTTTTAATTGAAGGATAATTGCTTTACAGTATTGTTAGTTTCTGCCATACATCAACATGAATCAGCCAAAGGTATACATACATCTCCCTCTTGGAATTCCCTCCCACCTCTCACCCTATCCCACACCCCCTAGGTTGTCACAGAGCACTGATTTGAGCTCCCTGAGTCATATAGCAAAATTCCCACTGACTATCTATTTTACATACGGTAATGTATGTATTCAGAGAAGGCAATGGCACCCCACTCTAGCACTCTTGCCTAGGAAATCTCATGGACGGAGGAGCCTGGTGGGGAAGAGTCGGACACGACTGAGTGACTTCCCTTTCACGTTTCACTTTCATGCATTGGAGAAGGAAATGGCAACCTACTCCAGTGTTCTTGCCTGGAAAATTTCAGGGACGGGGGAACCTGGTGGGCTGCCATCTATGGGGTCGCACAGAGTCGGACACGACTGAAGCGACTTAGCAGCAGCAGTGTATATATTTCCTTGAATAGTTTTATAATGAATATATCACTAGCAGGCTATTTTAATAAAGAACTGAACAATACTCTTTTAGTCAGTGGATTGATTTTATATATCAGCATGTGTTAGGAGCTATTTTGAGAGCATAAAGAAGCAAATTTTCCTATTCAGCCTCTTAAACCTAGAGGTATTCATATACTTCCCTCTCCCATCCCAAACATAATTTTAAGAAGATCAGGGAATTTTTACTAATGAAATAATTAAAATGAATAATTAATCACAGTAAACTTTAGGTCAAATACAATTTTTTTGGTTACATATGTTATATGTGTGCATGCTGTTGCTTCAATTGTATTCAACTCTTTACAGCTCTGTGGACCATAGCCTGCCAGGCTCCTCTGTCCATGGGTTTCTCCAGGCAGGAATAGTGGAGTGGGTTGCCATGCCCTCCTCCAGGAGATCTTCCCTACCCGGGGATCTACCTGCATCTCTTATATTTCCTGCATTGGCAGGCAGGTTTTTTTTTTTTTTTTTTTTTTTTTACCTCTATTGCCACCTGGGAAGCCCATATATATTATGTATGATTTATATATTAAAGAGATTCTTTGGAAAATATATAAAAAACATAATGTCTAAGATAATTTGAAATAAATTCATCATTCTTCCTTGCTCCCTACCACCTCAGACCCATTTTTTCTCCTGTCTTATCTGCCATAGTATTGTCATCCACTCAGTTACCAAATCAGTTAGACTTTTTGTTTTTATTCTACCCCTCTCTTCCAATTAGTCTCCAAGTTTAACAAATTCTCCTTTTGTTTCTCAGATCTGTTCTCTCTTCTCCATTGTTAATGTTGCCTTCTGAATTTTGGATTATTGCCTTAGCCTTGCCCAATACCAAAGCCAAATGTGTTTTTTAAAAAGTAAAATATGCTTCATTGTAGATTTGTTTTGCATTTCTCTAATAATGAGCAGTGTTGAGCATCTTTTCACATGCTCAAATCCGGTGCTTTGTGACTACCTAGAATGATGGGATGGTGTGGGAGGAGGGAGGGAGGTTTGAGAGGGAGAGGACACATATATGCCTATAGTTGATACATGTTGATGCACGGCAGAAACCAACACAATAATGTAAAGCAATTATCCTTCAATTAAAAATAATGAATTAAAAAAAGAAAATATTTTATTTCCCTGCTTAAAATCCTTTTAGTAATTTTTGAAGGATTAGGGATTATCTTTCTGGATAAAGTTCAAACTTTTAAACTTAGCTCCCACAACATTCCGTGTCTGGCTTCTACCATTCTCTCCTTTCTCTTTTTATTTTTGGCTGTACAGTAGCATGGCATGTGGGATCTTAGTTCCTTGGTTAAGGATCAAACCTGTGCCCGCTGCAGTGGAAGCACAGAATTTTAACCATTGGACCACCAGAGAAGTCTCTAGACTCAACTTCTTAAAGTTGGCAAGCACCACATTTATTTGATACATAACATACCTGATAAATGTTTGTTAAATAAAAAAAGAACCTAAAGCCTCATTTTATATTATAAAAATTTATAATTAATTTTGCCTGCTTTTATGAAAAATTTTCTTTCATAGTTATGGTTTCTTTGCTAAGTCTTTGGAAAGAATATGAACCCTATTTGGTATGTTTTCTCTCAGAAAATGTGATCTATTTGCCAACATAGTTTCCATAAGTCACCTTGCAGTAAATATGTAAGACATTGATCTTTCTTAGAAGAGAATAATAATTGTAATAATTGTCAGGAAATGGTATTTGCTTTTTTTAAAAAAACAGTAATCAACACTTTTAGCTCAACAAAAGCAAATTATTTTAGGGAAAAGTTCTCAAAGAGAAGTCTCTTTGAATTCTAGAATTATGCAATGTATCCCTCACTGTGTTCTGTGATAATGTGTGAAATACATACGCATGGCATATGCTATATACACAACAAATGCATTTGGTTAAAGATCACCAAGTGCTTTATACTCGTAATCTTTTTGACCAACTTCCAAATTGAATTACTGCCACTAGTGTGTAGGAGGAAGGCAGTGAAATGGCAAATGGTTCTGGAATTTGGGGAATGGCCAATGCTTATCTTGTGGATAGCAGAGATAGTGACAGTGAGAGCACTGTTCTCAAAAACTTGGAAGGAATTTAGCTCAGTGGTGGAGTTGAAGTATCAGGAGAATGAGTTCTGATCCAAGTAACTCTGTATAATACTAGAAACATATTTTTAAAATTTCCTGCTTTCATTCTTCTTCTTCTTCTTTTTTTTTTTTGAGGGCTTTGTCTAGTGTCATGGGAAATAGATGGGGAAACAGTGGAAACAGTGTCAAACTTTATCTTTTTGGGCTCCAAAATCACTGCATATGCTGACTGCAGCCATGAAATTAAAAGACACTTACTACTTGGGAGAAAAGTTATGACCAACCTAGATAGCATATTAAAAAGCAGAGACATTACTTTGCTAACAAAGGTCCGTTTAGTCCAGGCTATGGTTTTTCCAGTGGTCATGTAGGATGTGAGAGTTGGACTGTGAAAAAACCTGAGCACCAAAGAATTGATGCTTTTGAATTGTGGTGTTGGAGAAGACTCTTGAGAGTCCCTTGGGCTGCAAGGAGATTCAACCAGTCCATTCTAAAGGAGATCAGCCCTGGGTGTTCTTTGGAAAGAATGATACTAAAGCTGAAACTCCAGTACTTTGGCCACTTCATGCGAAGAGTTGACTCTGGAAAAGACTCTGATGCTGAGAGGGTTTGGAGGCAGGAAGAGAAGGGGACGACTGAGGATGAGATGGCTGATGGCATCACTGATTTGATGGACATGAGTTTGAGTGAACTCTGGGAGATGGTGATGGACAAGGAGGCCTGGCGTGCTGCGATTCATGGGGTTGCAAAGAGTCAGACATGACTGAGCGACTGAAATGAACTGAACTGAACTGAACTGTCTAGTGTCATAATGTGAAGGAGTTTTGAAGAGCAAATGATAAGTTTAATACTTTTGAAAGAGTGAAGAATACTGCATGTAGAGGATATTTTTATCTATACTGTATATATATTGACATTTTCAAGAAGAATTCTGACACAAATTTAGAATTTTTTTCTAATAAAAACATAGTATAATTTACATAGCCTTATTATAGGAGTCTCTTTTATTCTGTTTTACTGCCTTCTGTGGCTTTAGCTAGATAGTCGAAGTGATAAATAAAATGGGCATTTGGTTACCTAAAGAAGCTGCTTGTAGAAGATAGTATATGGATAGTATTGGGGGAGAATGGTGAAAGGAAAGGTGAAACTGTCAAGATCCAGAAACTGTGGTCCATGTGTTGATTATATACGGTCACTCATAACCTAATAGATCTTTTACAGTGGTAAAGTATTAAATCTGGTATTACATAGTTTTAGAATATTCATATAACAGTTACCTAGGAATTAGCTAAGAATTATTTATAATGTCTGGATTGCAGTTTTTGCCTGTAGCCTATTTGCCACTTTTGTGTAAACTTTGCTCTTTTACAACAGACATTGTTTCTAAGTCATACAATTGCTTGTATAATATTTAAGGATTTTTAGTGGTTTATTACAAAAAATACACATTGTCAAACAACTCAATATATTTTCATTGTGAATATATGAATGTAACTTCTACCTAGAAGTATGTTCAATAGCAGAACAATAATAGAATAATAGAATATATAGAATTACAGAATAGAATATATAGAATAACAATAACAATAGAAATATATAGAAATAAATAAATAATAATAGAATATATAGAATAACAAAAATAAAGTAACAGAATAAAAAATAGAACAATTCTAGAACCCTAGGAGCATACCCTGTGTCAGTTACTACTCTCACCACAAAGGTTACCATTATCCTGCTTATAACATACAGTAGTTTTTCCCCCCCCCTCATTTTGAACTTTGTATATGTAGGATCATACAGTATGTAGCCTCTTGAGTATGGCTCCTTTTGCTCAATGTTATCTTTGTGAGGCCTTGCCATATAGTAGTTCATTTGTTTTTGTTGTTGAATGTGCGCATCCTAAGTCACTTCAATTGTGTCTGACTCTTTGTGATGCTGTGGACTGTAGCCTGTCAGGCTGCTCTGTTCATGGGATTTTCCAGGTGTCAATACTTGAGGGGGTTGCCATGCTCTCCTCTGAGGAGCATGATTCAGGGATTGTACCCAGGTCTCCTGTGTCTCCTGTATTGGCAGATGCTTTCTTTACCACTGGTGCCACCTGGGAAGCCCCTTCATTGTTTAATAGGTCATAATTATTTATCCACTCTATTGTTGATGAATATTTGAGTTGTTTCCAGTTTTTGGCTTTAATGTACATTCCTCTTATGTACATATCTGTGCATTACTTATGGCGCATGAATGTAGACATCCTGTTGGGTTTATACCTAGGAATGAAATTGCTAAGTCATAAGGTAAACATTCCAGAGAAGGCAATGGCAGCCCACTCCACTACTCCTGCCTAGAAAGTCCCATGGACGGAGGAGCCTGGTAGGCTGCCGTCCATGGGGTCGCTAAGAGTCAGACACGACTGAGCAACTTCACTTTCACTTTTCACTTTCATGCATTGGAGAAGGAAATGGCAACCCACTCCAGTATTCTTGTCTGGAGAATCCCAGGGACAGAGGAGCTTGGTGGGCTGCCATCTATGGGGTCTCACAGAGTCGGACATGACTGAAGCGACTTAGCAGCAGCAGCAGCAGCAGCAAGGTAAACATTCAGCTTTAATAGATATTACCAAACAATTTTCCAGGCTGGATTTTCCAATTGACATACTCATCTGTAATGTATAAGAATTCTAGTTGTTTTACATTCTTACTAACTTGGTGTTAACAAGTGTCAGTGCTTTAAATTCAAATGTATATAGTGGTATCCCATTGTTAATTTTTTCTTTATTTTACTTTTTAATTAAAAATATATAAGTATAATTGAACAATGGACTTATTAAAAATTGGGAAAGGAGTGTGTCAAGGCTGTATATTGTCACCCAACTTATATGCAGAGTACATCATGCAAAATGCTGGGCAGGATGAATCACAAGCTGGAATCAAATTGCTGGGAGAAATATCAATAACCTCAGCATGCAGATGATACCACTCTAATGGCAGAAATTGAAGAGGAACTAAAGAGCCTCTTGATGAGGGTGAAAGAGGAGAGTGAAAAAGCTGGCTTAAAACTCAACATTCAAAAAATGATCATGGCTTCTAGTCCCATCACTTCATGGCAAATAGAAGGGGAGAAAGTAGAAACAGTGACAGATTTTATTTTCTTGGGCTCTGAAATCACTGTGGATGGTGACTGCAGCCAAAGATGATTGCTCTTCAGAAGGAAAGCTTTGACAAACCTAGACAACATATTCAAAAGCAGAGAGATCACTTTGTCCATAAAGGTCTGGATAGTCAAATCTATGGTTTTCCAGTTGTCATGTATGAATGTGAGAGTTGGACCATAAATAAGGTGGAATACTGAAGAATTGATGCTTGTAAACTCTGGTGCTGGAGAAGACTCTTGAGAGTCCCTTGGATGGCAAGGAGATAAAACCAGTCAATCCTAAAGAAAATCAACCCTGAATATTCACTGGAAGGACTGATGTGGAAGCTGAAGCTCTAATACTTTGGCCACCTGATGTGAAGAGCTGACTCATTGGAAAAGACCCTGATGCAGGGAAAAATTGAGGGCAGGAGGAGAAGGGGGCGACAGAGGATGAGATGGTTGAATGGTATCACTGACTCAATGGACATGAGTTTGAGCAAACTCTGGGAGGTAGTGAAGGACAGGGGAGCCTGGTGTGCTGCAGTCCATGGGATCACAAAGAGTCGAACACGATTTAGTGACTGAATAGCAACAACAACAAATGCAATTCTATTTTTAGTTTTTAAAGAAATCTCTATACTGTTTTCCACAGTGACTGTATAAATTTACATCCCCAGCAGCAGTATAGGCGGGTTCCTTTTTCTCCAAACCCTCTCCAACATCTGTCGACTTTCTAATGGTGGCCATTCTGACTTGTGTGATGTGATAACTTATTCTAGTTTTGATTTGCATTTCTCTAATAATTAGCGATGTTGAGTGTCTTTTCATGTGCTTATTGGCCAGCTGTATGTCTTCTCTGGAGAATGTCTGTTTAGGATTTCTGCCATTTTTTGATTGGATGGTATTTTTGTTGTTATTGTGTTGTGTAAGTTGTTTGTATCATTTGGAAATTAATTCCTTGTTGATTGTATTGTTTGCAAATATTTTTTCCCAGTCTATAGGTTCTCTTTTCTTTCTGTTGATGATTTTCTTTGCTGCGCAAAAGCTCATAAGTTTGCTTATGTCCCATTTGTTTGTTTTTGCTTTTATTTCCATTGCCTTGAAAGACTCATTGTTGTTTAAATTTGTTCTTGATATGAGATTTTAGTTGTGATGTTAAAAAGTCTTCTCCCTTTATTTAAGCATTTTTGTTATTTATAAGTAGCTTTGATAAATTTAGGTTAATCATTTTGTTCCTTTATGGGTAGAGATTTTTATTATGTTTAAAAAATTTTGGGGACTGAGAAGATTAACTTGCATCCAAAGATCGGTGGCTGCGCTGACATGGGAGGGCCTGGAGGAGCTGTCCCACGTTGACGGTCGGGAGGGGCAGCGGTGAGGAGACGCCCTTCCTCCAGGGTGGGGAGCGGACGCTGCACTTTGCCGGGGCAGCCTGTAGTGANCCCTTGCATAGCATTGTACACAAAACATAGAATGTACTCAATAAAAGTGTTAAATTAAAAAAAAAAATTTGCCTATTACAAAGTCAGGAGGTATCTTCTTGTGTTGTCATCTAGAGGCTTTATTGTTTTACCTGTACAATCTACATGGATATACATTTTATAAATGGTGTGATTTAGAGGTCATAATTCACTTTTTTATATGAGAATACAATTAATCCAATATCATATAGATGCATGTAGAAGTTTAATTGTTCCCATACCATTTATTGAAAAAAAACCCTTATAATCCTAATCTTTCTCAACTGAATCATTTTTGCACCTTTGTTGAAAAGTGGTTGACCATCTCTGTGTGAGTCTACTTTGGAACTCTCTTCTGTTCCATTGATTTACATATCAATCCTTATGGCAATAATACATTGTTTTGATTACTGTATACCAGAGTAAGTGTTGAAATCAAAATTATTTTCATTCGGTTATACTAGATCCCATGCATATCCATAAAAATCTTGGAAATTTTTATAAAACAAGCCTGCTGAGATTTTGATTGGGATTAAATTGAGTCTGTTGATCAGTTTGTGCTGAGTTGATATTTCAATATTTATGAGTCTTCTGATTCAAAACATGTAACTCATTTTTCAAAATGATATTTAAATGATACTTAAAATTTTTTTTTTTTACTTTACAGTACTGTATTGGTTTTGCCATAGATTGACATGAATCCACCACAGGTGTACAAGAGTTCCAAACCCTGAACCCCCCTCCCATACTTTAAAACATTAAAAATTTAAATCTATCTTCAAATTCATCACACTTTTCCCCTGCCATCTTCAGGATAAAGTCCACCCAGTGAATTTTTCCTTTAGATATTATACATTTTTATTTCTTTAATTTTCATTTGTTTTTTAAAAATAGTTTTTATTTCTGTGAAAATAGATATAGAAACAATTTTCTTTAATTTCTTTCCAAATTCTAACTCCCTGATGAAACTTTATCTTGCCATTACTTTTCTTGAATGTTTCCTTTAAAGTTAATTTCTGTATCTGACATTTTCAATATGTGGTTCTCCTATAGGTTTGTTTCTATTGTCTGTTTTTTTCTTTTGATTTTTAAAGTAACTGATTTTGTCTACTGCTGTCTTGGATAGTTTTTGATCAAATGCTTGGCATCATGAATGAAAAATTTAAAAATTAATTTTTAAAGATTATTCTATCTCTGGCTAGTTCTTGGGCTTCCCAGGTGGCCTAGTGTGAAGAATCTGCCAGCCACTGCAGGAGGCACAGGAGATGTGAGTTTGATCCCTGGGTTTGGAGGATCCCCTGGAGAAGGAAATGGCAACCCTCTCCCATATTCTTGTCTGGAAAATTTCCAAGGATGGAAGGACCTGGTGGTCTACAGTCCAAGGGTCCTGGTGGTCTACAGTACACAAAGAGTCAGACACAATTGAGCGACTTAGCACACACAGTAGCTCTTACTCTTGGATGTAGCAACTCAGAGTTCTCAACTGAAAGCATAAGATATTTAATAGGACATTTCATCTTAGGCAGTCTCAGAGCTCCAAGTTTTTCTCCCTCACTTACTCAGTTCTCAGTTGGTAAAGAATCCGCCTGTAATACAGGAGACCCAGATTCGATTCCACAGCCAGAAAGATCCGCCGGAGAAGGTATAGGCTACTCCACTATTTTTGGATTTCCCTGGTGGCTCAGCTGGTAAGGAATCCATCTGAAATGGAGGAGACCTGGGTTTGATCCCTGGTTTGGGAAGATCCCCTGGAGAAGGAACAGACTACCCACTCCAGTATTCTGGCTTGACGAATTCCATGGATGTATAATCCATGGGTTAGAAAAGAGTTCTACATGACTGAGAAACTTTCCCTTTCCCTTTCACTTCCTCAAGGAGGACAAAATTGTTTGCTTTATATCTCATTCTCTCAGCTGCCATTTTTTTGGGGAGGTGGTGGGGCTTCTCTCTTATTCAGTCACTATGCTATTTGGTTTTCTATAATCATATACAAAAAGTTAGCTTCAAGTGAATTTAGGATCTAAATATTCAGACAACAATTAAAAACTCAATGAAAATTAAGGGTAAATATTTGTAAGGCTTTGGATGTTCAACAGGATTTTTTTTTAAACAGGATTTATTAATCATGAAACAAATTTAAAGAAAAGAATGATACATTTTATTATGTCAAAATTAAGAGCTTTATTTTTTTTAAAAAATTTATCTATTTATCTGCATGGGTCTCAGCCAAGGAATATTCAAACTACCGCACAATTGCACTCGTCTCACGCGCTAGGAAAGTAATGCTCAAAATTCTTCAAGCTAGGCTTCAACAGTACATGATGTTCAAGCTGGATTTAGAAAAGGCAGAGGGAACCAGAGGTCAAATTGCCAACATCCATTGGATCATAAAAAAGCAAGAGAATTCCTGAAAAACATCTACTTCTGTTTCATTGACTATGCTAAAGCCTTTGACTCTGTGGATCACAACAAACTGTGGAAAATTCTGAAAGAGTTAGGAATACCAGACCACCTTACTTGCCTCCTGAGAAACCTGTATGCAGGTCAAGAAGAAACAGTTAGAACTACACATGGAACAATAGACTGGTTCCAAATTGGGAAGGGAGGAATCAAGGCTGCAAATTGTTACCCTGCTTATTTAAGTTATACTCAGAATACATCATGTGAAATGCCAGTATAGATGAAGCACAAGCCAGAATCAAGATTGCAGGAGAAATATCAGTAACCTCAGATACACAGATGACACCACTTGTATGGCAGAAAGTGAGGAGGAACTAAAGAACCTCTTGATGAAGGTGAAAGAAGAGAGTGAAAAAGCTGCTTTAAAACTCAACATTAAAAAAAGACCAAGATTACGGCATCTGATCCCATCACTTCATGGCAAATAGATGGGGAAACAAAGGAAACAGTGACAAACTCTGTTTTCTTGGGTTCCAAAATCACTGTGGGCAGTGACTGCAGCCATGAAATTAAAAGATGCTTGCTTTTTGAAGGAAAAGCTATGACCAACCTAGACAGTGTATTAAAAAGCAGAGACATTACTTTGCCAACAAAGGTCTGCCTAGTCAAAGCTATGTTTTTTCCAGAAATCATGTATGGATATGAGAGTTGGACCATAAAGAAGGCTGAGCACTGAAGAATTGATGCTTCTGAACGGTGATATTGGAGAAGACTCTTGAGACTCCCGTGGACTGCAAGGAGATCAAACCAGTCAATCTTAAAGTGAATCAATCCTGAATATTCACTGAAGGACTGATGCTGAAGCTGAAGCTCCAGTGCTTTGGCCATTGATGCAAAGAGCTGACCCTAATGTGAAGAGCTGACTTATTGGAAAAGATCCTGATGCCAGGAAAGATGGAAGCAAGAGGAGATGGGGATGACAGAGGAAGAGATGGTTGGATGCCATCACCGACTCAATGGACATGAGTTTGAGCAAGCTCCAGGAGATGCTGATGACAGGGAAGCCTGGTGTGTTGCAGTCTATCGGTGGCAAAGAATTGGACTCAACTGAGTGATTGAACAACATGGGTCTTAGTTGCTGCATGCTTGATTTCTCCTTGCATGATATGGGCTTAGTTGCCCTGAAGAATGTGGGAATCATAGTTCCCCCCATCAGGGACCAAACCCAGGTCCCCTCCATTGAAAGGTGAATTCTTAACCACTGGACCACCAGGGAAGTCTCTGAGAACTTTCTTACATCATAAAATTTTTAAGGAAAATGAGAAGGCAATCTAGGAAAGATATTGGCAAAAACACTAGGCATTAATAAGAAGGACACATAGGTATAGGTTATATGTTTAGCTGCTAAGTTGTGTCCGACTTTTATGACCCCATGGACTGTAGCCTGCCAGGCTTGTCTGTCCATGGGATTCTCCAGACAAGAATACTAGAGTGGGTTGCCATTTCCTTCTCCAGGAGATCTTCTCAACCCAGGAACTGAACCCAGGTCTCCTAAATATAGACAGATATTTTCTGCCAAGTGAGCTATAAGAACACGTAAGGAACTCATGAATCAATAAGCAAAGGAAAAATGAGCATGAAAGATTTTTACAGAAGAATAAGCACCAACAAAAGTCAAAGAGATGTTCAACCACACTGATGATCAGGGAGATTCAAATAACATTTAATTTTATGCAATTCAATTGGTAAAAATTAAAAAATTGAATATGTTAGACATTGAAGCAATAGGATGTTATATGTTGCCTGTGGGAATGTAAATTCAATGTAAATTACTATTTCAAAACACAGTTTTGGTACGTCACTTTTGTCAAATGCCAAAGTTCCATATACATGTGTTTCTGGACTCAATGATATTTCTGGTGTTGTTGGTGTGTAAAAATGCAGTTGTCTTTTAAAGATTGGTACTTCTTGAGATATTATCTTTGAAATGAAATATTTGGATAGTAATTTTAAAAAGAGGGAGACATTTGAGCCATGCAAACACATATGGTCTGTTTCTTTGGTATCCTTATGATGGTAAGATTATGGTACTTTCTTTGGCTTATGTTAGAAGCAAATTTTGCAGAAGTGACCCAGTATATGGCATGCTACTCATACATAGAATTGCAAAGAACAAATAACTGTTTTGATAGAGAAATATATACTTTGTATTAATAAACATTTAGGAAAATAAAGCCCTTCTCAGAGGGCTTCCCTGGTGGCTAAGAGGGTAAAGAGTCCACCTGCAAAGCAGATGACACAGGCAGATGGGGGTTCGATCTCTGGGCCAAGAAGATCCCTCAGAGGAGGGCATGGCAACCCACTCCATTATTCTTGCCTGGAGAATCCCATGGGCAGAGTAGCCTGCTGGGTACAGTCTATAGAGTTGCACAGAGTTGGACATGATTGGTGACTGAGCATGCATGCACACAAGCTGGTCTCAGATCTCTAATTCTAAAGATGCTACCTTTTCTCATATGTAGAAAGGTCTGTATGGTGATACATGGTCTATTGTAGTGATTGGGATAATTTTACTTTGAAGTTTTGCTAACATCATGAAATATCATAATAAGTTTTTGAGATAAACACTAAAGAAATTAATTGTGCTATTTGGAAAAAAAGATAACTAATGATCTGGGTTTAGCAAAAGTCCTAAAGATCTGTCAGTCAAATCAGAGTCTTATTCCTTAGAATATTTAAAAACAATATTTAGCTTTCTCATGTAAGCATTAACTACTAATAATTACACAGTTTTATATATAAAAGAGGTGCCACCTTAATCTGTAAAGGGATAATTTGAGATCTCAAGAGTGTTCAGAAAAATGCTAAGATTTAACTCTTTTGTATACTGCCAGACAAACCAAGGTGCCTACAGAAGTGGTGTACAACACCTATCAAATCCCCATATACTTTGGTTTAACTTATCTGGAGCTGAAAAGTGTTGTTTAACACCAGTAGTCTTGGCAGTTAAGCCTACCAAAGCCAGCAGTTGGAAACATGTATTATGGCCTTCATGTTCACATATGTCAAATGGGAAAGGATTTGCAAATATGTTGGAATCTTGCCACTACTAAAATATTTCCCCATCTATTTTTAATTGTGGGCCTCCACCAAGGCCACCATGAGCCAATAAATGAGTAGCTTTTTAATCCACCAGGGGCCCTCTAATTAATATATAGCTCTTCTTCTCAAATATGGGGCTATGATATTTTATGCTAAAAGAAATGCTACGCTCTCTAGACCACTAATGCAGGAGCCTCCCAACTAACGGCATGTTTGTAAAGCTTAGGTCAGCAGCAGCTGACAGCTTGCCCCACTTTGCTGGCTTATGAGTATTTCTAGCAGGAAATATGATGTGACTTGTACCTAGGGGACTATTTCCCTCCAGTGAGAAGCAAACAGGTAAAATGTACACATTTTTCTTGTGCATAATATATGTATTTAGGATATTTAAAAAATTCTCCCTCTTTCTACATTTCTATAGTTCTTTATCTTTATCATTTGCAAGACCCTAGGTTTACGTCTTTTTCCCCAAGCGGGAATTAGGAATGAAAACTTACTATCATCCATATTAGTCAGAGAAGACAATTAATCCTAGAAATGATTATTCTTGGAAGATGGTATCTTGAAAGTGTAATTAGTTTTCCTATCAGAATACTTGAGTACTTACTCAAACAACAAGTGCCATTATAGAATTTCCAATATTGAACCTTTAAAATGTTACCTATTGCCTTCCTGGTCATTCAGTGCTTTTTTTTTTTTTTTTTTTTGGTATAAGAAAATAAATTATTTCCCATGGAAAGTAGAGATTTAAGAAATCTATTAGTGTCGATTTTGGGTCATCTGCGTTGAAAGATCTTATCTCTTGAAACTCATATCTATGGGACATTTTTTAACAAAAGAAAATAGCAGTTCATTTTTAGTTAACCGTCCCTAAGTAATAAGTTAGCTCTATCCACTCTGCTCAACAACATTGCAGTTAGGACTTAGATAAAATGTTTGGTGTTTACCACTACTTACTCACAGCCTATATATGGTTTCAAAGGCAACAGCTGCTGCCTTGTTATTTCCATCTATTGCTATGTTGATGTTGTGTGTATTTAACTGTTATTATATCTCAAGAGTATTCTTAGATGAGCATATAGTCAGAAATACAATAATCTTTTCAACCAAGTATAGTGTGTTTTAGAAGTTGCTGTTTATTCTTCATTAGAAAGGGGATGATGAACTCTTGTTCAAACACATTTTAGCATGCATGCATGGTGTCTTGTAATTGGCAGAATGTTTATGGAAACACTTCCATTGAAGACTGATGAGCTAATTAGCTACATTGCTTGTAAACTACTAATTGCTGGAAAATACTCAACATGGAATCCCTTAGTGTTCACTTGAAAAATCGGCAGCAGATTTTTTTTAAAAATGGAAGTATAGTTGATTTACTATACTGTGGTAGTTTCAGGTATACAGCAAAGCAATTCAGTTATGTATATATTTTTAGATTATATTCCATTATAGGTTATTATAAGATATTGAATATAATCCCATGTCTCTACAGTAAATCTTTTTTATCTGTTTTATGTATTGTAGTTTGTATCGGTTAATCCCAGCAGCAGGCTTTTCTTATAGTGCATTTGATATTCTCAGCAAACTCTTCAGTGTTGCCCATCTCGAACTGCTCTGTAGGGAGATGTGTGTGCATGCTCAGTTGTTAAGTCACACACAACTCCTTGCAACTCCATGAACTGTAGCCTGCCAGGCTCCTCTGTCCATGGAATTTTCCCAGGCAAGAATACTGTGGTGGATTGTCGTTTCCTTCTCCAGGGGATATTCCCAACACAATCCAGGGTTGGAACCCATGTCTTCTGCATTGGCAGGTGGGTTCTTTACCACTGAGCCATCAGAGAAGACTGTGCAGTGGGTTGGGGAGTACTTTATGAGTGTGTGCAGCCATCTCAATTTCAATCACATGATATGCTAGATCTATGGCATGTAGACAGGCTTATATGAGAAGTAACAGCCATGTCAATTTTGAAAGTAAGAGAAATTCTGTAACTCATATACCCTTTCAGTTCAGTTCAGTCACTAAGTCCTGTCCGACTCTTTGAGACCCCATGAACTACAGCACACCAGGCCTCCCTGTCCATCACCAACTCTAAGAGTTTACCTAGACTCATGTCCATTAAGTCAGTGATGCCTTCTAGCCATCTCATCCTCTGTCTTCTCCTTTTCCTCCTGCCCTCAATCTTTCCCAACATCAGGATCTTTTCAAATGAGTCAACTCTTTGGATCAGGTGGCCAAAACATTGGATTTTCAGCTTCAACATCAGTCCTTCCAATGAACNTTTACCTAGACTCATGTCCATTAAGTCAGTGATGCCTTCTAGCCATCTCATCCTCTGTCTTCTCCTTTTCCTCCTGCCCTCAATCTTTCCCAACATCAGGATCTTTTCAAATGAGTCAACTCTTTGGATCAGGTGGCCAAAACATTGGATTTTCAGCTTCAACATCAGTCCTTCCAATGAACTGATTTCCTTCAGGATGGACTGGTTGGATCTCCTTGCAGTCCAAGGGACTCTCAAGAGTCTTCTCCAACACCACAGTTCAAAAGCATCAATTTTTCGGTGCTCACCTTTATTTACAGTCCAACTTTCAGATCCATACATGACTACTAGAAAATCATAGCCTTGACNTGATATTGAATGGCTTGCCTTGGAAATGAACAGAGATCATTCTGTTGTTTTTGAGATTGCGTCCAAGTACTCAGCGCGGGCGGCTGCGACCAGTGCACTTAGCGGGGTGATAGGAGCTATCCCATGTCCAAGGTTGGGGGCAGAAGCTGGGAGGACCTCATGCCTGAAGGGCAGCGGCCAAGAGGAGTTACCCCATGTCCGAGGTCAGGGAAAACTGTAGCTACCAAAATGTTTTAAATCGTATATGTGGATCATATTAGTTTTCTTTTGGACAGTGCAGAGCTAAAATCTGTCCTTGCCTGATGCCACTGGGAATTCTGGATAATGAATGACACTGGAGTTGTCTCCCCTTGAGTCAAGGGAGCCAACCTCTTATGTCACAGACTCTGTTAGTCACTGGCTAGTGGCCACTCTTATATTTCTTACCTATCTCAAAGCATAACTTGCAGGCATAATATAGTTTTGCATATTTGGGAGATTCTTTCATAAACTTGACCACAGATCTGCTATGTGCCATACTGGATTTGATTAAAGACCACTGTATAGTTAATAAGTCTTAAAGGATGGAAATCACCAAACTCCAGTGGTTTTCCTGTGTAATATTTTGTTACTTAGGTGTCTGTCTTTCTTGGGCATTTAAACATGAAACTCATTACAGAGAAATGGCAATATTTTGCATAGCTGTATTGATGCTTGTTTCTGAGTTACCTAAGTGCGAGACAATTATTAGTAGTTTTAATTTCTCTTTAAAGAGACTTCTGGTTTGTATGTCCTAAGGAGAATGTTATAATTAAAAGCTATACTACTCTCTCATGCCTTTTGGATCAATGTATTTATCATAAAGTCATTAGGAGCCGGTGTACAGACAGTGATGGGATTGGGATAGAATCAGTTCATTGATGTTCAAGAAAAAAGACAAAGCCCAGAAAAAAAAATTCTCAGAGCCAGAGATAATAGTTCTTTGTCTCTTATCTCAGTTTGTAAGAATGCAATCTGGACAGCAAAGGAAGCAAGTTTAAGCAGTGCCTGGAGAAGGGCAGCTGATAAGGCTTGGAGCACATGGAGGAGACAGCATTCCATAGTTTCTGTCTTTTCTCTTCATCCTCTTGAGATCAGACTATGAGATGGAGAACAGGTGCAATCCTCTGTTTCTCACATAAAGTGACAGAATTGGATAAATATTCTCTGGAATATTTCAGAACTCTTAAAAATCATTTCAGAAACATTTGTTAAAAATTACAAGAAGAATAAAACATTGGCATGTGAAATGAAGAGAGAATGTTAGTTTATGGAGTGAAGAAAGTCAAGTATTAGGTAAATTCTAATGGCAGTTTTTTTGTTTTTGCTGGCTACTTAATATATCTGTTGCTATTGTTCACTTGCTAAGTCGTGTCCAACTCTGCCACCCCTGGACTGCAGCACGCCAGGGTTCCCTATCCTTTCTGACTCCTGGAGTTTGCTCAAACTCATGTCCATTGAGTCAGAGATGCTATTCAACTCTCTTATCCGCTTAATATATTAGCCAAACTAAACATACATTGCACTTTGTATCAAAAACTTAGTATTTTATTTTTTAAAAGTTCTGATCTCTGATTTCAAAGAGTTTAAAGTAGTGGAACCTTGAGTAACTGATCCAGGGACACAGAAGTTTGACTTCCTTGCCTCAAGGGGAGAGCATCCTGGTGCCACTCAGAGTTCCTTGTGGGATTAGGCAGAGAAAGACTTTAGCTCAGAACAGTCAAATAGAAAACTAATGTGAGCCACTATACACACTTTAAAATATTTTGGTAACCACATTGTAAAGGAAAATTTTTGGAAATAAAATGAGAGTAATTGTAGAGATGAACAAGTTCAAGATGTCACAGTACCTCTAAATATGAAAGAGTTAAGAGAACACCTTATGGGGCGGTAGAATGATCCTTAGTGAAGACACGTAATTGATAATTGTTTCAGAAGGAGTTGAACTTCGATTCAGATCTAAAAAATTTTTGGAGAAAAGTACGCACCTTATGAAACATCAAATAATGCAGAAAAATTTATGGTGAAAAGCAATAATCTTCTGTCCTACCCCTTGCTACTTTCAGTTCCATACCCTAGAGAAAATCTCCTCTACCTGTAGTTGCATATGCTGGAGGAAGCCTTTTAGATTTTAGATCTTCTGGTGGTTACTACACAACTAAGTTATATACTTACAACTTTTTCCCCTTTACTTATCAACTTAAGTCATTATCCATTCACTTCCTTTTATGAAATATAAAAATTCTGACCATCTATACTACTTCTTTAACGTCACTCTTTCTTCCTTGGACTGCTTGATTTAGTTGTACTGCTATTCTCCTCTTTCATATTTTATCATCTCTGGTAAATATCCTGATTTTCCTTTGTGTATGGTAAGAATAACAGCATCCATTCCATTCTCTCTCTCTTTACTTTTACATGCCACCTTTCACTCACTTTTTATCACTTCTCCTTTTACTCTTACCTTGTTAAGATGTTAAGATTTTAATTCTGATATTCAACCATAATGAAACATCTGCATTTGTCCATTGGATGATAGTAAAAGTTGAAAACCAGTGTACAATATTAATGTTATTGTGACTATACATTTTATTCACTGCATGATGAAGTATTGAATAGTATGCTAAAATTTTACCCCCTTCTCTAAGGGTCAAATATCACAACCCCTGGGCCAATCAAAGGGGGAATCATTCCAGGATCAAGGTCAAATGGATTTTATTTTCAGTGCCTTAAAATTATGTTACCATTTGGTCTAGTTCTCATCTCCGTTAGGTATATATATGGTTTTCTAAGGAGATTCTGGGAGAAGGTGATGGCACCCCACTCCAGTAATCTTGAGCCTGTAAAATCCCATGGATGGAGGAGCCTGGTGGGCTGCAGTCCATGGGATTGGGAAGAGTCAGACACGACTGAGTGACTTCACTTTCACTTTTCACTTTCATGCACTGGAGAAGGAAATGGCAACCCACTCCAGTGTTCTTGCCTGGAGAATCCCAGGGACGAAGGAGCCTGGTGGGCTGCCATCTATGGGGTCACACAGAGTCGGACACGACTGAAGTGATTTAGCAGCAGCAGCAAGGAGATTCTAAATCTCTTTACACTAAAAGTTTAGTGTCTCTTTCAATCCTAGTAGATGTTTCATGGAATCCTCCTTTCTGTTTATTTTCTTCCACAGAGACATCTCTTGTGAAACATTGTCTTTCTTTCAGTAATATATCATCTCCAGACCCCTCTGGGCTAGGCACACCATGCCTTTTATCCCACATACTTCTCTTTCTGGCATTCTCTCTCTTTCTTGCCACAAAACAGCTGTGTGAATCTCTCTCTGCATGTCAGAATAAGTGGGGCTTTACTCTGGAATTCAATAACACACTAATGGTTCAGTTTTCCCCAGATGACTTTCCTCAATTTCTTCAGATAAAAAAGCTCCCTTTTTATTATTTAGGTGTAATTGTAGAGGTGCGTGTTGTTTTGCAAACAGCAATAGAGAAAGGGCAGTGAGCACAGCATATATATCATATATCAGGAATTCAGTTAATCACCCCAGTTTTCAGACCACTGCTTATTTCTGCCCTATATCAAACCTCTAAGCTAGCACCTCTTTGGATTCTAACAGGCACATGACTCCCATATTCCCTGATGATTTGTCATGGTATATTCTGGACTGTAGGTGTCTCTTCTTGTTTCATCTGTCAAGTCATTCCATCAGTTAGTTCTCCAACTGCCAGAAGGCACCCAACTATTGTTGACTCTTCTTAACAATCTTATGTTTTCCTTTCTTTTTATACTTTTAAATTTCCATCTTGTTGAAACCAGGAAAGAGACTTGGTTATTTAAGAGTGCTTATGACACTAACTTGAAAGAGCTAATGGTCCCGATAGACCTCCCAGTTGAGGTAATGGTCTGAGCCAAGGTAAGTTCATAGGGTTAACGGGAATATGGTCAATAGTTTACCTAAATGGAGAATTAACTAAGTGAAACTAAATAATTTAGGGTTAGCTGATTCAGAGCTGAACTCACCTTAAGACAGAAAAGATTGCTTTTAATATCTTAGTGATCAGGAAACAGCTATACAGTTTTAAACAGTTGAGTATTGTTATGAATACAGTTTACCAGGCTAGGTTTAATTACTAAAAAGTGTGAAACTTCTGAAAGTCATTTTCTGGGCAGGTTTCTATGAAAAATAAACAATTCTTTACTTTTACATTTTTGGTTTAATTTTAAGCATTGAGCTTGAGAGTTATTTGATCTAAGAAAATAGATGAATATTTAAAAGTATCTAGGAATTTATATGTTTTAATAGTCACATACCAAATAATGAGAGGAGGAAAACTTGTGTAGTGGTTAAGATCTTCCACTAACTCTTCTACCATAGTTATTATATTAAATCTAAAGTTTTTAGTTCCATGAATGACACACAGAAAGCTCTCAACAATGGGTAATTTTTCTAATGGTCATCTAGTCATTTTTACTTTTTAAAACACTTTGACATATATCAGTGGCATGATCTGTATAACAACCTCTATGAGAAAATAAGATATATATTAATATCCTAAATTTATAAGTCATATAGTTGAGAAAGAAAAATATATCAGGTATCATATGATTCTTTAGTTTAAGTGTTTTAAGCAGATTTTGATAGATATTGGGGATTGGTTCACCTGACCTATTTTAGCTCTCCAGTACTGAGTTGCTTAGAAAAATAAAAGCTACATTTCCTAGGCTCTCTTGCAGCTGGGAATGTGTCCCAGGCTCTGCCAAAAATCTAAATGCCAGGGAGCGAGAATTGGAGGGATGCAGCATGAGGGT
Source organism: Neotragus moschatus (assembly GCA_006410615.1). Classification (NCBI taxonomy): domain Eukaryota; kingdom Metazoa; phylum Chordata; class Mammalia; order Artiodactyla; family Bovidae; genus Neotragus; species Neotragus moschatus. Next base: position 2,881,997 of record SJYA01003205.1, read on the forward strand.
TTCCAGAGAAATAGGATCTTCTTGCAGACTGATGGCTGAGCATTTTGTTCTTTTGAGGTAGTCCCACTATAGGTTCTCAAGTCTGTTCCTAGTATCATAGGTATTGAGCGATGGTGGTGAGATTTCCACTAAAGCATAACTATGGCATTCTGAAACTTTTTCTTGGTTGGTGATGTTCCTGTCTGAGTAGCATTCAAACCTGGCTTTTCTAGGCCTTGTGAAATTTTGTAAATAATCTAACAACCCAGAACAAATTGCTTTCTCTTTAAGTTAGCTAGAGTGGATTTTGTTTTTTGCATCTATGATTCCTGTCGATACATATGCCAAGACCAGATTTACCTCTTAGGCTCATTCTCACGTTATGAAGCTAAAATATAAAATCAGAATCATCTTTAAACTTGTAATGAAAAATAAAGTTATTATGTAGAACAAAGTCATGCTAATACTTGTAATCAATTAGTAGTCAAGATTAGTCACTATCTGTTTCCTGGGATCCATTATGTTTCTTAAGATGACTGCTCATTTGACTTTAACAATGTTGGTTCATCGCTATAATGTTCTTGGATGTGAGAAGAAAATTTCTTTCTCTTTTGGGTATCTTTCTTTTCTAATCCATGTGTATGTGATGACTACAGAGTTTAATTTCCAAAAGGTAATTTTCTTTTCTGTATTTTCATACAACCATATATTTTCTCATTGTAAACAGACCAATATTGGGAACATAAATAATAACCAGAAGATTGTTTAGTGAGTACAGAAATAGAAAAAAAAGAAGTGGGATAAATGGAATGGCTAATGGTATAAAGTTAAAAATCATCAGGTTAATCTATAATTTCTATAGAGATAATCTTACCAGTAGAGTTATAGTATTTAAAGTTTGTTCCATAAACCTCTTATTCTGGTGGAAGGTATTTGGGTGGATTTAACCAACTCCTGTGGTTTTCTTTTTTCCAAGGTTGACATAATCCCTTTTTTGATTAGCGTGAAAAGACATACTAATACTTTTTAAAAAAAACTTCTTATATTATATTGGAGTATAGTTGATTAACAATGTTGTGTTACTTTTAGTGGTACAAGAAAGTAATTCAGTTATACATATGCACATATTTATTCTTTTTCAAATTCATTTGCCAATTAGTTTGTTATATAATATTGAATAGAGTTCTCTTTCGTATACAGTAGGTCTTTTTTGGTTATCCATTTTAAATATAGTAGTGTATACATGTCAATCCCAAACTCCCTAATTATCCCTCCCTACCACTCTTCCTGCTAGTAACCATAAATTTGTTCTCTTAAGTTTGTGAGTCTGTTTCTGTTTTGTAAATAGGTTAATTTGTAACATTAAAAAAATTCCCTGTATAAGTAATATCATATGATATTTCCCTTTCTCTGCCTGACTTGTTTTACTTGGAATGACAATCTCTAGGTGCATCCATGTTGCTGCAGGTGACATTGTTTCATTCTTTTTAATGACTGAATAATAGTCCATTGTATATATGTACTGCATCTTCTTTATCCATTCCCCTACTGATGGACCTTTAGGCTGCTTCCATGTTTTGGGTGTTGTAAACAGTGCTGCAGTGAACACTGGGGTATATGTATTCTCCAAAGAAGACATACAGATGGCCAAAGGCATATGAAAAGATGTTCAACATTGCTAATTATCAGAGAAATACAGATCAAAACTACAATGAAATATTACCTCATACCAGTCAGAATGTCCATCATCAAAAAAAAATCCACAACAGTAAGTGCTGAAGAGGAGAAAAGGAAACCCTCCTATATTGTTGGTGGGAATGTAAATTGATATAGCCACTATGGAAAACAATATGGAGGCTCCTTAAGAAACTAAAAGTAGAGCTATCGTATGGCCCTACAATCTCACTGCTGACTATATATCTGGAGAAAAATGTGGTCCAAAAGGATACATGCATCCCAATATTCATTATAGTGCTCTTTATAATAGTCATGCTAATACTTGTAATCAATTAGTAGTCAAGATTAGTCACTATCTGTTTCCTGGGATCCATTATGTTTCTTAAGATGACTGCTCATTTAACAGTGTTGGTTCATCGCTATAATGTTCTTGGATGTGAGAAGAACATTTCTTTCTCTTTTGGGTATATTTCATTTCTAATCCATGTGTATGTGATGACTACAGAGTTTAATTTCCAAAAGGTAATTTTCTTTTCTGTATTTTCAAATGCCATTCCTTGAATACTGCTGATGAGTAGAAAGTAGGTCTCTTAACATTCAGACTGTTATTATTTCTCCTATACCAAAGTGAGGTACTTTGTGTTAATTAATAGTAATATTTTAAGAGGATTGTTAAATGTCCAAGTTTAGCTGGTTATCCAAGGTGTTCCTCCAGGATCAGAGCTTATTATTAATAATTTCTAATAAAAGAAGTATTAAGAGAGACTAGATTGACTTCAAATTATCAGTGATATTATACCAGTGAATATGACTCATTCATTCATTCAATCGCTCAGTCATGTCCGACTCTGCAACTCCATGAATAGCAGCACCCCAGACCTCCCTGTCCATCATCAACTCCCGGAGCTCACTCACACTCGCATCCATTGAGTCAGTGATGCCATCCAGCCATCTCATCCTCTGTTGTCCCCTTCTTCTCCTGCCCCCAATCCCTCCCAGCATCAGATTCTTTTCCAATGAGGCAACTCTTCGCATGAGGTGGCCAAAGTACTGGAGTTTCAGCTTTAGCATCATTCCTTCCAAAGAGATCCCAGGGAAGATCTCCTTCAGAACGGACTGGTTGGATCTCCTTGCAGTCCAGGGGACTCTCAAGAGTCTTCTCCAACAGCACAGTTCAAAAGCATCTGTTCTTCGGCACTCAGCTTTCTTCACAGTCCAGCTCTCACATCCATACATGACCACAGGAAAAACCATAGCCTTGACTAGATGGACCTTTGTTGGCAAAGTAATGTCTCTGCTTTTGAATATGCTATCTAGGTTGGTCATAACTTTCCATCCAAGGAGTAAGCGTCTTTTAATTTCATGGCTGCAGTCACCATCTGAAGTGATTTTAGAATCCCCCCCAAAATAAATTCTGACACTGTTTCCACTGTTTCCCCATCTATTTCCCATGAAGTGATGGGACCAGATACCATGATCTTCATTTTCTGAATGTTGAGCTTTAAGCCAACTTTTCCACTCTCCACTTTCACTTTCATCAAGAGGGTTTTTAGTTCCTCTTCACTTTCTGCCATAAGGGTGGTGTCATCTGCATATCTGAGGTTACTGATATTTCTCCTGGAAATCTTGATTCCAGCTTGTGCTTCTTCCAGCTCAGTGTTTCTCATGATGTACTCTGCATATAAGGTAAATAAGCAGGGTGATAATATACAGCCTTGACGTACTCTTTTTCCTATTTGGAACCAGTCTGTTGTTCTATGTCCAGTTCTAACTGTTGCCTCCTGACCTGCATACAGGTTTCTCAAGAGGCAGGTCAGGTGGTCTGGTATTCCCATCTCTTTCAGAATTTTACTGTTTATTGTGATCCACACAGTCAAAGGCTTTGGCATAGTCAATGAAGCAGAAATAGATGTTTTTCTGGAACTCTCTTGCTGTTTCCATGATCCAGCAGATGTTGGCAATCTGGTTCCTCTGCCTTTTCTAAAACCAGCTTGAACATCAGGGAGTTCATGGTTCATGTATTGCGGAAGCCTGGTTTGGAGAATTTTGAGCATTACTTTACTAGCGTGTGAGATAAGTGCAATTGTGTGGTAGTTTGAGCATTCTTTTGCATTGCCTTTCTTTGTGTTTGGAATGAAAACTGACCTTTTCTAGTCCTGTGGCCACTGCTGAGTGACTAAACCTATGTAAAATAAATTAAACTTCCCACATAACAAAATATTGTGAAATATAAGTCTAAGAGGTTTAGTTACGAAGGATTTTAGGAGCCAGTGTGTTTTAGTGCCTGAGGGGTCATTATGGAGGGAAAGGAATTGCTGAAGTTACTTGAAGAGCATGTTCTTTACAGATTTGTGGTATCTAAGGAGAGGTGAGTTGAGGAAGGATGAATTGGGAGCTTGGGATTAGCAGATGCAAACTATTATAGTTGTGGATAAGCAACAAGGTCCTATTGCATAGCACAGGGAGCCATATTCAATATCCCGTAATAAGCCATAGTGGAAAATAATATGAAAAAGAACATATATATATGTATAACTGAATCACTTTGCCTTATAGCAGAAACTAACACAGTGTTGTAAATCAACCACACTTCAATAAAATGAATTAAAACAGAGCATGATCTTTATAGCAAAACTGTTTTTATCTCATACATACCAACTTACCTACCCATACAACATATTAATATCATGCTCAAATTCTAATTGTGGTTTTAGGACAAAACCATGAGGCACAGTAGTGTCCCCAAATCAGTGAAAATTTAGTATCACAGAACAAGAGAAGTTCCTGGCAATGTGAAGGAATGAGTGCTGAAGAAAAAGGAGGACTAGAGAAAAGAGTTTCAATGACGAATCCATTAAAAAGTAGTATTGAATGAAAATTACAACTACTATTCTAAATTGGCTTATGCATATGGCCAGTCTGGGTCTAACTACTAACAATTAGAGAAAACTGTAAGACTCTATGAAATGTGGAATGGCTATACTTAAACATGTATGGACGTATAGCATCAAATTAATCACTGAGTTGTTAGATTGTATTTTTGAATGTTTATTTTTACCCTTTCCTCTATACTAATACAAGATGGTGTTTAGTTCTTGTATTTCTTATCTTTTCGATAATAGAGGCTCTCAATGAGGTTTACTGTTTTATCTTCCTCACCAAATATTCACAATCTAGAGTAATAATCCAAAAGAAGCAATTAACCACTCTTTCTTCCTTGGTTTCTTTGCCCTATCTCCCCTATATTCCAAAAGTTTTCATTGCTCCTCTTTTTACCCAATATTTTTGACTTCTCTTTTCTTCCTCAGTCTGTGACGTTGCCAAGTTCAGTAAATGTTGGTTTCAACCATCCCTGGAGGAAAGGAAGTTGGAATTAAGTCACTATTGAAAATTCACTGGCTATGAAAATTTAAACCTTTAAAATTGTGTGGCTGGTAGTAAGGGGTTCATGATGGACTGAGATGTGAAAGTTTGCTGAAGAAATTATTCTGGAAGTTCCATGGGAATAAATTTGATATGATAAATCTTCACATAAAAATATATAAAATAATAATATGGCAGTCAGAACAATTTTGCCTTTTAAGAACTCTGTGGGTGTTTATCTAGTACTTTTCTCTGGGGAGTAAAGGCTTTCTACTTGTTTTCATTCTTATGTTTCTAGAATCTTTGTGTTTAGGGAACAAGGTGGGTGAGTTGGTTGTTGACCCTGCAGTACAGTTATTCGCTGTTATACTTTGGAGCTGAGAAGAAAATTCATAACTCCTTGTGGCATCACACTGGGAATATTATTTGAAGTTGGCTAAGCTTTCTTCAGGGAACCATTTTACGGAAGCATAAGGAAATTTCCTGAGATGCTAAAATTATTAGATGTATAAATACTGTAGCCAAAGGAATGCTGGGTCTAATTTTATACTGTTAAGGGGTAAACCAGACTTTATGTTGTCTGAATTTTCAGGCTAGGTCCATACATTTAGCCTAAGATATGAAAGCCAACTGAAGATTTTATGAAAAAAGAATTGGTTTTTTAGAGTCACATTCATGTACAGCAAAATGGAGATGCTTGAGAGTTGTATGAACTTTCTTTTCTCTGTTTTTGATGGAGCACTTGAGTTTTTCTTTTTCTTTTTTTAGGATTAAGAATGTTCATTTATCTCGGATAAGGAGTTAGCAAACATTTTTTTGTAAAAGCCCCAAAGGCTTAATAGTAAGTATTTTAGGCATTGTGAGTCATATGCAGTATGTCACAACTTCTCAACATTGTCTTTGAAGTGGGAAAGTAGCCATAGATATACATAGGCAATAAAGTAAAAAGTGTGACTATATTCTAATAAAGAATTATTTATGTAAAATGAAATGTTAATTTCATGTTATTTCACATGTCAGAATATTATTCATCTCTTGATTTTTCTGTCTAACCATTAAAAAAATGTAAAAACCATTCTTAGCTTGTGGGTTATACATAAACAGGGAAGGAAGGCTGGAGTTAGTCTGTTTTCCAATCTTGTCTTAGATAAAAGAACTGGGAATTTAAGGAGTTACAAAGATATTTCAACTGTTTTTTGTTAAAAATCATGTTTCTCAGACTAAATTTATCATTGGTAAGAAAAAATAAAGACTGATTTTTTTTGCTGTTCATTTTGTGCAAAAGAGAACTAATTTTTATAGCTCAAGTGCATTCTGCTCAGGGTTTAGCTACAGCATTGTAAACAGGAGTTTCCAGCATCCTTTACTCCCACTCTTTTAATGATCTTGATATTCTTTTTGTTTGTGACCCCATGGACTATACAGTCCATCTCTAGGCCAGAATACTGGAGTGGGTAGTCTTTCCCTTCAGGGGATCTTCCCAACCCAGGGATCAAACCCAGGTCCCCACTTTGCAGGTGAATTCTTTGCCAGCTGAGCTACCAGGAAAGTCCAAGAATAGTGGAGTGGGTAACTTATCTCTTCTCCAGAGGATCTTCCCAACCCAGAAATAGAACTGGGGTCTCCTGCATTGCAGGCAACTTCTTTACTAACTCAGCTACCAGGGAAGCCCAGAAAGAAGTTAACTGTACTCTAAATACTACTTTTTCTATTACTTCATTATAATAATTATTCACTGTACATAACAGTTTATTATAGTGACACTTTCTGATACACACACATATATTTATTCTCTTCTATCTCTTGTATAGGTAAGTTTTTAGTTCTTTGCTTTTGACTACTAAAAAAGTACCTATACAGGGAAAAATAACCTATACACATGGCCTTACTAAAATGCTTATACATTTGAAATTTTAATAACTTGGATTATGTTTTTGATAGAAAATCTTTTTATGTGCTTATTTGCCATTTATATTTCTCTGGAAAAATACCTATTTAGATCCTTTTTCCATTTAAAAACTGGATTGTCTTTTTGTTATTGAGTCGTAAGATTTTTAAAATGGATTCTGGATATAAGTTTCTTGTTGGATACATGATATATAAATTTTTTTTTTTTACCATTCTATGACTTCTCTTTTCCCTTTCTTGGGAAAGGGAAAAGTATTTGAAGTCCAAAGTTTAAAAAACTGCTTTACTGAGATGTTATTGATACATAGAAAACTATAATATTTAATGTATACAACATAATGTGTTTGAAAACAAGTATACACCTGTGAAACTATCATCACAATCAATATCATAAACTTATCTATCACATACAAAAACTATCCCTCCTCTTTTTATTTGCTTTTGTTTTTTCCTTTTGTGGTAAGAGCACTTAACATAAAATCTACCCTTGGCAAATTTTAAGTATACAATACAGCATTGCTAATCATAGGCCTATGTTGTATGGAAGACATCCAGAATTTTTTAACTTTCACAACTGAAACTTTGTACGCTTTGACCAAAATCACTCCTTAACCCCTCCCTCAGGCTTCTGGAAACCATTAGTTACTTCTATGCCTTAACTATTTTAGATTCTGGAGATTACACAGAATTTTTCTTTCTGTGTCTGGCTTATTTCACACAGGGAAGTACCTTGCAGATCCATTCAAGTTGTTGCAAATAGCAGAATTTCCTTCTTTTTTTTAAGGCTAAATAATATTTTGTTATATGTATATACCACAATTTCTTTATCCATTTATTCATCAGTAGACATTTAGGTTACTTTACATTTGCTATTTTGAATAATGTTGCACTGAACATGGCAGTGTAAGTATCTCTATGAGATTCATACTTAAATTCCTTTGGATATATACTCAGAAGTGGGATTGCTGGATCAAACGATGACTAAAGTTATAATTTTTTGAGGAACCTCCATATTGTTTTCCATAGTGGCTGTACCAATTTAGATACAGATCAACAACCTGCAAGGGTTTCCTTTTCTCTATATCCTGATCACTTGCTGTCCTTTGATTTTTTGATAATAGCCTGACAGTTGTGAAGTGATACTGTGATGTGGTTTTGAATTGCATTTTCCTTATTATTAATGATGTTGAGTATATTTTCTTATACCTGTTTGTCATCTGTATGTCTTCTTTGGAGAAATGTCTATTGAGGTCCTTTGCCCATTTTTAAACTGGATTATTTGTTTGCTTTTTGCTATTGAATTGTAGGAATTCCTTATTTTTTGAATATTAGCCTCTCATCAGATATATGGTTTGCTAAAAATCTCTTCTATAGGTGGCCTTTTCATTTTGTTAACTATTTTTTTTCTTTGCAGAAACTTTTTAGTTTGTTGTAATTCCACTTGTCTATTTTTGCTTTTGTTGTCTGTGCTTTTGGTTTCATATCCAAGAAATGATTGCCCAGTCCAATGTCTAGAAACTTTTTCTCTGTTTTTATTTAAAAGTTTTATTGCTTCAGGTTTTTCATTGAAATCTTTAGTCCATTTTGATTTTTGCATATGGAGTAAGGAAAGAGTCCATTTGCGTTCTTTTGCATGTGGGTATCTAATTTTCCCAAACCATGTACTGAAGAGAATATCTTTTCTCTATTGTGTATTCCTGGCACATTTACTGAAGATCAATGGACTGCATATGTGTGGGTTTATTTCTGAGCTCTGTATTCTGTTCCATTGGTCTATGTCTGTTTTTATGCCAATAACATACTGCACTTATTACTATAGTTTTGTAATATTTTTTGAAATCAGGAGGTTCAAAATACCTCCAACTTTGTTCTTCTTGCTGAAAATTGCTCTGGCTATATGTGGTCTAAAAGTTTTCATTTTTAATTGCCTAATGTATTATTTTACCCACTCCAGTGTTCTTGCCTGGAGAATCCCAGGGACGGGGGAGCCTGGTGGGCTGCCGTCTATGGGGTTGCACAGAGTCGGACACGACTGAAGCAACTTAGCAGCATCAGCAGCAATGTATTATTTTAAAAATTGCTTTGGTTGCATATATAAAACATTACTCCTAACCTAAGATCGTGAAGTTTTACTCCCATGGGTTTTTCCTGAGTTTTATAGTTTTAATTTGGGCAGAGGTCTGAGATTCATTTTCAGTGAACTCTTGTGTATGGTATGAGTTAGAGGTTCAGGTTCACTTTTTTTCTTTTTTCTTAATGTGGATATCCAGTTGTCTCATCACCATATATTGAAAATAGCTATTAATTTTCCACTGAATTTTCTTGGCATCTTTATTAAGAATTGGTTGGCTATAAATGTAAGGGTTTGTTTCTAGGATATCAGTTATATTTATATTAGCTTTCTTGTAAGTTTTGAAATCACACTTATGAGGTGTCACTAGGAAGTGTGAAACCTACAACTTAGCTCTTTTTTCCCCAAGGTTCTTTTGACAATCCTGGGTCCTTAGTATTTCCATGTGAACTTTAGGATCAGCTTGTCAGTTATTTCAAAGGAGCCAGCAAAGTTTTGTTAGGGATTGTACTGAATCTGTAGCCCAGTTTTGGGAGTATTTCCATCTTAACAATATTAAATCTTTTCATTCATGAATATGGGCTATCATTCTTTTTGTTGTCTTTAATTTCCTTCAGAAATGTTTTGTAGTTTTCAGTATACAAATCGTACACTACTTTTGTTAAATTTATTCCGAAGTATTTTTTCTCTTGATACTATTATGAATGAAATTTATTTAATGTAATAATTTTTCAGAATTTTAAATGTTATCCCTTTATATTTTTGGTATGTACAGTTAACTGCTTTGACTTCTTTGTGAGTTTTATGTTAGCAGAAGAGGTGGCAAGAACACAGAAGAACTATACAAAAAAGATCCTCATGACCCAGATAAACACGATGGTGTGATCACTCACCTAGAGCCAGACATCCTGGAATGTGAAGTCAAGTGGGCCTTAGGAAGCATCACTATGAACAAAGCTAGTGGAGGTGATGGAATTTCAGTTGAACTATTTCAAATCTTAAAAGATGATGCTGTGAAAGTGCTGTACTCAATATGCCAGCAAATTTGGAAACTCAGCAGTGGCCACAGGACTGGAAAAGGTCAGTTTTCATTCCAATCCCAAAGAAAGGCAATGCCAGAGAATGCTTAATCTATTACACAATTGTACTTATCTCACACTCTAGCAAACTAATGCTGAAAATTCTCCAAGCCAGGCTTCAATAGTATGTGAACTATGAACTTCCAGATGTTCAAGCTGGATTTGGAAAAGGCAGAGGTACCAGAGATCAAATTGTCAACATCTGTTGGGTCATTGAAAAAGCAAGAGAGTTCCAAAGAAACACCTACTTCTGCTATATTAACTATGCCAAAGCCTTTGACCATGTGGATCACAACTAACTATGGAAAATTCTTCAAGAGATAGGAATATCAGAACACCTGACCTGCCTCCTGAGAAATCTGTATGCAGGTCAGGAAACAACAGTTAGAACTGGACATGGAACTACAGACTGGTTCCAGATCAGGAAAGGAGTATGTCAAGGCTGTATATTGTCACCTTGCTAATTTAACTTAAATGCAGAGTACATCATGCAAACTGTTGAACTGGATGAAGCACAAGCTCGAATCAAGATTGCCTGGAGAAATATCAATAACCTCAGATATGCAGATGACACCACCCTTATGGCAGAAAGCTAAGAACTAAAGAGCTTTTTGATGAAAGTGAAATAGGAGAGTGAAAAAGTTGGTTGAAAACTCAACATTCGGAAAACTAAGATCATGGCTTCTGGTCCCATTACTTCATGGCAAATAGATGGGGAAACAATGAAAACAGTGACAGACTTTATATTTTGGGGCTCCAAAATCACTGCAGATGGTGACTACAGCCATGAAATTAAAAGACACTTGTTCCTTGGAAGAACAATTATGACCAACCTAGACAGCATATTAAAAAGCAGAGACATTACTTTGTCAACAAAGGTCCATCTAGTCAAAGCTATGGTTGTTCTAGTAGTCATTCGGAGAAGGCGATGGCACCTCACTCCAGTACTCTTGCCTGGAAGATCCCATGGACAGAGGAGCCTGGTAGGCTGCGATCCGTGGGGTCGCAAAGAATCGGACATGACTGAGTGACTTCCCTTTCACTTTCCACTTTCATGCATTGGATAAGGAAATGGCAACCCACTCCAGTGTTCTTGCCTGGAGAATCCCAGGGACAGGGGAGCTTGGTGGGCTGCCGTCTATGGGGTCACACAGAGTCGGACACTACTGAAGTGACTTAGCAGTAGCAATAGCATGTATGGATGTGAGAGGTGGACTATAAAGAAAGCTGAGCACCAAAGAATTGATGCTTTTGAACTGTGGTGTTGGAGAAAACTCTTGAGAGTCCCTTGCACTGCAAGGAGGTCAAGCCAGTCCATCCTAAAGGAAATCAGTCCTGAATATTCATTGGAAGGACTGATGCTGAAGCTGAAGCTCCAATACTTTGGCCACATGATGTGAAGAACTAACTCATTCGAAAAGACTCTGATGCTGGGAAAGATTGAAGGTGGGAGGAGAAGAGATAGGATGAGAAGTTTGGATGGCATCACCAACTCAATGGACATGTGTTTGAATAAACTCTGGGAGTTTGTGATGGACAGGGAAGCCTGGTGTGCTACAATCCATGGGGTCACAAAGNAACTCATTCGAAAAGACTCTGATGCTGGGAAAGATTGAAGGTGGGAGGAGAAGAGATAGGATGAGAAGTTTGGATGGCATCACCAACTCAATGGACATGTGTTTGAATAAACTCTGGGAGTTTGTGATGGACAGGGAAGCCTGGTGTGCTACAATCCATGGGGTCACAAAGAGTTGGACATGAGTGAGTGACTGAACTGAACTGAAAACTATACAGTTGAGCCCTAAAATCATTTCTGTCATTTCTACCTAATGAACACTTTATTTGCAATTCGGGAAAATCCTACTTGTTAATTTTTAGCACTAGTGATTTGAATAAGGTGGTATTGAAAGGATACATTTGATAGACATTTATTGCTTTGATTATAGTTGAGGATCTTGAATTTTTAGCACAGAAAGGGATGACTTCTGTTTGTTACCTACTTAAACATAATGGAGATTTGTTAAGATTGGTTATAAGTGAGAATTGGTGATCTTATTTTTTTCAAACTTTATTTTGGATTGGACCATAGCCAGTAACAATGTGATAGTTTCAGGTGGACAGCAAAGGGACTCAGCCATATATATTTAGGTATCCTTTCTCTCCAAATTCCCCTCCCATCCAGACTACCACATATCATGGAGCAGAGTTCCCTGTGCTATACGATAGGTCCCTGTTGGTTATCCAGTTTAAGTAAGCAGTGTGTTGCCTGTCCATCCAAACTCCCTAACCATCCACCCCCCATCCTTCCCCTCATCAACTATAATCTCACTCCCTAAGTCTGACTGGTGATCTTATTTTGAAACGACCAAGCAGTACCTACACCTAGTCACTCTTATTTTTCATTTCTTCCACATACCACTTTTTTTTGAATTTAAAGGTTTGTTTCTTCATTGCAATGTCAAGAAAAGGGTATACACTAAGATATAATTAATATATAAAATTATATTATTTTTATAGTTATGTGACAATTTGGTGTATGTATTTGTTATGAAATGATTACCACAGTAAGTTTGGTTAGCATCTATAACCTCACACAATCACAACTTTTTCTTGCAAGATTTTCTTTCATGCAGCTTTCAAATATATAATGAAGTATTATTAACTTTAGTCACTGTACTGAACATTACTTCCCCATATATTATTTATCTTATAGGTGGACGTTTGTACTATTTGATCATTTTTACCCATTTCACCTACTCCCACCCTCTACCTCTGGTAACTGCCAATCTGTTCTATTTATGAGTTCAATTTGTTTTTTAGATTCCACATCTAGGGGATATCAGAACATTATTTGTTTTTTTCTCTCTGACTTATTTCGCTTAGCAAACATACCTTCGAGATCCATTCATCTTGTTGCAAAATGGCAGAATTTCTTTTTTATGTCTGAATAAAATCCTGTTTAATGTATATACACACCACATTTTCTTTATTCATTTACCCGTCAGTGGGGACCTAGGTTGTTTTCATGTATTGGCTTTGTAAATAATGCTTCAGTGGACATTGTTGTTGTTGTTTAGTCACTAAGTTGTGTCCAACTCTTTTGTGAATTCATGGACTGTAGCCTGACAGTCTCCTCTGTTTATGGGATTTCCCAGGCAAGAATATTGGAGTGAGTTGCCATTTCCTTCTGCAGGGGATCTTCCTGACCCAGGCATTGAAGCTGCATCTCCTGCATTGGCAGGTGGTGGATTCTTTATCACTCAGCCACTAAGGAAGCCCCCCAGTGAACATGGGGGTGTGGATATCTTTTTAAGTTAGTATTTTAAATTTCCTTTGAATAAATACCTAGAAGTGGAATTCTACTCAGCCATAAAAAAGAATAAAAATTTTACCAATTGTAACAACGTGGAAGAACCTGTCAAGAATTTCCTCTCTGATTTTTACAGTCTTCTGGGTCACAGAGTCAGGAGATCAAGAGGTGTTCCCTGATACCAGTTATAAAAACTGGGACAACATATGCATGCAAAAGCTCCCTTCTATGAAGTACTAGTGCTCTGGAGCACAGCTGGGGGACAGTGCAAGGATAGCACCGGCCCTCTGAGGTCTCTTGAAAGGAACAGTCAGTACTTAAATATGTTTATATATATAATATAAACATATATATGTATCACATATATATGTTTATATATATCTTTACATATATGCTAACATGTATAATATATATATGTTTATATATAACATATATATAATATATGTTTTTCTCTCTCTCTATATATAATATATATATATATACACCCATTTGAAGGCAGAGTTCCAAAGAATAGCAAAGAGCAATAAGAAAGTCTTCCTCAACTATCAATGCAAAGAAATAGAGGAAAACAATAAAATTGGAAAGATTAGAGATCTCTTCAAGGAAATTAGAGATACCAAGGGAACATTTCATGTAAAGATGGGCTCGATAAAGGACAGAAATGGTAGAGACCTAACAGAAGCAGAAGACATTAAGAAGAGGTGGCAAAAATACACAGAANCAGAGATCATCCTGTCGTTTTTGAGATTGCATCCAAGTACTGCATTTCGGACTCTTTTGTTGACCATGATGGCTACTCTATTTCTTCTGAGGGATTCCTGCCCGCTGGTTAAGAGAAGGGCTTTTAAGAGAGCTTCTGCTATATCTCAACTATGATGTTAGGAGATATTTCCATCAGTTTTATAGAAACTAGCTGACATCATATTTTATATTTTAGACAAATTTATAATTTTGTGGAATTAACTCTGTCAATATATTTCCCAACTCAGTTTGATTGTTCTCAGTGGTGCATGGATTGGTGGCAGATTGTCTATGTCTTTCCACTTTAGTTATTTCAATATGCTGTCCTGTTGTTGCCTTTATGTGGCCACTGCTATTCTCTACTGCATGGCTGCTATTGGCCTTTAAGGTGGTAATTCTACTCTCTTTGAATTTCCTTGTTGGAGGGACTGGGACAATGCTCAGTCGAGGACTAATTTTTCCCAGTATTGAGGTAAGACCCTTCTATGTACTCTATCCAATATTCCATGAGTTATGAAATTCTTCATTCTGAAAGTGAGAACAAGCAGTATTTCCAACNTACTCTCTTTGAATTTCCTTGTTGGAGGGACTGGGACAATGCTCAGTCGAGGACTAATTTTTCCCAGTATTGAGGTAAGACCCTTCTATGTACTCTATCCAATATTCCATGAGTTATGAAATTCTTCATTCTGAAAGTGAGAACAAGCAGTATTTCCAACTCTGTGTAAGTGCTAAGTACCATTACTTAAAATCCGTTTGGATGGTTCTTTCTCCCTGCAGTGAGGGAAGCCTGGGTTTGATCCCTGGGTCAGGAAGATCCCTTGGAGAAGGAAATGGCAACCAATTCCAGTATTCTTGACTGGAGAATCCCATGGATAAAAGAGCTACAGTCCATAGGGTCACAAAGAGTTGGACATGACTGAGCAACTGACACTTCCCTAGGTTTGGGTAGTTTCCTCTAATGTATGTGTTGATCAGTATCCAGCTGAATGTTCAAGAATTAAGATCTGAGTTCCTTCTGTGTGTAGCTCTCTTCTTTCCTGCATAAACATACCTTAGTGGTCACAATCTCCCTGGAGATTCAGCTTTGTCTTCTCAGCTCAGAATATTCTCCAGTCTCTTAGTTTCCCTTTCCTGTCTGTGGCCTGGGAAGTCTCTCAAGGCACTAAGCTAGGGCTATCAAAGGGTTCTTTCTATTTTGTTTACCGTTTCTCAGTGATTACTGTCCTTTATTGCCTAATGCTCTTCACAACTATTTTTCATATATTTTGTCTATTTTTTGTTTTTTTTCAGGTGAGAAAGAAATCTGGCCTTTGTTTCTCTGCCTTGATTGGAACTAAAATGTAAATTTTAATAAGACTTTATTGAGAGTTTAAAGATAATGCAAGGGAAATAAAATGCATATACTTACAAAGGCAACCACAGGCAGCTATATTCTGATTCCATAGGTCCTGCTGATGTCCTTGTAGCTCCCAAGCCCAAGTCCACACAACGCTAGCTTTTCAGCTCTTTTGTCTGCTGTGATAGTGAAAGTGAAAGTGTCCAACTCTTTGTAATCCCGTGGAATGTATATAGTTTGCCAGGCTCCTCTGTCAATGGAATTCTCCAGGTAAGAATATTAGAGTGGGAAGCCATGCCCTCCTCCAGGAAATCTTCCCAACCCAGGAACTGAACTAGGTCTCCTGTATTTCATGCAGTTTCTTTACTGTCTAAGCCATTAGGGAAGCCCCTGCTATGATAAGCATTTTTCCTCCTTGCAGTCAAACTGGCTAAAACATTTTAAAGGAGGATCTTTGCTTATTTTTAAATATCTGTGTAAGTTTAGTACCTTGTTAAAGTAATTTTCCCCTCTTCTCTTCCCCCTTTCCATCCCTATCCCCAATTGATCTGCTTCAAAGTTAAATTTAAGCTTCTACCTCTTAGGAGCTTTAACATGCAAAGTGGCTGTTTCCTAATGAAAAACAAATAAGCCCAAACCCCTAGTGCCCACTTTGAGCCTGTGAACTCCATTATACCAAAGTATGTTATTATATATTGAATCAATTAATATGTACTAGTAGTGTATGTTATATGTGTATGGTATATTAAAACACAAATGGGAGGGTGGCCAAAGGCATAACTAGAAACCTTAATTGAGTCATAAATAATGTTAATTATAAAAGTTAGAGGAAATTTGATCTTTAGTACTTGCCCATTTTCATTTTAGTTGTTCCCCTTTCTCCTGTGGATGTTTTGTTTATACATTGTTTTCTTTGATTTTCACATTTATAATCAACATGATAATTTTTAGAAAGTGAAGTTAAACTTTTGAATGTAGTAAAGGAAGTTGATATTTAAAAGAAACATGTACATATATTTTATAAAGTGAAGAATAATTTGTAATGTGTCTATTTGTCCCAGAAGTGTTCTTTTTTTACCTTTTGGAGCTTACTCATAGGATCATAGAAAACCTTTCCTATTAAATTTTTGTATGTGTAGAAGTTTTCCTATATTACATTTGTATACGTATAAGATGTACCTATATAATCTTTCTAAAGTTTATACCTTAGTATTGTGTTCAAGCAGGCATTTCATAATGGATATTTTTGAAGATTAAAAAGAGCATAAATGATAGGAAAGGAACAAAATGACCCCTGTAGAAATGAAACTTTCTGAATTTAGTTCTTGTAATATTTTTATGACATTTAGTAAATTGCTTTTATATATAGAGTGGAATTTCTTGAAGGAAAACTGTAGTTTTTTATTTGTATGTATTTTGAAAGTAAAATTTCCAATTAACTTCAAGGTAAAAGTGTTATAAGAAAGATTGGGAATTATTTCAGAAGAATAGACTCCTCACCTGTAGACTTTATAAAGCACAGATGCTAATATTCTAGATAGAAGGGAAATTTGTACTTTTTAAATTTATACTTTTTAAATGCTTAATTAGGAAAATGTCTATTTTCTCTGAACGCAAGTCAGTTTGGCTGGGAATAGCTAAATTCTATAAGTTGTCTATCTTTGTCAATAGCTGGAACATACTGCTTTTACCTAGAGTATTTAGTTACGTGTCCTCTGACACCTCACAGAGAGATAGGTCCTTTTCCTCTGTGCCTCTCAGTGCTTTGTACAGGTCTCTACCTGAGCCCTGCTTAGATTATGTCAGTGTTTGTTGACTCTCAGTGATGGACTTGGGCTGCAAAATGCTCTAGATCTCAGATGCCTATGATGGATCTGTGTTATATAGATAATAACACAAACTTGTCAAAGGAAAGTTGAATAGTGTTTATTCATGTATACATGAATAAACTCACTCACAGTGTTCTGATTCATTCAACAATACACATTCAGTGTATAGAATTATGCAAGAGAGTAAGTGTTATTCTAGACCCTGTGAATATTGTAGTGACCAGGACCAGTATTTTTCTTACTCTCACAAGAGTCCTTATTGTTGCTGTTTTGTGATTTCCCAGGTAAGAATACTGGAGTGGGTTGCCATTTCCTTCTCCAGGGATTCTGACTCAGGGATTGAACCCCACGTCTCCTGCATTGGGCAAGGAGATTATTTACCACTGAGCCATCTGGGAAGCCCACAAACACACATGCTATACTACACTCTGAATATTGTGATGACAGGACCAGTACACCTCTTACACTCACAGTGTTCTGATTCAGAAGAAAAGACAGGCTTTGATACAGGTTATTGCACTAAGTGAAGGCTTCCCAGGTGGCTCTAGTGGTGAAGAACCCACTTACCAATGCAGAAGATATAAGAGATGCAGGTTCGATCCCTGGATCAGGAAGATCCCCTGGAGGAGGGCACAGCAATCCACTTCAGTATTCTTGCCTGGAGAATCCCATGGACAGAGAAGCCTGATGGGCTATAGTCCATAGAGTTGCAAAGAGTTGGACCCGACTGAAATGACTTAGCATGCACTCACACAATAAGTGATGATAATAAGGATTATGATAGGAAGCATAGAACCCTACCATAAGATCTGCTTTAGTAAGAGGGGGCTAAGGCTTCCTGCAGAAAGTAATGTTTATGTTGAAAGCAGAAGTATGGACTGAAAACAGCTGGAAAAGATTGGCAGTATTACAGAGGAGGGAGGGTAGTAAGCCCAGTAATAGGAAAGTTTACTTACTACATCTTTACTACTACATCTTTATTAATGTATTTCAGGAGTAACTTTTTTTTTTTTCTTCAGGAATAACCCAACAATGCTACTTGGCTGGGTCTTCATATTGCCTTAACAGAGACAAAGACTGTAATTGTTTAATGTTTAAATGATCTTTTTCTGAGTATGTCTCTTCAGCCAGTTGTTCAACATCTTAACATCTTTAGAGTCAAGAACATATAATTCTTTTTGAATACATATTTAGTTTTAGTATATGAAGTCAAAGACAATATTCTATAAAGGCTATCATAACTTTACAATTCAGACACATGACAAGAAAAGATAATCTTTTGTGGGAATTCACTTGCTCTCTTAATTTCAGAGGTCATTTTAATTTTCCTATCTCCTAGTAGCAATTCTGACTTGCAGAGAAAAACATAAAAAAAAATGTACTGGTTTAAAATTGTACTGTCTCTACTAGAAATTTCCTGAGAAAATAACAGCTAAGATTTGTTGAGCACTTTTCATGTTCAGATACTGTGTTAAATGTATTATAAAATATAGTTCATCTAAACATCCTAGAAACACTGTGAGACAATTAATATTTCAATCCATTTCCTATTGATAATGACACTGAAGATATTTAACTGTCCACAGTCTCAGAACTAGAAGTGGCAGATAAGAAATTGATCTCAGAAGTGTTTGATTTCACAGCCTGAGTTCCTAACTTGGTGTTGCTTCAGTTCAGTTCAGTTCAGTCACTCGGTCATGTCTGACTCTTTGCGACCCCATGGACTTGAAGCACGCCAGGCTTCCCTGTCCATCACCAATTCCTGGAGCTTGCTCAAACTCATGTTCATCAAGTTGGTGATACCATCCAGCCATTTCATCGTCTGTCATCTCCTTCTCTTCCTTTCTTCAATCTTTCCCAGTATCAGGGTCTTTTTGAATGAGTCAGTTCTTTACATCAGGTGGCCAAAGTATTGGAGCTTCAGCTTCAGCATCAGTCCTTCCAGTGAATATTCAGGACTAATTTCCTTTAGGATGGACTAGCTTGACCTCCTTGCAGTCCAAGGGACTCTCAAGAGTCTTCTCCAACACCACAGTTCAAAAGCATCAATTCTTTGGTGCTCAGCTTTCTTTATAGTCTACCTCTCACATCCATACATGACTACTGGAAAAACCATAGCTTTGACTAGATGGACCTTTGTTGGCAGAGTAATGTCTCTGCTTTTAAATAAGCTGTCTAGGTGGTCATAACTGTTCTTCCAAGGAACAAGTGTCTTTTAATTTCACGGCTGCAGTCACCATCTGCAGTGATTTTGGAGCCCCAAAATATAAAATCTGTCACTATTTCCACTGTTTCCCCATGTTTGCCATGAAGTAATAGGACCAGAAGCCATGATCTTATTTGTCTGAATGTGGAGCTTTAAGCCAAGTTTTTCAGTCTCCTTTTTCACTTTCATCAAGAGGCTCTTTATTTCTTCTTTGCTTTCTCCCATGAGGGTGGTGTCATCTGCATGTCTGAGGTTATTGATATTTCTCTGAGCAATCTTGATTCCAGCTTGTGCTTTATCAAGTCCAACAGTTTGTGTGATGTAACTGCATTTAAGTTAAATAAGCAGGGTGACAATATACAGCCTTGACATACTCTTTTCCTGATCTGGAGCCAGTCTGTTGTTCCATGTCCAGTTCTAACTGTTGTTTCTTGACCTGCATACAGGTTTCTCAGGAGGTAGGTCAGGTGGTCTGGTATTCTCTCATCTCTGTGGAGAATTTTCCACAGTTTGTTGTGATCCACACAGTCAAAGGCTTTGGTGTAGTCAATAAGGCAGAAGTATATGTTTTTCTGGAACTCTCTTGCTTTTTAAATGACCCAACAGATGTTGACAACTTGATTTCTGGTTCCCCTGGCTTTTCTAAATACAGCTTGAACATCTGGAAGTTCATGGTTCATATACTGTTGAAGCCTAGCTTGGAGGATTTTGAGCATTAGTTTGCTAGAGTGTGAGATGCATGCAATTGTGAAATAGTCTGAACATTCTTTGGCTTTGCCTTTCTTTGAGAATGGAATGAAAACTGACCTTTTCCAGTCTTGTGGCCACTGCTGAGTTTCCAAATTTGCTGACATATTGAGTGGAGCGCTTTCATAGCATCGTCTTTTATGATTTGAAATAGCTCAACTGGAATTCCATCACCTCCACTAGCTTTGTTTGTAGTGATGCTTCCTAAGGCCCACTTGACTTTATATTCCAGGATGTCTGGCTCTAGGTGAGTGAATCACGCTATCTTGATTATCTGGGTTGTGAAGATCTTTTTTATATGGTTCCTCTATTTATTCTTGCCACCTCTTCTTAATATCTTCTGCTTCTGTTAGGTCCATACCATTTCTGTCCTTTATTGTGACCATCTTTACGTGAAATGTTCCCTTGATATCTCTGATTTTCCTGAAGAGATCTCTTGTGTTTCCCATTCTATTGCTTTCTACTATTTCTTTTCATTTGATCATTGAGGAAGGCTTTCTTATTTCTCTTTGATATTATTTGGAACTCTGCATTCAAATGGGTATATCTTTCCTTTTATCTTTTTTTCTTTAGCTTCTCTTCTTTTCTCAGCTATTTCTTAGACCTCCTCAGACAGCCATTTTGCCTTTTTGCATTTCTTTTTCTTGGGGATGGTCTTGATCATTGCCTCCTGAACAATGTCATGAACCTCCATCCATAGTTCTTCAGGCTCTCTATCAGATCTAATTCCTTGAATCTATATGTCACTTCTACCGTATAATCATAAGGGATTTGATTTAGATCATACTTGCATGGTCTAGTGGTTTTCCCTACTTTTTTCAATTTAAGTCTGAATTTGACAATAAGGAGTTCATGATCTGAGCCACAGTCAGCTCCCAGTCTTATTTTTGCTGACTGTATAGAGCTTCTCCATCTTTGGCTGCAAAGAATATAATCAATCTGATTTCAGTATGACCATCTAGTGATGTCCACATGCACAGTCTCTTGTGTTGTTGGAAGAGGGTGTTTGCTATGACCAGTGTGTTCTCATGGCAAATCTCTGTTAGCCTTTGCCCTGCTTCATTTTGTACTCCAAGGCCAAGTTTGCCTGTTACTCCAGGTAGCTCTTGACTTCCTACTTTTGCATTCCAGTCCCCTATAAGGAAAGGGACATCTTTTTTGGGTGTTAGTGCTAGAAGGTCTCGTAGGTCTTCACAGAACTGTTCAGCTTCAGCTTCTTCAGCATTCCTGGTTGGGGCATAGAATTGTATTACTGTGATATTGAATGGTTTGCCTTGGAAATAAACAGGGATCATCCTGTCATTTTTGAGATTGCATCCCAGTACTGCGTTTCCGGCTCTTTTGTTGACCATGATGGCTACTCCATTTATTCTAAGGGATTCTTGCCCACAGTAGTAGATATAATGGTCATATTTTGGAATTCTTGCAGGAGAAGATGAGCACACACTCTTCTATTGTGCCATCTTGTTACCTCTCATGGTATTGCTTAGGAGAGCTAAATGGAATGTATTAACATATTAAGATAGTCTCAGACCTTTCACAGGTTTTTCCATATTAACAAATATTATTCTTGTTATTTTAAATAATAATTTATTGCATTTTCTTTATGCTGAAGATTGTGAATAAATAGGAACAAAGAGTCAGCGAGTAAAGTAGATGAAACAGACCCTTTCAGATGATGGGGAGGTGGCTGTGTTTAGAGAATTTTTTGGCATGTATTTCAATACTTAAAATTCATTTACCTCTGAGTCAGCAATTCTAATTTTAAGAATTTATGCTACAGCTAAATTTGTCCATACATGCAAAGATACTGTTATGGGCATTCTTTGTAGTATTGTTTGAAATAGAAAAAAGTTGGAAATAATTTGTGTGTTCAATAGGGGCCTCATAAAGACAAACAGATCCATAGGAGAGACTCAAGGGCCCAGAAATAACCCAAGCATTTATAGTCAACTGATATTTACAAAGAGAGATGAGAACGCAAAGGAGAAAAGACAGTTTCTTCAATAAATTGTTGTTGTTGTTGTTCAGCTGCTAAGTCATGTGCAACTCTTTGCAACCTCACGAACTGCAGCATGCCAGGCTTTCCTGTCCTTCATTATCTCCCTGAGTCTGCTCAAACTCATGTCCATTCAATCAGTGATTCCATCCAACCATCTCACCTTCTGTCATTCCCTTCTCTTCTTGCTCTCAATCTTTTCCCAGATTAGGATCTTTTCTCAGATTAGGATCTTTTCCAGTGAGGTGGCTCTTTGCATCAGGTGGCCAAAGTTTGGGGCTTCAGCTTGAGCACCAGTCCTTCCAATGCATAGTCAGGGTTGACTTCTTTTAGGATTGACTGGTTTGATCTCATTGCAGTACAAGGGACTCTCAAGAGTCTTCTCCAGCACCACACTTTGAAAGCATCAGTTCTTCCATGCTCAGCCTTCTTCATGGTCCAACTCTCACATTCTGCATAATTACTGGAAAAGTCATAGCTTTGACTATATGGACCTTTGTCAGCAAAGTGATGTCTCTCTTCAATAAATAGTGCTGGGATAATTGAATTTCATATATAAAAGAATGAAACTGGGCTCCTATCTTACATCAGTCAGAAAAATTAACTCAAAATGGATTAAATATTTAAATGTAATGTCTGAAACCATTAAATTCCTAGGAAAATAACAGAAGAATAAATCTTATGATGGACCTTGGTAACGATATTTTTGAATATGACACCTGAAGTGTAAGAAACAAAATGAAAAATAAACAAGTGGAACTAGATCAAAGTAAAAAATTTCTTACAGTGAAATAAATCATCAACAAAGTAAAAAGATAGTTTATGGAATGGAGAAAAATATTTGCAAACCATATATCTTATAAGAGCTTAATGGTGTGAGTGTGAAGAAAAGGGAATCCTTGTATACTATTGGTGTGATTTTAAATTGGTACAACCACTATGGAAAACAGTATGAAGGACTCTCAAAAATTTAAAAATGGAACTATGATGTGATTCAGCAATTCCACTTCTGTTAATATATGTAAAGCAAACAAAAACATGAAATAAAAAAGTTATCTGTATCCCCATGTTCACAGAGGCATTATTTACAATAGTCAAGACATGGGAACAACCTAAATGTCCACTGATGAATGAATGGATAAAGAAGATGTGGTATACACACAATGCACTATTATTCATCCACAAGAAAATGAGGAAATCCTACCATATGAAACAATATTGGGTGACCCTGAAGGCGTTATTCTAAGTGAAATAAGTCAGACAAAGGCAGACAGATACTTTATGATTTCACTTACTTGTGAAATCTAAAAAGCAAAAATAAGACTAAACTCGTAACAAAAGAGATCAGACTTGCAGTTACCAGAGGCTGAGTGTGGTGGGAGGAGGAGTTAGATAAATATGGTCAAAAGGTACACATTTACCATTATAAATGAGTACGAGGGATGTAATGTACAACACTGTGACATTGTTAATACTGCTGTATTATATAAAGGAGAATTGATAAGAGAGTAAATCTTGAATTCTCATCACAAAGAACATTTTTTCCCCTTTTCTTCCTTGTTTTCCTTTATTTACACAAAATGATGAATGTTGCTATCAGATGAACTTAATCTGATAGTATTTTTTACAATATATGTAAATCAAACCATCATTTTCTATGCCTTAAACTTATACAGTGATACATGCCAATTATTTCTCAACAAAACTGGAAAAAGCATTACTAACAAAATGGAAGGCCTGGAAAAGTAAGTTATAGTATATCAATTAAATGTAATTTTATTCAAGCATTAAAAAGAATGACAAAACAGCTAATCAAGTCTTAGTAATCCAAACATTGCTCTTATTTAATCTTCATAAAAGTTATACTTACTATTATCAGCTACATTTACAGTGAATGACCAGACCATCATGGTTATCCAGGTCATAAGACCTTTTTTGTACAATTCTTCTGTATATTCTTGCCACCTCTTTTTAATCTCTTCTGCTTCTGTTAGGTCCTTACCATTTCTGTCCTTCATTGTGCCCATCTTTGCATGAAATGTTCTCTTGATACCTCTGATTTTCTGCCAGCAAATTTGGAAAACTCAGCAGTAGCCAGAGACCTGGAAAAGGTCAGTTTTCATTATAATCCCAAAGAAAGACAAGCCAAACAATGTTCAAACTACCTCATAATTTTGCTCATTTCACATGCTAGCAAGCTAATGGTCAAAATCCTTCAAGCTAGGCTTCAAGAGCATGTAAACCAGATGTACCAGCTGGATTGAGAAAAGGCAGAGGAGCCAGAGATATAATTGCCAAAATCTGTTGAATCATAGAAAAAAAAGAACAGAATTCCAGAAAAACACCAACTTCTTCATTGATTATGCTAAAGCCTTTGACTATGTGGATCACAGCAAACTGAAAAATTTTTCAAGAGACGGGAATACCAGATCACCTTACCTGCCTCCTGAGAAACCTGTATGCAGGTCAAGAAGCAACAGTTAGAACTGGACATGGAACAGCAGACTGGTTCAAAATTGGGAAAGGAGTATGTAAAGACTGTATATTGTCACCTTGCTTATTTAGCTTATATGCAGAGTACATCATGTGAAATGCCACACTGGATGAAGCACAAACTGGAATCAAGATCACTGGGAGACATATTAATAACTTCAGATATTCAAATGACACCATCCTAATGTCCAAAAGGGAAGAGGCACTACACAGCCTCTTAATGAAGTGAAAGAGGAGGGTGAAATCACTTCATGGCAAATAGATGTGGAAAAATGGAAACAGTGACAGATTCTGTTTTCTTGGGCTCTGAAATCAGTGTGGACAGTGACTGCAGCCATGAAAATAAAATACGCTTGCTCCCTGGAAGGAAAGCTATGACAAACCTAGACAGTGTATTAAAAAGCAGAGACATCACTCTGCTGACAGAAGTCTGTCTAGTCAAAGCTATGGTTTTCCAGGTGTCATGTATGAATATGAGAGTTGGACCATTAAAGAGGCTGCGTGCCTAAGAATTGAGGTTTTTGAAGTGTGTTGCTGGGGAAGATTCTTGAGAGTCCCTTGGACTGCAAGGAGATCAAATCAGTCAATCCTAAAGGAAACCAGTCCTGAATGTTCATTGGATGGACTGATGCTGAAGCTGAAACTCCAGTACTTTGGGTACCTGATATGAAGAGCTGACTCATTGGAAAAGACCCTGATGCTGGGAAAATTGAGGGCAGGAGGAGAAGGGGGTGACAGAGGATGAGACTGTTGGATGGCATCACTGATTCAATGGATGTGAGTTTGAGCAAATTCTGGGAAATAGTGAAGGACAGGGAAGCCTGACTTGCTACTGTCCATGAGGTTGCAAAAAGTTGGATGTGTCTGAGTGACTGAACAAAAACCACTTATAGTGGAAAAAAATGAAACCTAAAGAGGCTAAGTGACTTGTGCCCACATTGTTAAGTTTTGTGCCCTGTTGCTTCCTGATCATCTGTATCCCAATATGTAAAGAAAATAAATTGATAAGTGAAAAGAATGTAGAAATTTTTTATAGTATAATGGTGGTGATGGTTTAGTCACTAAGTTGTGTCCAACTCACAACACCATGGTAGCCTGCCAGGTTCCCCTGTCCATGGGAATTCTCTAGGCAAGAATACTGGAGTGAGTTGCTATTTCCTTCTCCAGGGAACCTTCCTGACCCAGGGACTGAACCTGGGTCTCCTGCATTGCAGGCTGAGCTACAAGGGAAGCCTATAGTATAATACTATTTATGAAAAGAATCTGAGTCTGTATCTTCTTTATGTTTCCTTTATAATGTATAATATCTATGTTTTCCTATGATATAAATCTTTTAAATAATATGAATGCATTGACTGAATATACTAATAAAATATATTATGTATTTATAAGTATATATATATATATATATATATATACACACCCACACATAAAACATACATTCATAGAAAAATTTCTGGATAGATATAAGAACTTAATGGTTGTTTCGGGGATTTTTATGGAAACAAACAAAAAATTCATTCTATATTCTTTAGTATGGTGAATTATTTAAAAGTAGCAAGTCACATATTGCTTTCATAGTAAAAATGTTTAAATTTAAAAAATTTTAAAAATAGTGGATATGCTAAGTCTTTAGCAATTATATTAATGGAGTGGAGTAAAGAGGGAGTTTTCATTTTGCACCTTTCTGAACTGTGAACTTAAAATAAATTGGTGCATGTTACTTTTATAAAGAACATATTTTAAATGAAGAAACCTTTAAAATAGTGAGTATATTTCTCTAACAAGTACTGTGAAATATTATTTCCGTGACTAAGTTTAGGATATAGTTTATTTAGTATGCTGACAATTTAGAATAAATCTACCTATGTTAAACTTTTATCAGAAAAATGCTGTCTTACTATCTTAAAGGCTAGTTCTTTTCTAACATCCACTGAGTTGGAAAGTAACTCAGTGAAGATTTATCTTATTTTTATAAACAAAATTGTTTCTGATTGAAGTCTTAGTTATGAAACCTTTCACAGCAAATGAGATTCAGCAAATGCAGAAGTTGACAGCAATTTTATTAGATGTTGCTAGTCAATTGAACACAATTTTCATGCAGAAAAATGGTACCATGATTCTTAAACTTCAGAACATTTATCAAAAACAAATATCAATTTGAAAGTGCATTTTTTTATTAAGAGATGATGTTCTAGTGTCAAGTGACAGTATTTTAATATTTTGCTTAGTCATGGAATGTACTTGGAATTAGGTTGGATGATAAATGCTGCAACAGGCTTAAGTGAAGCTTAAAATATAACGTATTTGGGGTTGTGTGTTTCAGGTGAAGCTCTGAAAGTATCAGCTGAGAGATTTGCAGATGACCCCTGTTATCTCCCAAAAAGGGAAGCTGTGGTTCAGGCTGCCCGTGCCTTGTTGGCTGCAGTTACCAGGCTCCTTGTCCTCGCAGATATGATCGATGTCATGTGTCTCTTGCAGCACGTGTCAGCTGTAAGTAAAAGATGACTTAGTTTACCTTGGCACTGTTCTCACTTATAATTCCATTTTCTGAACCCAGCATCAATCCGAGCACATCTGTACTCTCATTTCTTAATGTCACCATTCAGAAGTTGACTTGATTGGGTTGTGAAACTAATGCATACTTCACAAGAATGAAGCCAGAAGTGAGTTTTAAAGCCAGTGGGAGACTGAAAAACGGAAGAAGGCTTATTGATAAGGAAATGGCTAGAAAATTTCTAGGCTTTTGACCATTTAAGTTATTATGTCCTATGTAAGTAGTAAATAAATACATAACAACATAATTATGAAGATAATATAGAAAATAAATATGTGAATATAAATTATTTGAGAAAGAAAAACCTTGAAGCTTAAAGGATGTGAAAGTTTGTCCTAATCATAAATGAAAACTTTCGCCAGCTCTTCTTGATCCAACGTAAACAGTACATGTGTCCAGGTAGTCTGTGTTTTCTGTAGCAATGCATTATGAAAATATATAAATGTATTTATTTAATAAGAGTAAAGAATATATTTAAACTAGGAGATAACAAAGGCAGAAAGATATTTCATTTGCTTTATTTTGCTAGACAAAACCATTTTACAATGGTTTAGTAGAAGGACAATTTCTTTTAGCCTTTATCACTTTCTTAATTTATTCAGTTTGACCGTCATTAGTAGTGTTGAGATGAAAAGGTTGCAAAGAACACTTTGGAGTCTCTTCTTTTTCTCTCACTTTAAATAGGACCATGGCTCTTCTGTTCATAAATATATTTGCATTTTCATAAAGGTTCTTGGTGACTATTGTAACTTTATTAAGCAAATGTCTTGCTGAATCACCTTCTTGTCAAAATGATTTTCTCTAATTGCTAAGTTAATTTTTTTTTTTGCATTATTCTCTTACTTACTCTCTAGAGAAAGGAATGGCAACCCACTCCAGTATTCCTGCCTGGAGGGCTACAGTCCATGGGATAGCAAAGAATCGGACATGACTGAGTGACTAAAACTATTATACTTACTAATGTTTATTTTAACCCTAAAGTAGAGTTAAAAAGACATTTACACTTTCATATTCCTTTTCTTTTGATAGTTTATTAGTGCAAAAAGTCAATTTGGCACCTTTTTTGTTGTTAAGTAGCTTTTCAGGAAAAGGATTAGTTCTCATCCCCAGGCACTGTCTACCAGATTTTTAGGTGCAATATTTGAACAATATTTTTTGTTACTTGACTGATGGTTTCCTGGACACCTTAAACGAATCTCTGAACATTTTTGAGATTCATTTTTTAATATGTGAATATTTGTTGTTGTTCACTTCAGCTAAGTCGGGTCTAACGCTTATAACCCCATGGACTGCATCATGCGAGGCTCCTCTGTCTTCTGCTGTTTCCTGGAGCTTGCTCAAATTCATGTTCATTGAGTCTGTGATACTATCTAACCATCTCATCCTCTGCTGACCACTTCTCCTTTTGCCTTCAGTCTTCCCCGGCATCAGGATCTTTCCGAGTGAGTCAGTTCTTTGCATCAGGTGGCCAAAGTTTTGGAGCTTCAGCTTCAGCATCAATCCTTCCAGTGAATATTCAGAATTGATGTCTTTTAGGATTGACTGGTTTGATCTCTTTGCCATCCAAGGGACTCTCAAGAGTCTTCTCCAGGACCATAATTTGAGAGCATCAATTCTTTGGTGATAGCCTTCTTAATTGTCCAACTTTCACATCCATACATGGCTACTGGAAAAATCATAGCTTGGACTATATGGACATTTGTGAGCTTCTGCCATTAGAGTTGGTATCATCTGAATATCTGAGGTTGTTGATATTCTCCCAGAAATATTGATTCCATATTGCGATTCATTGAACCTGGTATTTTCCATGATGTACTCTGCATGTAATTTAAACAAGCAAAGTGACCATATATAGGCTTGACTACTATTTTCCCAATTTTGAATCAGTCCATTGTTCCATGTATGATTCTAATTGTTACTTCTTGACCTGCATAAAGGTTTCTCAGGAGGCATGTAAGGTGGTCTGATACTTCTATGTCTTTAAGAATTTTCCACAGCTTGTTGTGATCCACATAGTCAAAGGCTTTAGCATGGTCAATGAAGCAGAAGCTGATGTTTTTCTAGAAGTGCCTTGCTTTCTCCATGATCCAACAGATGTTTGCCATTTGATCTTTGGTTTCTCTGCCTCTTCTAAACTCTGCTTATACATCTGGAAGTTCTTGGTTCACATACTCTTGAAGCCTAACTTGAAAGATTTTGAGTATAACTTTGCTAGCATGTGAAATGAACACAGTCATACAGTAGTGTGAATGTTCTTTGGCATTGCCCTTCTTTGGGATTGAAATGAAAACTGACCTTTTCCAGTCCTGTGGCCACTGCTGAGTTTTCCAAATTTGCTGACATATTGAGTGCAGCACTTTAACACCATCATATTTTAGGATTTGAAATAGCTCAGCTGGAATTCCATCACCTCCATGAGCTTTGTTCATAGTAATGCTTCCTAAGGCCCACCTAACTTCACATTCCAGAATGCCTGGCTCTAGGTGAGTGACCACACCATTGTGGTTATTAAGAACTTTTTTGTGTGGTTCTTCTGTGTATTCTTGCCACCTCTTCTTAATATCTTCTGCTTCTGTTAGGTCCTTACAATTTCTATTCTTTATTGGGCCCATCCTTGCATGAAATGTTCCTTTGACATTTCCAGTTTTCTTGAAGAGATCTCTAGTCTTTCCCATTCTATTGTTTTCCTCTATTTCTTTGCATTGTTCATTTAGGAGGGCCTTCTTATCTCTCTTTGCTATTCTCTGTAACTGCATTCAGCTTGGTATATCTTTCCTATTCTCCCTGCCTTTCACTTCTCTTCTTTCCCCAGCTATTTGTAAAGCCTCCTCAGACAACCACTTTCTCTTCTTGCATTTCTTTTTTTGGAGATGGTTTCAGTCACTGCCTCCTGTACTATGTTATCTCTCTCTCTCTCTCTCTTTTTTTTTTTTTCTAAAAACTAAAATTTATTTATTTTATTTATTTTAATTTATTTTATTTTATTTTTTTTAGTACTGTGAAACAGTTTATTTTATTTTTTTTGCATTCGTACACTTTTTTTTAATTTAATAAATAAAAATAATAAACCGAATATAGACTGATGATTCATTTCCCACACGATAGCACACATGTTTCAGTGCCATTCTCCCAAACCTTCCCCCCCTCTCCCTCTCCCTCAAAGTCCAAAAGTCCATTCCATGCATCTGTGTCTCTTTTGCTGTCNTTGCTGGAAGATTTCTGATTACAGTTTCAATTTCCATGCTTGAGATGGGTCTGTTAAGATTTTCTATTTTACTCTATTTTTTATTGATAGTATATATGTCTATATTTCCTGATTCCTTATCTTTATTAAATTATCCTCTTTTCACTGAGACTGTTCCAGTGATGTAATTATGATCAAACATTTATGAAGACATAGACTGAGACCACCAACTTGTGCAAAGATGCTTCACTGAGTAACTCTCCATGGAATAAGTACTTCCAACCAACACAGAGTTAATATATAATTAAATATATCAGAGATTCTTGACTTTGCAGTTTTAAATATATCTAGTTCCTTAAGGAAGTACATGTTTTCTTCCAAAGAGTGGGATTGGATGGAATAGGTCCAAATCAAAAGTAAGAGAGGATGGAGAAAAAAGTGATGCTGTTTCAGTATCTAATTAATTATAGAAACTTGAAAAGGCAGTTTAGCTTTATTACCACCACTGCTCATAACTTTCTATGCGAATTTAAGTTAAAAAGTTTCTGTCTGGAACCTTTCAAGGTTTTTGAATATTTTTATACTATTTACACATCTCAAGATTCCACATCCTATTTTATTGGCATATGAATTTTATAAGGGTCAGTTTTCTTTGAGAGAATGTTGGCTTGCATAGCTCTTTTTTTCTTTGTGGGTCAGAACAATATGGAGAGAAATTAAGGTGTTTGGCAGCAGAGAGACCTTGCTTGAATCCTGGTTATTGTTAATTAGCTAGGTGACTTTGGGAAAGTAAAAAATCTGTGAGCCTTAGTTTCTTCTTCTGAGATGTTCGCATAATAAAGCCTGAATAACTTAGGGGCCTTGTGAAGATTAAATGATATAGAATATAAAATACGTGGTAAGAACTGGCACAAATTTTCTTTTACCTTCCTTCCTTTCCCTGTCCTACCTTTTCCCACTGTGGTATCTTACTTCCATTTTTCATCTCTTGAGGTGCAATATTATCCTTATTCCTAAAAATGAAGGGAAATAAATTTGAATGCTGAGCTGAACTAACTTTTCTGGCTTTTTCCATTTATCATACCATAGCCAGTTTGATTTTTCTTAAAATGGGAATATTTGTCCCTTTGGATTAGAAATAGGTGTCATTATAAGAAATGGCACCTCTAGTTAATAACTTATGTCAAATATATATTTAATATTTGCTGCAAACATTGCTATAAAGCGTTTGTATACAGACCAGTAATTGTGAATATGAAGAATATTCATGATGTTGATATAAAGTCACATATTATAATAATGATAACACTCAGAATTTTTGATGCCACCTGCTATTGTTAAAATGCATATATGTACCAGCAAAAGGTCTCCTAAATCTTATTATTAAGAATGTCAGCAGTCTGTAACAAGAGAAATTGCTGTACAATTAAATGCTATTAGAAACCAAGTATATTCTTCAGAAGATTTAAAGCAAAATAATAGGGTCATTTCAAGGTTTAAAGAAAAAAGCCAGTCACAAGACTGGTATAAGATACATTAAGGGAAAAAAGAAATAGAGACAAATAGGACACAAATTGCTAGATTTGTATTAAATTTTATACTAAAAATGCTGCTACTACTGCTGCTAAGTTACTTCAGTCATGTCCGACTCTGCGAATGCTAGGGACAAAGAAAATTTAAGAAAATTTAAATGTTAAAGAAATGTTTAACATTATAAAGGACCTGCATCATTTCAGGTAACTTGGGTTTCATTAGTTAATTAGTCCATTCAGCAGATGGTTATTTTTTTGTGTGCTTACTGAGTGCCAGTCACCATAATATGTGCTAGAGAGTCAAATTTAGAAAATATACTACCATGGTCCTGTTCTGGAATATACAGACTAAAGACATAAATTTATAATGTTATTAAGACATTTATTTATTTGGCTCCACCAGGTCTTAGTTTTGGCATGTGGGATCTTCAATCTTTACTGTGGCATGTGAAATCTTAGTTGTAGCATGTGAGATCTAGTTCCCTGACCAAGGGTTGAACCCATTCCCCCTGCATTGGGAACATGGAGTCTTAGTCACTGGGCCACTAGGGAAGTCCCAATATAAGTTAAGATGATGGAAGTTGGTATAAGGTGTTGTGGAGGCATGATGGCAATTGAATCAAGAAAGTGTTTTGATAATAATGCAGAGGCAAGTTTGGAGAATGATTTAACTAGACAAAGAAAGTGCTGGGGCTGAGAGCATTTTAGCTGGAGGGAGCAGTATGTGCTCAAAGACCAATAGTAGTTCTGAATGGCTCAGATGAAGGCATATTGTTTGGGAGGAACAAGAGTTGAACTGCAGAATCAGACATTGACCTACTTGTGAAAAGGCCATATGCTAAGTTAAAAAGTTTGAACTTTAGTCTGAAAATGAAGGGAAAACTATTGAAGATTTGAATTTTAAGACTATTATTCTGGTAGCAGTGAGCCAAGGGGCACAGTGGAGGCAGAAAGGACAGTGATGAGACTTAGTTTTCTAGTTGTGAAATGATTATGTGGGGTGGGAATTAATGATAAAAATGAAAGAGGAACAGTCTGCAATTTGGAAAGTAATTGGAATCTATTTAGAGGGAAAGGGAAGCATTAAGCAATCTTTCAGGCATCTGATTGGGCATTGAGGATATTGGTTTGCTGTTTACATAGAGGAGAAGCAGTCTATGGATTTTTATACATGTTGGATTTGAGATCCATTTGAGAGATACTAGTCTTCTCTGGTAGCTCAGTGGTAAAGAATCTGCCTACAATGCAGAAGATGCACGAGATGCGGGTTCAATCCTTGGATTGGGAAGATCCCATGGAGGAGGGCATGACAACCCACTCTAGCATTCTTGCCTGGAGAATCCCATGGACAGAGGATCCTGGTGGGCTACAGTCCATAGGATTGCAAAGAGTCAGACTGACTGAAGTGACTAGGCCTATGCACATGAGATATACTAGATATTGAAATATATATCTGGAACAAATAAACAAGAGATAGATTGGAAAGCCTTAAGAAATAAGTATTAGGAGAAGCAATAGGTTTGTATGAAATCATCTGGGAAAGGGTCATACAGTTAACTTAAACTTTTGGTCTCAAATCTTTGAGACCTTGTGGTTTAGTGGAAAGCTTACTGAATGATGGATCAATAGGTTTGTGTTCAGTCTGGCCTCAGTAGGGATATTTGAGACACCTTCTCACTGGAGTCCCTACCCCTGGAGACTGGTTCACAGTTCAGTACTCCAGCTTTTCTGAGGGTATCCCCCCAAAATTGGCTCTGTCTTACCTTGGAGCTCCAGTGGATCAATCAAAGTCTACCTGGTGGGGGATAATGAAGGGAGTGGCTTAGGTTGGTATACACCACAGCTTCCTGCCCTCTCTGGCTCAGTATAGAGTAAGTGGACAAAAACTATAGTTGTCTGTTTTCCCTTAGGAAGAGGCATTAATAGAAGCCCCACTGATTGGTGGGAAGTCTTCTCTTGCACAAAGCCAGTCCACAAAGGTGAGGAAAGGCGCCTGCTTTGTCAAACATGTAGATACCAACAAAGAGAGCTAAGGAAAATGAAGAACCAGGCAAAGATGTTCCAAACAAAGGAATAAGATAAATCTCTAGAAATAGACCCTAATGAAACAGAGTTATATGATTTTGACAGAGAATTCTGTCAATATGTGATTTTGACAGAGAATTCAAAATGACAGTCATAAAGGTGCTTACTGAGACCAGGAGAAAAATACATGAACAGAGAGAGAATTTTAACAAAGTGTGAAGATAGATAAAGGGTTTATGAAATACCATTAAACAGAACAATGTATGCATTATGGAAGTCCTCAAAGGAGAAAAAGGGCTTCCCTGGTGGCTCAGACGGTAAAGCGTCTGATCGACCCGGGNCTGAGACCAGGAGAAAAATACATGAACAGAGAGAGAATTTTAACAAAGTGTGAAGATAGATAAAGGGTTTATGAAATACCATTAAACAGAACAATGTATGCATTATGGAAGTCCTCAAAGGAGAAAAAGGGCTTCCCTGGTGGCTCAGACGGTAAAGCGTCTGATCGACCCGGGTTCGATCTCTGGGTCAGGAAGATCCTCTGGAGAAGGAAATGGCAACCCACTCCAGTACTCTTGCCTGGAAAATCCCATGGATGGAGGAGCGAATGTATCCCTGCAAATAAGGGGAGGTGGATTATTGTAAGCAAATTGTCTAAAGTCAAAGGGAAAAACAATAAACAAGAGAAAAGTGACTTGTCACATACAAGGGAACCCCTATAAGGCTATCAGTGGATTTTTCAGCAGAAACTTGCAGGCCAGAAGGAGTGTTGAAAGAAAAAAAACACTCATCCAAGAACACTATAGCCAGCAAAATTGATCTTCAAAAAATGAAGAGATAAAGAATTTCCTAGGGTACTGGGATAATACCCAGAAGGGGTGGAAAGTATGTGACAGGCTGCATTGGCCTAGGAGGCCTGGGTGGCTGTGGTGTGTCACTGTGAGCCAAGCAGAGTTGTGTCAATTGCCATCTGGCCTCAGCTCCCTTGTGCAATCCTGGCTTGTGGTGCAGCTATGTGAGTCTGTTGGCGCTGCAGCCCATGGAGTAAACCCATCATAGTAAACATGGTACTACTCAAAGCTTAGGAAGACAGTGGGGTATTTTCCCTAAAAAATTTTCCTAAGCTAAAGCTGAGGAAGTCCATCACCACTAGACCTGGCTTAGAATAGCTAAAAGGTATACTTCAAGTTGAAAAGATTTGAAGCAGTAATACTACAGCATAAGAAAGTATGAAATTATGATAATGGTGAAAGTGAAGTTGCTCAGTCAGACTCTTTGTGACCCCATGGACTACAGCCTACCAGGCTCCTCTGTCCATGGGATTTTCCAGGCAATAGTACTGGAGTGGATGGCCATTTCCTTCTCCAGGGGGTCTTCCCAAACCAGGGACTGAACGCTGGTCTCCCACATTGTAGACAGACACTTTACCATCTGAGCCACCAGGGAAGTCCTGTCAAAAGATAGAGGAGTGGGTGGTTTCCCAATGGCTAGCATATGAATTCACCCCACTGGCAAAACCTAGCCAGGCCACATTCCATGGCCAAAGCCCTTGCCCTTTGAGCTTCATTAGGACCTGACCTGAAGCCAGGCATCCTGGGTAATGGTAATTATAGAAATAAATGCAAAATACTATATTACTGTAATGGTGGTAGGTAAATCACTTTTAATTCTAGCATAAAAGTTAAAAGACAAAAATATTTAAAATAGCTATGACTAAATACATGGTAAAAATATATGATATAAATAAATGGAAACTGTGATAACAATAACATGAAGTGTGTGTGTGTGTGTGTGTGTATGAGAAGTAACAGTGTAGAATTTTTAGTTGAATTTAAGTTGTTACCAACTCAAAACAGATTGCTACAAGATTATTTTAGGTAGACTCCAAGGTAACCACAAAAAATACTAAAGAAGTTACACAAGAG
The DNA here is from genome assembly GCA_006410615.1 of Neotragus moschatus. Classification (NCBI taxonomy): domain Eukaryota; kingdom Metazoa; phylum Chordata; class Mammalia; order Artiodactyla; family Bovidae; genus Neotragus; species Neotragus moschatus. Next base: position 2,917,961 of record SJYA01003205.1, read on the forward strand.
AGAAAAAAAAAAAAGAAATCAAAGCATATCAATACAAAAAAAAAAAAAAAACCCAAAAAAACAAAAA
>SJYA01003205.1:2918111-2932738 GCA_006410615.1 Neotragus moschatus
AAAAAAAAAAAAAAAAAAAAAAAAAAAAAAAAAAAAAAAAAAAAAAAAAAAAAAAAAAAAAAACCCAACAAAACATAAAGGAAGACAGCAAGAGAGGAAAAGACAAAATAAAGAACAAGACAAGAAAAAGAACTAAGAGACTGACAAAAGCAACTGATTAAATGGCAATAATAAATACCAAGGATCTTTTCTGATCATAATGAAATGAAACTAGAAATTGACAACAGAAGGAAAACTGGAAAATTTACTAATATGTGAAATCATATGACATATTTTTGAACCATTAGGTCAAAGTTGAAATAAGAAAGGAAATTAGACAATTCCTTGAAACAAATGAAAATGAAAATATACCAAAACTTACAGGATATAGAAAAAGTAGTACTAAGAAGGAAGTTAGAGAGATAAATCCCTACATTAAAAAAGAAGACAGTTCTCAAATAAAGAACTTAACTTTATCCCTAAAAGAGCTAAAAAAAGAAGAACTAAGCCTGAAGTTACAAGAATGAAGAAGGAAGGAAATCACAAACATTATAGCAGAAATAAATGAAATAGAAAGTAGGAAAACAAGAGAAGAAACCAATCAAACTAACAGTTGGTATTTTTTTACAAAGATAAGCAAAATTGACAAACTTTAGCTGCTGCTGCTGCTGCTAAGTTGTCACTTCAGTCGTGTCCAACTTTGTGCGACCCCATAGATGGCAGTCCACCAGGCTCCCCTGTCCCTGGGATTCTCCGGGTTGCCATTTCCTTCTCCAATACATGAAAGTGAAAAGGGAAAGTGAAGTTGCTCAGTCGTGTCCGACTCTTAGCGACCTCATGGACTGCAGCCTTCCAGGCTCTTCCATCCATGGAATTTTCCAGGCAAGAGTACTGGAGTGGGTTACCATTGCCTTCTCCAGACAAACTTTAGTTAGACTGACTAAATAGAAGAGATAAGATTCAAATAAATAAAATTATAAATAAGAAAGAATACAACTAAGGTCACAGGAATAAAGAATGATAATAGAAGACTACTATGAATAATTATATACCAACAAACAAAACTTGGAAGAAATGTATAAATTCCTAGAAACATACAACTTACCACCAAGACTAAATCATGAAGGAACAGAAAGCCTAAACAGACCTGTGACCAGAATAAAGATTGAATCAATAATCAAAACCTCCTAAAAAAGAAAAGCCCAGGATGAGATGGCTTCAGTAGTGAATTCTACTTAATATTTAAAGAAGAATTAATGTCAATCCTTCTGAATCTCTTCCAAACTGCTGAAGCAGAGAGAATAATCTCAAACTCGTTTATGAAGCTAGATAAGAATATCATAAGAAAAGAAATTATAAGCCAATATCCTAATGAGTATAGATGCAAACATATTAAAAAATACGGACACACTGAACTCAATAGTTTAATTAAAAGATGATACACTATGATCAAGTGGGTTTTATGTGGTATACAAGAATAGTTTAACATATGAAAATCGATAAATGTAAAACCAGCACATGAATGGAAGAAATGCCAAAGCCTTTGACTGTGTGGATCACAACAAACTGTGGAAAATTCTTAAAGAGATGGGAATTCCAGACCACCTGACCTGCCTCCTGAGAAATTTGTATGCAGGTCAAGAAGCAACAGTTAGAACTGGACATGGAACCACAGACTGTTTCCAAATTGGGAAAGGAGTATGTCAAGGCTGGATATTGTTACCCTGCTTATTTAACTTATATGCAGAGTACATCCTGTGAAATGCTGGGTTGGATGAAGCACAAACTGAAATCAAGATTTCCAGGAGAAATATCAATAACCTCACATATGCAGAAGATACCACCCTTATGGCAGAAAGTGAAGAACTAAAGAGCTTCTTGATGAAAGTGAAAGATTGAGAGTGAAAAAGGTGGCTTAAAACTTAACATTCAGAACACTAAGATCATGGCATCTGGTCTTATCACTTCATGGCAAACAGATGGGGAAACAATGGAAACAGTGAGAGACTTTATTTTATTGAGCTCCAAAATCACTGCAGATGGTGACTGCAGCCATGAAATTAAAAGACACATGCTCCTTGGAAGAAAAGCTATGACCAACCTAGACAGCTTGTTAGAAAGTAGAGACATGACTCCAACAATGGTCCATCTAATCAAAGCTATGGTTTTTCCAGTAGTCATGTATGGATGTGAGAGTTGGACCATAAAGAAAGCTGAGTGCCGAACAATTGATGCTTTTGAACTGTGGCACTGGAGAAGACTCTTGAGAGTCCCTTGGACTGCAAGGATTCCAAACAATCCACCGTAAAAGAAATCAGCCCTGAATATTCATTGGAAGGACTGATGCTGAAGCTGAAACTCCAATACTCTGGCCACCTGATGCAAAGAACTGACTTACTGGAAAAGCCCCTGATGCTGGGAAAGATTGAATACAGGAGGAGAAGGGGACAACAGAAGATGAGATGGTTGGATGGCATCACTAACTTGATGGACATGAGTTTAAGTAAGCTCAGGGAGTTGGTGATGGACAAGGAAGCCTGGCTTGCTGTGGTCCACGGGGTCAAAAAGAGTTGGACAGGACTGAGCAACTGAACTGAACTGATAATGTTATCATTTCAGTAGAGGCAGGAAAATGTTTTACATCATCTGACAGAATGTGGTCCACTGGAGAAGGAAATGGCAAGCCACTCCAGTATTCTTGCCTTGAGAACCCCATGAACAGTATGAAAAGGCAAAATGATAGGATACCAAAAGAGGAACTCCCCAGGTCATTAGGTGCCCAATATGCTACTGGAGATCAGTGGAGAAATAACTCCACAAAGAATGAAAGGATGGAGCCAAAGCAAAAACAATACCCAGTTGTGGATGTGACTGGTGATAGAAGCAAGATCCGAAGCTGTAAAGACAATTTGCATAGGAACCTGGAATCTCAGGTCCATGAATCAAGGCAAATTGGAAGTGGTCAAACAGGAGATGGCAAGAGTGAACGTCAACATTCTAGGAATCAGCGAACTAAAATGGACTGGAATGGGTGAATTTAACTCAGATGACCATTATATCTACTACTGTGGGCAGGAATCCCTGAGAAGAAATGGAGTACCCATCATGGTCAACAAAATAGTCCGAAATGCAGTACTTTGATGCAATCTCAAAAATGACAGAATGATCTCTGTTCGTCTCTAAGGCAAACCATTCAATATCACGGTAATCTAAGTCTATGCCCCAACCAGTAATGCTGAAGAAACTGAAGTTGAATGGTTCTATGAAGACCTACAAGAACTTTTAGAACTAACACCCCCAAAAGATATCCTTTTCATTATAGGGGACTGAAATGCTAAAGTAGGAAGTCAAGAAACACCTGGAGTAACAGGCAAATTTCCCTTGGAATGTGGAATGAAGCAGGGCAGACTAATNGATTGGGGGCAGGAGGAGAAGGGGACGACAGAGGATGAGATGGCTGGATGGCATCACGGACTCGATGAAGGTGAGTCTGAGTGAACTCCAGGAGATGGTGATGGACTGGGAGGCCTGGTGTGCTGCGATTCATGGGGTCCCAAAGAGTCAGACATGACTGAGCGGCTGAACTGAACTGAACTGAACTGATGAAGAAAACTCTCCAGAAACTAGAGATAGAAAATTTCTTCAACATAATAATGTCCATATATGACAATCTCACAACTTAAAACATACTTAACGTTGATAAACGTTGTATTGAAAATCATAGCCACAGCAACTTCAATTGCATTTCTGTACACTCATGATGAACTAGCTACAAAGGGTATTAGAAAAACAATGTCCTTCTACAATACCTCCAATAAGAATAATATACCTAGGAATAAGTGTAATAAAGGAGGTAAAAGACTTGTACTACTGAAAATACTATAAAATTTTGATGAAAGAAATTACAGAAGACAGAAATAGAAAGACATCCTGTGTACATGGACTGATAGAATTAGTATTGTTAAACACTCCATATCCAAAGTAGTCTTCAGATTGAAAGCAATTCCTGTTAAAGTTCCAATGGCATTTTTAAAACAGAAATTTAGAAACAGCTCTGCAATTCATATGGTACCACATCAAAACCCCAAATAGTCAAATCNACTGAACTGAACTGATGAAGAAAACTCTCCAGAAACTAGAGATAGAAAATTTCTTCAACATAATAATGTCCATATATGACAATCTCACAACTTAAAACATACTTAACGTTGATAAACGTTGTATTGAAAATCATAGCCACAGCAACTTCAATTGCATTTCTGTACACTCATGATGAACTAGCTACAAAGGGTATTAGAAAAACAATGTCCTTCTACAATACCTCCAATAAGAATAATATACCTAGGAATAAGTGTAATAAAGGAGGTAAAAGACTTGTACTACTGAAAATACTATAAAATTTTGATGAAAGAAATTACAGAAGACAGAAATAGAAAGACATCCTGTGTACATGGACTGATAGAATTAGTATTGTTAAACACTCCATATCCAAAGTAGTCTTCAGATTGAAAGCAATTCCTGTTAAAGTTCCAATGGCATTTTTAAAACAGAAATTTAGAAACAGCTCTGCAATTCATATGGTACCACATCAAAACCCCAAATAGTCAAATCAATTCCAAGAAAGAACAAAGCTGGATGTATCACATTACCCTGGTTGGGATTGGGAGCTCATATACACTCGTAGCTGATTCATGTCAATGTATGGCAAAACGAATACAGTATTGTAAAGCAAAACAAACTAAAAAATAAAAATTAAAAAAAATATATTACAAAGCTACAGTAATTGAAACAGTATTGTACTGGCATAAAGACAGATCTATAGGCCAGTGGAAAGGACTTTGATGCTGGGAGGGATTTGGGGCAGGAGGAGAAGGGGACGACAGAGGATGAGATGGCTGGATGGCATCACTGACTCGATGGACGTGAATCTGAGTGAACTCCAGGAGTTGGTGATTGACAGGGAGGCCTGGTGTGCGATTCATAGGGTCGCAAAAAGTCAGACATGACTGAGTGACTGATCTGAACTGAGCTGATAGGCCAGTGGAATAGAATGGGAGCCCAGAAATAAATCCACACATGTACAATCAACTAATCCTCAATAAAGGTGCCAAGAATATACAACTGGGAAATGATAATCTATTCAACACATGATGTGGGAAACTGGATATTCAGATACAAATGAATGGAATTAGACCTTAATTTTATACTACACACAAAAATTAACCAAAAAATGGATTAAGGACTTAATTGTAAGACTTAAAACTAAAATTTCTAGAAGGAAACATCAGGGACAATCTTCATGACACTGGTCTTGGCAATGATTTTGTGTATATGACATTAGAAGCACAGGTAAAAAAACCAAAAGTAATCAAGTGGAGCTACATCAAACTAAAAAGCTTCTGCATTGAAAGGACACAATCAACACAGAAAAAAGCAACCTATGGAATAGGAGAAAGTATCTGGAAATCATATATCTGATAAAGGGTCAATATCCAAAATATACAAGGAGCTTTTGTAACTCAGAAACTAACAATCCAATTAAGAAATGGGCTAACCACTGAGCAGCTTAGCCCGTTCACCACAATTATTGAACCCAAGGCCCAGAACCCAGGAGCTGCAACCATTGAAGCCTGCATATTTTAGACCCCATGCTCCACCACAGCTTGTGTGAGACGCTACTACATGAGAAGCCTGTGCAATGAGGCTAGAGAGTAACCCCTATTTGCCACAACTAGAGAAAAGCCCACACAGTAACAAAGACCTAGCACAGTCAATAAATAAATAAAATTATAAAAAAAGAAATGGGCCAAGAACTTGAATAGGTATTTATATTTCTCCAAAGAGGGCATATAAACACCCAACAAATATGTGAAAAAAATGCGTAGTGACAGTGATCATCAGAGAAATGCAAATCAAAGCTACAATGAGATATCACCTCATACCTGTCAGATTTCTATTAATAATATTTTAAAAAGACAAGCATTAGTAAGGATGTGGAGAAATTGGAACCCTTGTACACCATCAGTGGAAATGCAAAATATGGTGACGTTAAGTGATGTGAAAGTCATTCAGTCATATCAGACTCTTTACGACCCCATGGAATTCTTCAGGCCAGAATACTGGAGTGGGTAGCCTATCCCTTCTCCAGTGGATCTTCCTGACCCAGGAATAGAACAGGGTTTCCTGCACTGCAGGTGGATTTTTTACCAACTGAGCTATCAGGGAAGCGCTAATACTGTAGTATTTTTCCATACCATGGAAAACAGTATGGAGATTTCTAAAAAAATAAAAACCAAAAATATCATTTGCTCCATCAATTTATCTTCTAAGTATTTATTCAAAAGAATTGAGATCAGGATCTCAAAGAGATATTAGCACTCCCATGTTCATTACAACACCATTCGTTAAAGATTGGGAACAACCTATATGTTTACAAATAAATGGGTCAAGAAAATGTAGTATATATGCATGGTGAAATACTGTTCAGTATTAAAAAAAGAAGGAAGGAAATTCTATAATATGTAACAACATAGATCAAGACATTATGCTAAATAACCTAAACCAGTCACAGAGAGATAAATACTGCATGACTGCACTTATATGAGATATCTATAATAGTAAAAATCATAGAATCAAAGAGTGGAATGGTGATTTACAGAGAGTAAGGGGGAGAGACAATGGGGAATTAGTGTGCATAAAGTTTCAGTTAAGCGAAGTGAATAAACTAGAAATCTCAGAACGTTGTACCTGTAGACAACAATATATTGTATACTTAATTTTTTTGGAGCATATATCTTAAGTGTTCTGCCATATTAAAATTAATAAGCAAGTTTTGTAGCAATATTGAAGAAAAATCTAAATAATATATCTTTTCTTTATATTTCCTTCAAAAATCCCTTGCTTAGAGATTCTCAATAAACAATTACTGGATTACTCTTTTGTTCAACCCTCATTCACTACTGAATACTCATGAGTTTAATGACAGTGATTTCATACTTTTATGGAACTTTAACATTTATAAAGCGGTAATCTGTAAAGCTAAATTCTATGCTTTTTTAGAGCAAGAGCTATTTTTTTCCCCTCCATTTCATGCATGGCTTGCATGTTGCCAGGCCAATATTAAATATTTGTTGAATGAATGTCTTAGTTTTCCTCAACTGATTTTACAACAATTTTATAAAGTAAGGAGGCAGGGACAACTTCTTCCATTTTATAGATAACACAATCAAGAAGTGAAGTAATAGTGACTTGTCCCAAGGTATGAAATTATTAAATGGCACAGCAAGGACTTGAACCCAGACTTCAAGAGCAATGTGCTGTCAACACTACAGGATTATTTCTAATTCAGATTTCAAGCTCAATTTTATTCTATGTTCTTAATCTAGTTTTGGTTATCATTCCTTACAATAAAAAATCATCTGTGATATATGTGTCCTTTAATTTTCAGCTTTAGCTGTAAGCTTTCCTTTCATGAGTTATATTATCCTGTAAATTCATTGGGAAAATATGAAAGTCAGTGGATTAAGTTCAGAAAATGAAATAATTTTTTTTCTTAATAATACTTCACTTTGGTTGCTCTGTCATTGCCCTATTGAAATAGGGTGGATTAGCCTTTCTTATGCTCAAAACATTTTTGCTCTAAACATTAATATTTATAAAGCATTAATATTTATTCTTTGAACATTCCTTCCTTCTGCTTTAGTTTCCAGATTCTTTTGGTACTATTTCACACTGACATTTTAGGGACACTAAGATCACACTTAGTGATTCATTGCTTTCAATCAGGTACTTATTGGATACTCTTTTGTATACATAATGTTGTGAGTATGGAATTCCTTTTTATGTTACAAGTAACACTTAACATCTTCGCTCAGTCATGTCCGACTCTTTGAAACCCCATGGACTGTAGTCTACTAGGCTCCTCTGTCCATGGGATTTTCCAGGCAATAGTACTGGAGTGGATTGCCATTTCCTTCTCCAGAGGATCTTCCCAACCCAGGGATCAAACCTGGGTCTCCCGCATTGTAGACAGACGCTTTACCGTCTGAGCCACCAGTGAAGTCCTTAATATCTTATACAAATGAACAAAATATTAAATAAGGGAAAATGACAACTGATGAGCTTGCTGTTCTTTTGGAGCAGTGCTACTCAATATTTTTTCACTATAGGAATTAGTAGGCTGTTGGAGCTGTGGAATTATTTGATTCTATTGATCTGACTACAAGAGGAAGCCAGGGCATTGGCAGTGAGGTCCAGGGAAGCTTTACTTGCTCTGGATGCATTTTTTTCCTGCTGTTTCAGCTGGTTTCTTCTTGTCCTCTTTCTCAAATTACTCCATGAATCTACATAATTTTCATGAACTCATTGAATGGGTAGTTTGTCTAGAACATTGGCTTAGATTTATTTAAAAACATGTTGTCAGGAAAAGGAGGAAAATGTATTTGGGAAGAGGGAATGCTGAGTCAAACTAGATATTTTCTTTTCTGCCACACTCATGCTTCTCTTTTCTGCAAAACAGATTTTCAGTTATTTTAATGGGATAGGAGCAATCATGGCCTCTGTTGTTTTATTTTGTGGATTCTTACTATTATAACTTCTGACCAAAGAGGAATTTGATAAGAAAACACTCTGGATGTGTGTTTACAATGCATACTTTTGTGATGCACAATACTTACCTTTTAGTTTTAGAGATGCTGTTTGCATCTTCTTATTCTTGTCTGTTGTGTGAAATTTGGTTAAAGTAGTCAGATTGGACGGAGAAGGCAATGGCACAGTACTCTTGCCTGGAAAATCCCATGGATGGAGGAGACTGGTAGGCTGCAGTCCATGGGGTCGCTAGGAGTTGGACACAACTGAGTGACTTCATTTTCACTTTTCAGTTTCATACGTTGAAGAAGGAAATGGCAACCCACTCCAGTGTTCTTGCCTGGAGAATCCCAGGGACGGGAGAGCCTGGTGGGCTGCAGTCTATGGGGTCATACAGAGTCAAACACGACTGAAGCGACTTAGCAGCAGCAGCAGCAACAGTCAGATTGGGCAGAATTTGGATTTCTGTCTCAGTACAAGAGGCTATTTTAATGTTCAGTTTTGACAGTTTGATAACATACCTAAAGTTTAGATTTGTTTTGGATTCAAATTTATTCATCGGGATTTTTTTTTTTTAAGTTTGAATTTAGTTTGCAATGAGTTAAAAATATTAACAGAATAAATTCAGTGTTCAACAAATTATTGGGGATTCTTTGAAGTTTACACTGAAAACTTTGAACAGGTAAAATCTAGAAATATTAAAATCTCTTAAATTAATCATGCTTCCTTTCCCAGCTTCAATTGAGAGATCTTTATTGAGAAGCCGTAAATATAATGAAATTCAGTTCAGTTCAGTTCAGTCACTCGGTTGTGTCTGATTCTTTGCGACCCCGTGAATTGCACCATGCTAGGCCTCCCTGTCCATCACCAACTCCCGGAGTTAACTCAAACTCACGTCCATCGAGTTGGTGATGCCATCCAGCCATCTCATCCTCTGTCATCCCCTTCTCCTCCTGCCCCAAACCCTCTCAGCATTGAGTCTTTTCCAATGAATCAACTCTTCGCATGAGGTGGCCAAAGTACTGGAGTTTCACCTTTAGCCTCATTCCTTCCAAAGAATACCCAGGACTGATCTCCTTTAGAATGGACTGGTTGGATCTCCTTGCAGTCCAAAGGACTCTCAAGAGTCTTCTCCAACACCACAGTTCAAAAGCATCAATTCATTGGCACTCAGCTTTCTTCATAGTCCAACTCTCACATCCATACATGACAATGAAATTACAGTGTACTGGTGGCTCAGAGGTTAAAGTGTCTGCCTGCAATGTGAGAGACCTGGGTTCGATCCCTGGGTTGGGAAGATCCCCTGGAGAAGGAAATGGCAACCCACTCCAGTATTCTTGCCTGGAGAATCCCATGGATGGAGGAGCCTGGTGGGCTACAGCCCATGGGGTCACAAAGAGTTGGACACGACTGAGTGACTTCACTTCACTAAACTAATGTAGACTATCTCAAGAGGTCTGTTTGAGTGATTAAGCACAGTGGCCTATTGGAATAAAAATTTTCAAAACAAGGTAACCTCAAATCTCTTTAAGTAAAATCTGAACCTTAACTTTTGTCTTATTTTTATCTTTTGTACTTCAGCTTCACCTGTAAGGCAGAATTAATACTCTAGCATATTATTTTTTTTCCTGTTTTATTTATAGCTAGAAGTTAAAAGTTTCTTTTTCTCTTTTTTTGGTAGCTCTTTATTTTATTTATTTATTTATTTATTTTTCATCTCAGGTGTACATGAGTTCCCGATCTTGAACCCCGCCCCCGACCTCCCACTCCACATCAACTCTCTGGATCATCCCCGTGCACCAGTCCCAAGCATCCTCTACCCTGAACCGAATATAGACCAACGATTCATTTCCCACACGACAGCACACATGTTTCAGTGCCATTCTCCCAAACCTTCCCCCCTTCTCCCTCTCCCTCCAAGTCCAAAAGTCCATTCCATGCATCTGTGTCTCTTTTGCTGTCTCGTATACAGGGTTATCATCACCATGTTTCTAGATTCCATATATATGAGTTAGTATACTGTATTGGTGCTTTTCTTTCTGGCTTATTTCATTCTGTATAATTGGCTCCAGTTTCATCCATCTCATTAGAACTGATTCAAATGTATTCTTTTTAATGACTGAGTAATACTCCATTGTGTATATGTACCACAGCTTTCTTATCCATTCATCTGTTGATGGACATCTAGGTTGTTTCCACGTCCTGGCTATTATAAACAGTGCTGCTATGAACATTGGGGTACATGTGTCTCTTTCAATTCTGGTTTTCTCGGTGTGTATGCCCAGCAGCAGGATTGCTGGGTCATATGGCAGTTCTATTTGCAATTTTTTAAGGAATCTCCACACTGTTTTCCATAGTGAATACTCTAGCATGTTTAAGTGTGTATGTGAGCAGATGGGAATGGGATATGTTTAATAGAGATCTGACTTCAAGTTACATTATAGATTTTATATGACCTCTCCTTGATAATTATTTGTTGTTGTAAGTGAAAAAAAAAACTGCTTAAATGAACAAATAATCATAGTCTGAGTATTTGGAACTACTTAGTGTCAATAAATGGAAGATGTAGGTCCTAATAATGAAAGTTCAAGCTAAAATCTCCATGTTATGCAAGCTCCCACTGTTAATGAAAACATCTTGTGGGGATGTATCATTACTGGATTTCCCTTTTTTTCTTTGGTAATGGACATATTGCCTGGAAGTATTGGTTTTCATGTTTCTTATTTTGAAGCCTTAAACTGTGTTTACCCGAAAGTTACTATTTGGAGTTGCATAAAATTCACAAAGAACAATGTGAAGAAGAGATAGTTAAGAAATAAAGCTAATACCTTAGGAAAGAGAAAATGCAAAGGAAAAGGAATGCTTTGAAACTGAACAGGTTGATTGGTAAAAGCTTATATTAATTCATAGATAAAATTTCTAAATTGTTTAGAATCTCAGATCTGGTATTAGTTTCATTTAAGCATAGTGAGAAGAAACCAAGAAATGGGCATGGTACAGAAATGATCATACAATGTGATAAATAGCTAGTATACAGGTCTGGAGAAGGCAATGGAAACCCACTACAATACTCTTGCTTGACAAATCCCATGGATGGAGGAGCCTGATAGGCTGCAGTCCATGGGGTCGCTAGGAGTCAGACACAACTGAGCGACTTCACTTTCACTTTTCACTTTCATGGGTTGGAGAAGGAAATGGCAACCCACTCCAGTGTTCTTGCCTGGAGAATCCCAGGGAGGAGGGAGCCTGATTGGCTGCCATCTATGGGGTCGCCCAGAGTCGGACACAACTGAAGTGACTTAGCAGCAATATACAAGTCATTAAAAGTATGCTAAAAGAAATTTGTTTACTATGCTACAAAAGGGGAAAATGAACAGACTTTGGCTATGTTTAAACTGATGGGTAGAGTCAGTTCCCATTTAAGGCTCTGAAAACTCCTTCAAGACCCAACTCAAACTCCTTCATGTCTTCTATATGGTCTGAGTCTCTCCGACAGTATCAGTGGGTTTTTTTCTATTTCACCACATTACGTTTATCTCCTTTTTTACACTCTTTTTACTACTTTGCCTTGTGTTAAAGTTAATGGTAGAGTAGAAAGAGTGTAAATATTAAAACCTAGTTCTATTTTGAAATGTATAGACACATCAAATCACTATATTGTATACTAGGAACTGATATAGTATTGTAGGTCAATTATACTTCACAAACAAACAAACAAAAAACCCCTAAAATTTATATGTATAAGGAGATAAGATTTGTGATTACCAGAGGTGAGGTGTGGTGGAAGGGGGAATTGGACAAAGGTAGTCAAAAGGTACAAATGCCAGTTATAAGATAAATAAGTACTAGAAATGTGATGTGCAACATGATAAATATGTTTGACAGTTATGTTATATATGAAAATTAAGACAGTAAATCTGAAGAGATCTCATCACAAGGAAATAATATTCTTTTATATTTCATTTATTTTGTAACTCTATGAGATGATGGATGTTCACTAAACTTACTAAGATAATTATTTTGTGATGTATGTAAGTCAAATCATTATGCCATACCCCTTAGCTTATATAGTGCTCTATGTCAGGTATATCTCAGTAAAACTGGGAAAAAGATATCATTTGGCTTAATAAAAGCTTTTGTGACTTTTAGGAGAAAGGCATAGAGAAAGAAAAGCCAGATTAGAAGAAAAGGCCAAGAGAAATAAAAATTGAGGAATTATTGTTTTATGAATTAAAGTTATGTATTATTGAAAAATAAAACAGCTTAAACTTTCTGAGTCTCAGTTTACTTACTTTTATTGTTTTTTAACTTGAGAAACACATTTATTAAATTAATCTTTAAAGAAGGATAACTGCTTTACAATATTGTGTTGGTTTTTGCCATACATCAACATGTTATCAGCCAGAATGGAAGATATATAGGAACCCCTGTGGTTCTTGTGAAGCTTAAATTGAAAAGGATGAAGTAACTGACACTGAGTAGGCATGCAGTAAATGTCAGTTTCTTTCCCATTTTTGAGTTTCATGTCTAATTTCCCTGGTAGTCTGTAAGTTATTTTAGAAATATGTTTTATATTCATAGTGCCTTGTGCATAGTAGGCTCTAAAAGATTGTTGAATTTAGTTTATTGTCCTGATGTGAAAGTTTAGCATTATTTCCTATTTCTTTTTCCTTTGTCACCCTGGATTGAGATAAATATGTTACTTTCATGAAATTAAGGATTTAATTCAGTAGAATGCCATTATATTGTGACTTATTCCACAGAGTTTGAAATAGTAAGGGTCAAATCATTTCCCTGGAAACTTAATTATATTCTATAAAATTTTATTAGCCTGTCTCATAGCATTATAGTCACAGTGGAATTCTGGTGTGTTTAAGATGGTGAAATCTCTATTTAGAAATCTTTATCTAACGGCACACATTGAGAATATGGGAAATAAATGACATTAAGAGAGTAAATGCAAATGTCTTGCAAATGGTATTACTTTGACATTTTCAATTGCTAATCTTCTAAAGTATGTTCTAATTTACTAAAATAAACCAAGAATTCAATTTCTTGTCAGATCTTTTTGCTTAATTAATTATTAGTAGCAGAACACTATTCTGTGATACACTGCAATTTGTCTCCTTTGTGTTTATGTAGTCTCTGACTTAAACTGAATGAAAGCATTCTGATTCAGCAGAATCAATTTAATAACATGTCTGTTATAGAGCAGAAGTGAGTAAGTGTTTGCTGAACATGCTACATATGCTTCGGTCATCAAAACATTCATTTTTCTTTCTTCTCAAAATATAAGATCTGAGAGATCTTCCTGGCTGAAGTTTGTTGGGTACCTATTCTGCGTAAGTGTTTCTATAGAGACAAGTGGGTACTTTTACATAAATTTGTTTCCATGATTGGGATGTGAGAGATTTTTTAATATTAATACTTTCTCATTATTATTGGAAATTATACATTCATAGTAATTTTTTAAGGGTAGCATTATATCCTAAACCATGAAAAGTTAAAAAAATTTTAAATTCTGTATGTTCTTTTGTTACAATGAGGACTAAACAAGTTTCTCATTCATGCAGTAATGTTGCTAGTACTCAGCATATAGTTTCTAATTCTTTATAATATTGTCTCATTATTTAATTTAAGGGCATTTGTTATCTCTGTATTATGAATGGGAGAAACTGAGGCTCACTATTGACTGTTTGTCTGTGTTAGCTGGTTAGGAATTTGAGAAAAATCTGCTGCTATCCTAATGATTTATTTTGTTTTTGGTTTCAGTTTCAAAGGACGTTTGAATCTCTTAAAAATGTTTCCAACAAATCTGACCTCAAGAAAACCTACCAGAAGCTTGGGAAGGAGCTTGAAAATCTGGACTATTTAGCCTTCAAACGTCAGCAGGTAGGACTCAGCTCTCCTTGATGGAGGATATGAACACTAAGTCTTCTCACCTTTCTGCCTGTCAGAGGTTTAGGTGGATCTGGGGAAACTTACATTAATGTTTGGGGCAGAAATAAGTTGTGCTGTGTGGTGCTGACCTGCTGTGTTCATACTTTTTTTTTTTTTTTTTT
>SJYA01003206.1:0-340353 GCA_006410615.1 Neotragus moschatus
AAAAAAAAAAACCCACATTACTTTGTGAGAACATTTCAGGAGGACCCCAAGGAGACAGAACCCCAAGGTGTTATTCCCAAGATCTGCTGGATTACCTGGAAACAGATGTTTCGTGTAACTAAGGTGGTGACCGCAAGTGAGCAGGAGTGGAGAAATGGAGTGAAGGAACCAACACCTCCTCTTTCCTTCAGTCTTATTTCCACCCCCCTTCCCCCGAAACCCAAGCTTGATTTGCTGTTTGGCTCGAGGAGCAGAAGAGGACAGAGGAAGTCACAGTGCATTTCCATTTCTTGTCCAGTTTCCAGTCCCATGTCAGCAGAGCTAAACCTTGGATGGCCTAGTAGCGTCCCCACGGAGGGCTGTTTGGCAGAGAAAGGGAAGGAGCTGGCGTTGGAGGACAGCCGTCTGCAGCGCTCAGCCCGCGAGCTGTCTCTCCCCTCTGACCCCTGTCAGTACTACAACGGGGAGAGCAAGATAAAGAACACTCCCCTTCTCATCAAAAAGACAAGAGTTTTGTGTACAGCAGGCAGCAGACACTGCCTCCTTGGCCAGTGTCCAAGCTGGCTACAGAAATTCATTTGCAACAAAACAAATCAGAGCTGCCCTGTGCCTTGAGCCGTAGGAAGCCCAAGTCCACCCACACAGCAGCTTCTCCAGGACTGACAAATGTCACAATTAGTAAATGATGGGGCCAACTGTATGGAAATGTAAGTATATATATAGTTAATAATATAACATGGCTTAAAGTCACCATCACTGACACTTCAGAATGCTTGTTTCTACCAGACTTTGGATTGCATGATAATGTGAAGTCATTCAATGGCCCACATTTACCTACTTTTGGAAAATCGGGTTCTGAATCCCAGGCTGTTGAAGAGAATTGCCTGTGGTGAAGCCAGCTATTTCCAAAAGTAGCCAAGCCAGGAATTCAGATCTCTTGCTGGCTATTCCAGGCTTAATGATTCACCTTCTATAGACACGGTGCTTGTCCTAGAGTCCACACAAGTTGACATGCTGTCCAGAATAGTTTGGAGCAGATTATCCTCAGGGCTTTTATGTCCTCAGGTAGGAATTTACTGAGTACCATCTACTGACAGGAGATGAATATGACGGGCGTAGGTTCCTCGAGATTTTAGAGAAATCTGTGGATCTACCAAGGCTTGCCACTGTGTCCAAACAGCCTTGTCTGAAGGCTCTATTTCTTGCTGAGGTAGCCTGGACATTTTTTTCTGGAGGAAACACCAAAGAAAGTCTACCATTCTAGAGAATTCTGAAGAATTTCTAGGCTTGCAAAGAATATCCATAGTGTTGTGGGAACTCTGATTTCCAACTGAACTCCCACAGAACTTCTTGGAATAGCACATGGTAGAGAGCAAAGTGTAGGCACGGTCTCTCTTTTATTTTTTTAAGAGCTAAGTAATATAAGAAATTTTTAAAAGAAGCTATAAAGAATTTTGAAAATGAAATCTGAAATCTCTGTGCAATGCAAACGTTTAGAGTAAAAGATACCTAGTGAAGTGAAGTGAAGTCACTCAGTCGTGTCCGACTCTTTGTGACCCCATGAACTGCAGCCTACCAGGGTCCTCTGTCCATAGGATTTTCCAGGCAAGAATACTGGAGTGGGTTGCCATTTCCTTCTCCAAAAGATACCTAGAATGTAGTTCAAATGGGACCTGGGTAAGAAATGAATAAGGCCAAATAATAAAGTAGGATGAATGAGATAGCATCACTCAGTGATTAAGACTGCAGATTCTGAAGTCAGACTGACCTGACTTGGATCCATATTTGGTCATTCATTAGATATGTAGCNAAAAGATACCTAGAATGTAGTTCAAATGGGACCTGGGTAAGAAATGAATAAGGCCAAATAATAAAGTAGGATGAATGAGATAGCATCACTCAGTGATAAAGACTGCAGATTCTGAAGTCAGACTGACCTGATTTGGATCCATATTTGGTCATTCATTAGATATGTAGCCTTAAGAATATTACTTAAAACCCTTTCACTTAAGATTTTCATTTGTTAAAGTCAGAGATTAACAAATCAGTCTCATAGCTGTTCATCAGGCTTTCAAAGACATGAAGTGTGTACAAGCTAAATATGAAGCCTAGTACAAATTAAGTGCACAATAAATGTCAGTTAAAGTTATCTTAAAAGTCTGAAAGAAAGTGAAGAAAAGGTGCAGTTTCTTTGGTGGCAGTAGCAAGAAGCAATTTAGATATAAGCAATATTATGGGAAAATGCCCATAGATATAGAGCCCATATTATCTGAAAAAACAAATTAGCACACAGGGCTAGAAAGTGGGAGACATGACTGTCTATTGGGATTGCCATAGGACATCAAGGAAAGGCCATTTCTGCATGAAAGTGTGAATTATATTTGCTGAGGAGACAATTCTTAGGCTGAGGGCTATGGGAAATTAACATCTTCCCTTAGGCTACGATTTTTAGCTAGAGTCAACTGTAAATTACTTCATTTAATATAATAATGTGGCTCTTTTTCCTTCCTTGCACTTCGAGATACACAGATTTCGATCGTTTGACTACTTGGTAACATTCCACCAAACATAATGGAGAAGAGATGAGACAGCAACTAACCTTGATTCGCCAGGTGCATACAATGGCTGCCGAGGAGAAGATGGCCACGGCAACCTCCCCATCAGTTTGAGCCTAGATTCTTGGAATTTCCTGAGAGACTATGCCTGTCTCCTGGTTCTGTCCTAAGTGCATGTGCCCAATTTCATGAAGATTTTGGGGGCTTATACAATCGTCTCCCCCTTTCCATGGTTTCCCTTTCCTCGGTTTCACTTACCTGTGCTCAACCACGGTCCAAAAATGTTAAAGGAAAAACCCCAGAAATGAACAGTTCACATCTTCTCTTTTTATTTATTTATTTGTCACTGTTGGGTCTTGGTTGCAGCACACAGGATCTTTGTTGCGTCATTCAGGATCTTTCCCTGCGGTGCACGGACTTTCTAGCTGTGGCGCACACCAGCTCAGTAGTTGCAGCGCACAGGCTTGGTTGCTCTGTGGCACCTGGGGTCTCAGTTCCCCGACCAAGGATTGTACCCTGGTCGTCACCTGCATTGTAAGGCGAATTCTTAACCACTGGACCATCAGGGAAATTCCAAATCCTACCTTTTAAATTGCTTGCCATTCTGAGCCGTGTCATGAAATCTGCTGATGTCCAGATCCATCCACCCAGGATGTGAATCAGCCCATTATCCAACTCACCCCGCCTCTTAGCTTTCTGGGTTATCAGATTGTCTGTGGACTGTTGCTATCACAGCGGGTGTTCGAGGAACCCCTGTTTTATTTCATAATGGCCCCAAAGCATAACAGGAAGTGATGCTGGCGGTTCGGATATGCCAAAGAGAAGCCCCAAAGTGCTTCTTTTAAGTGAGAAGGTGAGGCTCTTGATTTAATAAGAAAAGAAAAACTTGTATGCCGAGGTTGCTGAGATCTACAATAAGAAAGAATCTTTAATCTGTGAAATTATGAAGAAGGAAATAGAAATTTGTGCTACTTTTCTGTTGCAAACTGCAAAAGTTATGGTTACAGTACAGGGTAAGTGCTTGACTAAGATGGAAATGGCATAAAGTCTGTAGAGCAAGATGTTTCAAGAGAGAGATCACATTGGCATGATTTTTATTGCAATATATTGTTATAATTGTTCTATTTTCTTTTTGGTTATTGTTAAACACTGTGTCTAATTTATACTTTAACTTAATCATAGGTGTGTATACATAGGAAAAACAAATAACATATACAGTCAATCCACTACATATGAACAAGTTCTGTTCTGAGAGTGTTCTCATAAGTCCAATTTGTCAGTCCAACAAAGTTAACCTAGGTGCCCAACAAACAAAATTGGCTATAGAGTACTGTATTGTAATAGGTTTATAATACTTTTTATTCAAATAATACGTAAAAAGCAAAAAAATAAAAAATAAAGGAAACGTCTTAAATCTTACAGTGCAGTATCTTGAAAGGTACAGTATAACAGCTGGCCTATCAGGGCTGGTATCCAGTGAACAGGCAAGAAGGTTATCGATTGGAGGAGAGACAGGAAGTGGGAGAGGGTAGAGCTGAAGGATCGTCAGCTATAGGAGCGGAGGGCAAGCTGCAATTTCACTCGCACCTGATGTTGATGCCACAGGTACTGGTGTCTTGCTGGGACCGGGTGCGCATTTGCCTATTTGAAAGTTACAACTGAAGGTTCATATGTAGGGGACTTACTCTGTAGGGTTTGATACTATCAGTGGTTTCAGGCCCCCACGGGCTGCTCTTGGAATGTATAACCCATGGATAAAGGGAGACAGCTATATAAGCCTTGTGCCAGGAGCTAACCCCAAACTCCCAATTCCTCCCTCCCTCTGGGCAACCACAAGTCTGTTGTTTATAAAAGTCTGTTTTTATTTTGTAGATATGTTTGTTTGTGTTCTATTTTAGATTCCACATACAAGTATTTACAGTTATTTTAGATCTTTGCCAGGCAGCTCATAGAGCTGTGTTTCTTCTGAGTCCATTTTTGGACTTTTTTTTTTTTCCCTTAACGACCCAATGGCTCCCTGTTTGTATGCCTTGTAAGTTTTTGTCATGATTTGGGCATTTGCAAAAACAACCACTTGTCCAAGTCTTTGCTCACTGGTTTCACCCAGGGAATGATCTTCACCATCAGCCTGGCTGGAGGTTCTCGGACTTTTCAACCTCAATCTGTTCTCTTACTCACCCTGGCCTCTCCTGCGGCTTCAATCTTGCTCATCTCTGTTTTTCAGCACCTCCTAATCTCTTAACAGTGGTCCTTTCAGCTCTATGAGTCAGGCAAAACAGAACCTAGTTGCTTGGGAAGTCTCCAGAGAAGCCAGAATATTAGACTGATGAACTACTGTCTGTTCTCAGCCAGGAGGAGGAGGCCTGGTGTGGAAGGCTTCCTCTCACTTACTTGAGACAATTCTGTATCAGAGAGAGGGGGATGGACAGCCATGTCAGATGCCACGGTGTCTTCTGTCCCTTGTGTTGGAATTTGTTCTGAATTTGCTATCTTCTGGATGCTGTAGCTTCTTCAGTTCAGTTCAGTTCAGTCGCTCAGTCATGTCCGACTCTTTGTGACCCCATGAATCGCAGCACACCAGGCCTCCTTGTCCATCACCAACTCCCAGAGTTCACTCAGACTCACACCCATTGAGTCAGTNAGCAGCTTTATTGGTAATAGGCACAAGCTGGAAACAGTCCAGATCTCCTTCAGTGAGTGAACAATTTAAATAAACTGTGCCACACCCATACCATGGAATACTACTCAGTCATAAAAAGGAACGAATGATTAACACACACTTCAACTGGGTTGGGTCTCAAGGGAATCGTGCTAACTGAAAAAATGACAGTGTCGAGAGGTCAAATAATGTATGATTCCATTTAAATAATGTTCTCAAACCGGTGGTAGCTACATGAATCCACACATACGATAAAATTGCATAGAACAACACACACATAGACACACACACAGGTAAAACTGGTGAAATCTGAATAGGCTATATGAATTGTAACGGTATCAATTTCCTAGTTTCCCTATTGTGCTGTAGTTCATGTGAGATGTGACCAAAGGGAGAAACTGAGGAAGTGTTACATGGGATTTTTCTAATATTTCTGCAACTTTCTGTGAATCTGTAGTCCTTTGAAATGAAAATTTGGAACAAATGCAGTATAACATGAAATCAGTGCCACTCTTTGAAACATTGTCTGAAAAAATATGACCAGCTTTATTTTGTGGCAATAAGAAAGCCAGAGTGACAACTTGTGTATAGGTGATGGCTATAAACGTAGAACTCCCCGAATATAAACTGATTCAGTCTATTTTCGTGTTTCTGGTTGCTAAAACATCTGATTCAGTGTGCTTATTGATACATTTTTCTAATTGTGACATGTCAGTTTTTCCTAATGACAACATTGCAGAAGACCAAGCAGCAACATATATTCCCGTACAGCTTCAAGAGGCTGTTCTGTTGTTGACCTTGAACACTGGCCATATCCCCCTTCTGAAGATGTGCAGCAGTTGGTAATAGCCACTGGGGGTCAGACTTCCCCATGGCACCTACTCATGTCTGATACCCAGAGCAACCACGAAGCCCAGGCTTACAGATTAGTAGGACTCAACCTTTCCTTTCGACTTGTAAGAGCTCACCAAAACAGACAGAAATATTGACATTCATAGTAATCATCCAGCCTGGAACACAAACAGATCCGCAGATAGTGGAAGAGACGGCAGAGTAGTTTTCTATAAATCCCAGTTAAATAGATCACAGTTAATGAACAATCCAGCAAAGGGCTAGTAGTGTTTGCTCTAACCACTGGATGAGATACATTCTGCCTTCTAGCAATCTGGGAAAAGAGGAGCCCTACCTTTGGCCCCTCCCATTAGAAGTCCCACTTTGCTCCTCACAATGGGACAAGAATCCTAATTACTTTTCAAGTAGCTGAAAAAAGAAAAAAATGCTAGATTTCTTGCCAGTAGTTAGATATCACTATAGTTATAGTAGTTGGAGTGCAACTTTGATGATGAGCAGAAGATAGTTCTGAAAAAGACCTTAACCTAGAAGATATCAGCCTCCTAGGGGTATGGATGGAGGAACAAATTTTAAAAGGAGAACTATGTCCCATGGGGTCACAAAGAGTCGGTCATGATTGAGCATCTAACACTTTCACTTTTCATGATGAATCACAGGAGAAAATGAATCAGGCTCGATGTGGCCAGATTCTGGGAGTTTTGAATTTTTTGATTTTGAGCCATGTATCACTGAGTCTGATTGCCAGGGCATGGCACCGAAATGCCAAAAGCTGAGCTGTCCTGTTGCAATAGGAGGATGCCAGGGGACAGGCACCAAACACCACCGCCAGGTTCACTGATCCAGAAAAGATGCTGGTGATCGCCAGTGTGCTATCATTGCCTCCCAGGTAATGCTAGTGGTAGAGAATTTGGCTGCCAATGCAAGAGACATTTGTTCCATAGGTTGGGAAGAGCCCCTGGAAAAAGGAAATGGCAACCAGTTTTCTTGCCTGGAGAATCACATGGACAGAGGATCCTGGTGGGCTACAGTCCATGAGATCACAAAGAATCAGACATCATTGAGTGTGTGCGTGCCCCGCACACATACACACGCACACATCGTTGTTGGTTGATGTGTGTGTTGGTTGCCTCCAGTTGGTTCTCTGAAGACAGGGTGGATGAGTCATACAGGTAGCTCCTGTGTCTCTGCCTGTATAGAAAACCAATGACTTGAACCCTCTCCCAGAGGGAGAAGAGATATTTTGTCTTCCCAAGGACTAGTGGAAGAATTTCCAAGTAGTCAAGTTCACAGGTCAAGCATTACTTTGTCTAGACACTTCAATGATCAGATCTCTTCCCTCTCTATATATTTCTAAGTGGAGTTCGGATTCTGGGGTATACATGTCACTGAGATGGTTCTGGAGACCTGTTCTCAGATTTTGAGAATCTAATTTGGCTTGAACTAAGGGATTTTCACGCTTCACTAGGGTCTCCTTTGCCCACCTTCCAGCTCTTGCTTTGCAAGGTGGGTCGCAATGTCATCACTTAAGATTCGAGAGCGCAAAGGGAACTGTCTAACCACAGATTCAAAGAAATTTCCTAAGATGATTGACTTGGAGACCTAGGTGGCAAGACACACAGCTTGCATTAAATGGCAATAAATACAGTCGTGTGCTAAGCGAAGCAATAACAACTAAACCCATCAACTTTAACTGAGGTTGAGAAAACAAAAGACCTTCTAGTTTACGGTGGCCCCAAGCCAGGAGACTGCTGAGACTGGAGAAAAATCAGACTGCAGACTGAAGAATGCTATCTTCTAATAAGAATGTGCTCGTGAAAAAAATTTCAGGAGCAGCAGTTTTGTCAAGCTTCTTTCAGAATGTTAATCAGCCAGGACTTCAAAGTATTACCAGTCAGGTAAATATTCTCTAGCAGGTGCAAGAAAGAGAAACACACACATGCTCCCTTGAGCCAACTTAGAAGAAATTAGATCTGATATTATATGCTGGCTCTTAATTTTTTTTCAATAACGACAAATTAGGCTTGGGATTGATGAAAGATTGAAATATCACCTAGACCTTTGAGAATATGTGCAGATAGAAGTATAGCTTACGGAGGAGGCAGAGGCAGAAAAAAAAAAATGCTGCCCTGAGAATGAACTTGGGGTTTTCTGACATACTATAAGATTAAATAAATGTTTCTTGCCACTGGCAAAAAAAGTTAATTTTAAGTCACAGCTTCTATGAGTTCTCATCAATCTCAAGTCATTTCTTTTGATCTAAACTTTCTTTTGAGAGATCAAGTAAAAGATTGAAATTCTCAATAACATATTTATCCAGCTATGATGAAGTTAAACTCACATGGAGCAGGAAGAGCAAAAATCCATATTGTCAAAATTTACTGTATGGTACTAGAGAGGTGGGGTAGGGAGGGAGAGAGGCTCAAGAGGAGGGGAATATATGTATACATATAGCGGATTCATGTTGTGGTACAGCAGAAACTAATAAAAAATTATAAAGCAATTTTCCTCTCAAAATAAATTTTAAAAAATCTGTATCTGAAGTCAGACACTGAATTATAAGGCTTAAAATCTCATTTTTACATCCCATGGCATTCAGAGAGGTAAACATCTCGATTTCCAACACAAAGCTTCCTATCTTGTGTTAACAGTTGTTCAGTATCTTTGAGGCCCCGGAGAGTTGCTGGGTTGGGATAAAACCATGTAACATAGGGGATTCACAGAGGGCTTTGCTTCCAGAATGATGGAGTATTGTTCTTGGTGTACGCGCAAGCTACTGAAGCATTCTGAAACTCAGTTCCAAATCTGCAAATGAAAAGAACACACCTCTCCTGGAGGGTTGTTATGAGAATTAGGGGAAACATGAGAATTTGCATGTAGTAGGAGGCATTCTGTGGATAGTACTTATCACCACCTGAGCACACCGAGTGAACACACTTGACAAGTGATTAAACATTTCTTCTGGGGAATGTCTCAGGTCCTAAATTGGATTTGCTGACCTCTCTCTGAGAAGCGTTTTAAAAACCTCAGAAGTCCTTGTAATTGCATTTTCCCCCCTAGTTTTATTGAAACATAATTGACACACAGCACTGGATACCTTTAAGGTGTACAGCATAATGATCTGACTTCAAGATGATTACCACAATAAATTTAATGAACATCTATCATCTCATATAGATACAAAATTAAATAAATAAATTTTTTTTTTCTTTCTGATGAGAACTCTGTGTTTACTTGCTTAATAACTTTCACACATAACCCAGGGATCAAACCCAGGTCTCCTGCATTGCAGGCGGATTCTTTACAGTCTGAGCCACCAGGGAAGTCCATATATAACACACATCAGTGTTAATTATATTTGTGTTAATTATACTTATCACATTGTACATTACAACCATAGTATTTACTTATAACTTTGTACTTTTTGATTGCTTTTGTCCAGTTTCCCCTCTCCCTAGCCCCAGTCTCTGGTAACCAAAAATATGATCTCTTTTTCTATGAGCTTGTTCATTTTTGAAATATAATTGACCTTCAACAATTAGTTCCTGATACACAGAACAGTGAGTCAGCAGTTCCATACATTTCAAAATGATCACCACCGTAAGTCTAGTTACCATCTGTCACCATGCAAAGATGTTACATAATAATTATTGACAATATTCCCTACACTGTACATTTCATCCCTGTGACTCATTTATTTTGTAACTGGAGATTTTGTACCTTTTAATCTCCTTCACCTACTTCTTTCTTCCCGCTTCCTCTGCTCTTTTTTTTTTTTCTTCTTTCTTTCTTAATAGTGTGTTCACTGGATTGTGTAAGCCAGGTATAGAGCTTTCCTTTTTAAGAAATGCTATTGTATTGAAGAAACTAGTTAAGAAGCATCAGAAACCAGACAACATAGCAGTGGAAGCTGAAACTGAAGTAACCAGAGGTTATTGTTTATCTATTTGCTACTAAAGGCTTGCAGTATTCATTTATTTTCAAACTCCACATACATGCTTATCACGGCTGTGGTTGCCTTTCTTATTGTCTGCCAATTCCTAGAACGACCCTTCTCTTCCCTCCTCCTTACCTTCACAGAAACAAGTGTGACCTTGAAACATTTTTGTGCCGTTGCTCTTCTGTTTTGCTGTCACACAGTCCCTGTGAAGAAGTGGAGGTAACTCCATCTTTCATTCCTTGCTTTTTGGCCTCCAAACTTGATAATGATTTCCTTCCCGGGAAAGATAAAATTCCAGAGTCTCTCCTCCCATCGACTCTCTCCTTTTCCTTCTGAGCTGTGAACCATCCATAATTATTATTCTTCACATGAAGCTTTCCCCTCAGACTTCCTATTCTTTTATTTGTTCTTGTGGATAAATTGAGCTCGAGGATAATATTATAAAATTCATTTTGATCTGGGNAAAGATAAAATTCCAGAGTCTCTCCTCCCATCGACTCTCTCCTTTTCCTTCTGAGCTGTGAACCATCCATAATTATTATTCTTCACATGAAGCTTTCCCCTCAGACTTCCTATTCTTTTATTTGTTCTTGTGGATAAATTGAGCTCGAGGATAATATTATAAAATTCATTTTGATCTGGGTGAATAAGGCACCAAAAGAGTTCTAATTAGGGCTACAGGGGAAAGCTGGAAGGATAAAAAAGAAAAAATATGTATATAAAGAGAGAGTTGTCTTCAGTAGGCGATCATAGGACTCTGGCCTGAATCTTGTCTTGAGTAGCTGAATGAACACAGATAAGACATCAAATTTGCTGATGAACCAAAATGTGGAGAGATAATTAAAATGAAAATTGAAAGACGAAAAAGGCAAATTATTTCAGTGTATTGGAATTATTGATGAATGCCAAGAGAACAGAATTGAGCAGGAGTGTGTGCAAAAATCTGTATCTGGTATTTAAAAGTAGTTGACTGTAGTGTGGAAAATTAATAAAGTGTTTAAGATGAAACAAACCACAATGATGGAACTATGTCTAAAGGACAAAGGAGCTAATTGAAAGAGCTCCCAATGGCCAGAGCTGGAACAATTTGTACAAGATAAATTGGGTTATAATCCAAAGTATAAAATAAATATCCATGAGTCCCTGCTGATATAAGTGACTAACTGGGAGAGAATAGCCTTACTTCGACTATGCAACAAAACCAAATTAAAAATTCTATATGAGAAGAAATCATTTATATTTTCATTTTTCCTTGGCACATAGAAGTCTTTTCTAGACTCAGTTTAGATACTAATAAAATATTCCTGATATTTGCAATAAAAGTAATACCACTTGCTTTTAAGAAGAATCGTAATCCATGAGTTGTTGTGCTGTATGAATTGTATGTATTATTTCTATATATTTCTTTGCTAAAGTCTCCCTCTTATATTTATTATCCATGGGCTTTCCAGGTGGTGCTGTAGTAAAGAACCCACCTACCAGTGCAGGTAACGTAAGAGAAGTGGGTTCAATCCCTGGGTCAGGAAGATCCCTGGAGGAGGAAATGGCAACCTGCTTCAGTAGTCTTGCCCGGAAAATTCCAGGGACAGAAGGGCCTGGTGGGCTACAGTCCATAGGGTTGCAAAGAGTGGAACATGATTGAGCAACTAAACAACAACAACATCTCCATCTCAGTCCTGACACATGCTAGCTTTTGCCTGATATTTTTCTTTCCATTTTACTGTATGGGAGAGA
The DNA here is from genome assembly GCA_006410615.1 of Neotragus moschatus. Taxonomy (NCBI): domain Eukaryota; kingdom Metazoa; phylum Chordata; class Mammalia; order Artiodactyla; family Bovidae; genus Neotragus; species Neotragus moschatus. The sequence goes on from SJYA01003206.1 coordinate 11,738, forward strand.
GTGTTTATTCCTCCAATGTCCACTGTCCAATTGAACCCTAGAAACAGAACCCTTGATTTTCACTATGTATGTGACTAACCAAAGTACGTATTGCATTTCCCAGCATCACTTGTAGCTACATTCTGATATTTGGCTTGGTTCTTGCCAATTGGTTACAAAGAGAAGCTTGTGCAAGTTCTGGGAAGTATCCTCTTTCCAGATTTCTGGAATGTGGCAAGTAATTTTTTAGAGTTCCTGCAAGCATCTGGGATCTTGAGGTGACTTGGGGACCGGAAGTCATGCACGCAGAAATAGAAGATAAAGAGAGGCTGAGTTCCTACCACTGAGGACTAGCATATCAGCCCTGGATGCCTGCCTACAATTTGTCCCCCCCAGGGATATCATATTATTTATTTTTCTATAATTTAATTTATGTCTAGCATTCACATTCTTCCCAGCAGAGGAAAATTTAATTAATTCAGAGAAAACTCAGTCAGAACAACATATATAGTAGGCTGCTTGAAATTGTAACACAGGTCATTGAAGCTCTGTCTATTTTTTCAGTCCTTTTTCTGCCATTTTTAATGGTTTTTACTGCATGTCTTTTTGCCCATTAATCTTTACTTTTTCAGCATAGAATCCACTGTTAATTCCATCCAGAGTACTTTTTTTTTTATTCTAGCTCTTGCATGGTTTGCCTCTAAAAGTTTTATTTAGGTCTTTTTTATATTTTCCATGTCTCTCCTTAATATGTTCAAGCATTACACTGCCTTCTTGAACATAGTTATAATAACCATTTAAATGTTCTCATCTGCTAACTGCATCACCCATGTAATTATAAATCTGTTTCTATAGCTGTTTCTCCTTATTATGGGTTGTATTGGTCTATTCTTTATATGCCTTGTGATTTTTCATTTGATGCCAGACAGTGTGAATTTTACATTGTGTTAGATACTTTTATATTCTTATAGCTATTCTTGAACTTTCCCCCCTTAATTGAAATTAAGTTACTTGGAAATAGTTTGATCCTCTTGGGGCTTGCTTTTAATATTTGTGAAATGGGACCAGAGCAGCCTATAGTCTAGTTGAGATAATACCCTTTGGAGTACTTCAATGTCCTATAAATTTACAACTATTCTTTTTTATTTTTTTCTAAAAGAAACACAGTGTTCCTGGTCCTGTGGAACTTCCAGAGATTGTTAGCTCTTCTCTTTTTAGGTGGTTCTTTCTTTCCCCTCCTATGGTCTCTTCCACTCATGCTCAGCAGAAGATCTAAGGGGGATCCGCTGCGATCTTCAGAACTCTGCTTCTGTGTGCCTCTCTCCTCTTGGATATTTGGCCCTATGAATTCTCACTGGTGTCGACTAAAAACGATGTACAACGTGAAAGTTATGAGTTAAGTTTGAGGCAAAATGAGGACGATAGGCTGGGAGACAGCATCTCAGTTAGCTCTGAGAAAGTGCTCTAAAGAGGGGGAAGATCAATATTTGTGATTTTGATGAGGGGGTAGTTCATGCAATCAAACACGTATCTTACAAAAGGTTTTTTGCTGGTCACGAGCTGCTGATGTCATTGTGAAGGGATTCAGTGCTTTTCTAAATATGAGGAGATACAAGGATTGGGCTCAAAATCAGGTCCTGAAAATACATATCTGGAGACTTGTTCCACCAGTTTTCTTGGAGCACAAAGGGCCTCATTCTCCATCCTGAACTCCCTTCAGGGTGTGTCAAAGGTCAACAGCGGCACAGCATTCAGTCCCTGCAGAGGCAGATGGCAAACGCCACTGGCAAGTTCCAATTAGTAGCTGACACTGGTTTAGCCTAACTGTCTTCCTAACTCAGCCAGGACTCCACCTCATTTTCTCTCCTGCACTGCAGCCTGGAAACTCTCTGCAGTCAGTAAACTGAGACATCTTGCTTGTTTCCCCTCTCTTAGGGCTTACTGTCTTGTGTTGTCTGATGTCAGTGTCAGAAAACCACTGTTTCCAAGACATGTACAATTGTTTAGTTGTTTCGGACAGAAAGGTAAATCTGGTCCTTGTTACCTTATTTAATTCTTTTTATTTAAAAATGATTATTTATTACCTATTTATTGTAGAACTGATTATAGACACCTAAGGAGAACGTGCGTGTGTGCATGTATGCTAAGTCACTTGAGTCATGTCCAACTCTTTGTGACTCTATGGACTAGCCTGCCAGGCTCCTCTGTCCATGGGATTCTCCAGGCAAGAATACTAGAGCGGGTGCTATGCCCTCCACCAGGATATCTTCCTGACCTAGGGATGGAAGCTGCATCTCTTGCAATTCCTGCATTGCAGACTGATTCTTTACCTCTGAGCCACCGGGGAAGCCCACGCAAGGAGAATTATTGTATGTCAAACTCCAACATCCTTAAACAGTATGGTTGAAAGAAACGTGTACATGGAAAGTTAAATCAAGACCCTCAAGAATAAATTATTATTCTTTAATAATCATTCTTTAACGTCAGTGTTAATTTATTAAAATTCCACAATCCCATCTCAATGTATAGAAAAGATATGATGGCTTTTTTTTTTTTAATTGGGCTCAGCCGGCTGGGCCGCACCTCTGTACAGCTGGGGCAAGCTTGGCGCTAGGAAGGGCTGCGTACGGTGAGCTCTCNTTTTAGGTGGTTCTTTCTTTCCCCTCCTATGGTCTCTTCCACTCATGCTCAGCAGAAGATCTAAGGGGGATCCGCTGCGATCTTCAGAACTCTGCTTCTGTGTGCCTCTCTCCTCTTGGATATTTGGCCCTATGAATTCTCACTGGTGTCGACTAAAAACGATGTACAACGTGAAAGTTATGAGTTAAGTTTGAGGCAAAATGAGGACGATAGGCTGGGAGACAGCATCTCAGTTAGCTCTGAGAAAGTGCTCTAAAGAGGGGGAAGATCAATATTTGTGATTTTGATGAGGGGGTAGTTCATGCAATCAAACACGTATCTTACAAAAGGTTTTTTGCTGGTCACGAGCTGCTGATGTCATTGTGAAGGGATTCAGTGCTTTTCTAAATATGAGGAGATACAAGGATTGGGCTCAAAATCAGGTCCTGAAAATACATATCTGGAGACTTGTTCCACCAGTTTTCTTGGAGCACAAAGGGCCTCATTCTCCATCCTGAACTCCCTTCAGGGTGTGTCAAAGGTCAACAGCGGCACAGCATTCAGTCCCTGCAGAGGCAGATGGCAAACGCCACTGGCAAGTTCCAATTAGTAGCTGACACTGGTTTAGCCTAACTGTCTTCCTAACTCAGCCAGGACTCCACCTCATTTTCTCTCCTGCACTGCAGCCTGGAAACTCTCTGCAGTCAGTAAACTGAGACATCTTGCTTGTTTCCCCTCTCTTAGGGCTTACTGTCTTGTGTTGTCTGATGTCAGTGTCAGAAAACCACTGTTTCCAAGACATGTACAATTGTTTAGTTGTTTCGGACAGAAAGGTAAATCTGGTCCTTGTTACCTTATTTAATTCTTTTTATTTAAAAATGATTATTTATTACCTATTTATTGTAGAACTGATTATAGACACCTAAGGAGAACGTGCGTGTGTGCATGTATGCTAAGTCACTTGAGTCATGTCCAACTCTTTGTGACTCTATGGACTAGCCTGCCAGGCTCCTCTGTCCATGGGATTCTCCAGGCAAGAATACTAGAGCGGGTGCTATGCCCTCCACCAGGATATCTTCCTGACCTAGGGATGGAAGCTGCATCTCTTGCAATTCCTGCATTGCAGACTGATTCTTTACCTCTGAGCCACCGGGGAAGCCCACGTAAGGAGAATTATTGTATGTCAAACTCCAACATCCTTAAACAGTATGGTTGAAAGAAACGTGTACATGGAAAGTTAAATCAAGACCCTCAAGAATAAATTATTATTCTTTAATAATCATTCTTTAACGTCAGTGTTAATTTATTAAAATTCCACAATCCCATCTCAATGTATAGAAAAGATATGATGGCTTTTTTTTTTTTAATTGGGCTCAGCCGGCTGGGCCGCACCTCTGTACAGCTGGGGCAAGCTTGGCGCTAGGAAGGGCTGCGTACGGTGAGCTCTTTTCCTGGGGAGAGCGCCACCAGATATGACGGCTTTTAAAAGGTGTTTCACATGTAGCATTCTTCTCTCTCTTCATTTAAATAAACTCCTTTACTTATAGTCACCCTCTCTGACTTCCAGGAAGTATTTTATTTTTTGTCTTTTCCAACTAGATCACAATTATCCACTGAATAAATATTGGTGGGTATTTAGTTATTTTTAAATGAGAGAAATACACTTCTCTATTGTATGGCTGCTGTTGACATAATTCTAACATTATACTTAATTCTAATATTATACTTAAGTTGCATAATCCTCACTAAACACGCCCAGTAAATTTTAGTTGGAAATCTGTTGTTCTAAATAATTATCCAGGGATCAATATATTTGATGAACATATTTTTCCTAGGTGGAGAAAAGAGTCCTTTGTGCATTTCTTGAGATGCTGTAGGTTACATAATATTTAGCCAGTGAGGAAAAAGATTTTATTTGAGGACTAATTAACAAATGATCAGCTCCTCTCACTGGGCTTTAATTGGGCTTTTCAGGAGTTAATAGGTTTAATTAGTGAGCTGGTTGTTAGATGTCAATGTTAACTCTCAAACTCTACACACACGCACAGAGTTAAAAGCAGAATTTTTCCTCCATCTGGATGGAGATGTTCACATCATCCAGGCTATATGGTCATATTATTTTGCTGTAAGTTCCATCTTTACCCTTCTGCAGGCAGTTAGTTACTCAGGATGCTTCCTTTTGTGTCTGTCTTTAACGTCTCCTATTTTCACATCTCTTTACTCAGTATAGTCCAAGCTTCAAAGATGATGTAATAAAAGGAAAATTGAAATCAGATCTGAATTTATCAACTACCTGGTTACTGCTTATTATTTCATTACTTAGTTTCATCCATTATTCATCACTTAGTCTTAGTTTATTTCATTTATAAATGGAATATCGCCTACATCATAGAGATGTTTAAAGAACCAAATGAGATAATTTAGTGCATACAAAAGTGTGCACTAGAGTGTTTAAAGAATATTTGTGTTAAATAAGTGTTGATGGATTACCTTCTTTACAATTCAGCCCTCCTTTTTCTCTCTTTTACCCTCTGCTTTTCAAAGAGAAGCTTCATAATGGAATATTCAAAATGAAGGAAAATTAATGAAGATTCTTTTAGGACTGGAAGGGGCTATAGAGTAAGCTTTTATTTATAAGGATGCTCTAAGTGTATTTTATCACGATCCACTGTGATCTCAAACGCAATTGTCACTCAAATGCAAATATCAGATAAAATAATCTTTAGAAAATGCCAACTCCGAAAGTAAGAACTATGGTCTCTGAGATAAGCATGCCAGCATCCAAGAAATCACTTTAGAAACACTTCTGGCTTCTATTAAATCTCTATTCAGTACTAACATTGGCTTACATTTAATGCAGGAAGTAATGAGAGCCCGTTTGAATTGTCTCCTAAAGCGGCCAAGAACTTTTATTGCTGTTCTCAGAGTAGAGCCAAGAACTTAACCCTCATCTATACAATGAAGACATTTGATTAGATAACTTCCAGCTGTAAAAATTCTGTGACTTAGCTAATTATTCATTATAGAGGTCCAGCCCTTTAAATTTATCTCACATGAATCATGTCAGTTTGTGTCAGTTCAAGCCTGGTGGGCCTAATCCATAAAGGAAAAAGTTGGTTTTGCATTTTATCTTGGCTTCACACCTATTGCACTACAAATAATAACAATAACACTTTAATAAGAATAACTTATCTTGAAGATAAAATTTAAATTTATAGAGCCATTGATAGTTTCCCCACATGAACTGTGGTTAGAAGAATGGAGAGAGGGAAAAGCAAGAAAGACGAAGGCTCGAGTCCTCTTTTCCCATCACTTTGCACCATCTTCCTTCTGTTAGCAATGACTAGAAGAAAACTTTTTTCCTTTTAGGAGAGCCTCCTTTTTATTTTTGATGAGGACAGTTTTTAAAGTCTCTATTGAATTTGTTACAATATTGCTTCTGTTCTATGTTTTGGTCTTTTTTGGCCGGGAGGCATGTGGGATCTTATCTCCCCAATCAGGGATCAAACCAGCACCCTCTGCACTGGAAGGCAAAGTCTTAACCACTGGACCACCAGGGACGTCTCCATGATAGCCCTTTTTGCAGACAAGAGCAGACCTCTTATCTTTTTTTTTAAACTTTAAACTTTTTATTTTGTGTTGGAAAGCAGAGACATTATTCTGCTTACAAAGGTCCATATAGTCAAGTCTATGGTCTTTCCAGTGGTCCCATACGGTTATGAGAGCTGGACCATAAAGAAGGCAGAGCACCAAAGGATTGATGCTTTGGAACTGTGGTGCTGGAGAAGGCTCCTGGAGTCCCTTGGACAGCAAGGAGATCAAACCAGTCAATCTTAAGGGAAATCAACCCTGAATAACTCATTGGAAGGACTGATGCTGGAGCTGAAACTCCAGTATTTTGGTCATTTGATGCAAAATGTTGACTCATTGGAAAAGTCCCTGATGCTGGGAAAGATTGATGGCAGAAGGAGAAGAGGACATCAGAGGATGAGATGGCTGGATGGCATCACCAATGCAATGGACATGAACTTGGGTAAACTTCGGCAGATGGTGAGGGACAGGGAAGCCTGACATGCTGCAGTCCATGGGGTCACAAAGAGTCGGACATGACTGGGCAACTGAACAACAAAATAGCCAACTAACAATACTGTGGTAGTTTCAGGTAAACAGGGAAGGGATTCAGCCACACAGATACATGTATCNGCATCACTGACTCAATGGACATGGGTTTGGGTGGACTCCGGGAGATGGTGATGGACAGGGAGGCCTGGCGTGCTGTGATTCATGGGGTTGCAAAGAGTCGGACGTGAGTGAGTGAGTGACCTGAACTGATTGTTTTCTTCTAGATTCCACATATAAGTGATGTCGTATGATATTTACCTTTGTCTGACTTCACTCAGCGTGACCCTCTTTAGGCCCATCAACATTGCTGCACATGGAATTATTTCGTCTTTTTAATGGCCAATATTCCATTGTATATATGAACCACATCCTTGCAGATTCCTCTGTTGATGACCATTTAGGTTGCTTTCATGTCTTGGTTACTGTAAAGTGAGGCAATGATACTGGGCTGCATGTATCCTTTTGGACCATTTTTTTCCCTGGATATATGCCCAGAATAGGATTTCAGGGTCAAATTGTAGCTCTATTTTTAGTTTCTTAGGGAACCTCCATACTGTTCTCCATAGTGGCTGTACCATTTTACATTCCCACCAATAGTTTAGGAGGGTTTTCTTCTCTCCACCCCCTTTCCAGTATTTGTTGTTTGTGGATATTTTGATAGCCATTCTGACCTGTGTGAGGTGATATCTCATTGTAGTTTGATTTGCATTTCGCTGGTAACTAGCAATGTTGAACATCTTTTCATGTGCCTGCTGGCCATCTGTGTGTCCTCTTTGGAGAAATGTCTTTTCACGTCTTTTGCCCATTTTCTGAGTGGGCTGTTTGTTTTGATGTTGTTCAGCCTCATAAGCTGTTTTAGATTTTGGAGACTAATCCCTCACTGGTCACATCATTTGCAAGTATTTTCTCCCAGTCTTTGGATTGTCTGTTCTTTTTGTTTATTGTTTCCTTTGCTGTGCAAAGCTTTTGAGTTTATGTAGGTTCCATTTGTTTATTTCTGGTTTTATTTCCATTATTCTTGGAGATGGATCAAAAAAGATGTCACTATGATTTATGTCCAAGAGTGTTTTGCTTGTGTTTTCCTCTAGGAGTTTTATAGTGTCCACAGACACCTTATCTTCGGGCTAAAATTTTTCCAATTCTGAGCATTCCCATCTAGATGTCCTAAGTGAAGGAGGAAAGATTATATAGACAATCTCTTTTCCAACATTCTAGCCCCATTTTCAGCATTTCTTCAGTGCTATATCAGATGCGGCTTGGTCCTGAACACTTCCCCAATCTTTAGCATCAGTGAAAAAGAAAACGACTACCCACCTTGGAAATCTGAAAAAAACTAAGAGGAAAAACATTAGGGAAAATGTTTCTTCAGCAGCCATTCCCTTTCCCTTTTTTTCCTCATTACCTTTCTGGAACAAATTAACTCTGTTACCATTTCTTCTGATTAGTAGTGCTATTTTTTACGCCACTCCAGGCAAGTTTAAGCATTTGGTGACACTGCAGCCAAGCTACATTGAACAGCCACCAGCATTCAATCTATCATTTGCAAACTCTCAGAAGGAAAATGGAAAGACGACCCTGATTAAAAATCTGCATAATCCCTTCCTGTGGGGAAAAGCTCTCACAGTTTATCTAAATATATAAAGACCATCAGGTGGCAATCAATCTAATTATGGGGACAGAGATTATACAGATTGTGTTTCTCTCACCATGACCTCTTTCTTGTTAACCAACATGCTTTTCAATGACAGGGGAAGGATCTTGTTAAATAAAAGCTACACAAGAGAAATAAAAAATTTCTTAAATCTTTGGGGTAGGCAATTGAATGTGACCACCTGAACTTAAGGTCAATCGTTCTATTTAAAACTACTCCTTTGTGGAAATTTTGATGAAAATATACATGCTTGTTGGGATACACAAGTGGTCAATCCAATAGCTTGCCTTTTATCTTGAAGCAAAAGATGGCTCTTGAACAGAACTGTGCTATATATTCTCTGGGGATTAAAATATATGATGGAACTGAAGGATTCTTGAAAGCACACTTTAATCCTTTTAACCTACAAATATTTATATGTCAGAACTCTTCTCAGCGTTGTTTATACTGTGGTTGGAAAAAAATAAAAAACAAAAATGAAAGCAGAAAAAGCCTCTGCCCTCTGAGAGATTCCTTGTCAAGTCTAATGGGAAAGAAAGATATTAGAGATTTTAACCCCCCCAATAAATATAGAATTATAAAAGAAGAGGTTGCTGTGAGAGAGAGCAAATAGAGTTCTCTGATTTGAATCGCTTTGGGGAGGGAGGTCATGTAAGTTCTTTCTGAGAAAGAAGTATTTGAATGGAAACCTCAAGGATGAATAGAATGGGAACCTCAGGGATGAGTAGGGTTTCACCAAGAGTAATGTTCAAGGGAGGAGTTGCAGGCAGAGGAAACTTTCACACCATTGAGTAGTGCTCAGAGGTTCAAGTTTCACCAACAGAATCAGGCATCAGGTGAGAGAATTGCTGACCTGTGTTTCTAACTATTGGAAATTTCCTGGATGATGTCACAGAGTTGGACTATCCTTGTGCCTGGAACTCACAGTGAAACACTCCAGTAATTCTCTCGACTGAATAAAATTTGACATCTATAATGGCCAACAGTAAACTCTATCTAGTAAGACTTGTCCGCCTAATTTCACAGGAATTAAAGCCCCAGCTTCTATTTAAGACTGTATTGTCAGATATATAGATCTTGCCAAGAGGGTCAGAAAATCTCAGGAAATACAGAATTAATAACTGTAGCTGATTTCAGATGTGAAAGAGAGCATGCAGACTGATAGGCTTATGAAATGGGCCACTTGGCCATTCAAAATCTGTTTTTAAAATGCTCAGTCTATAACATGAAATATTTGTTTTACTTACTTCTTATTCTGGTAAAGTCTGGTAATTATGCCTTGTTCATGAATTTCCCAACATCCAGAAACACGACAGTATTTACAGAAGAAGAGTCCAAATTCTGTGGACCTTGATATCAGCTTCCTGCAAGTCATAGAGATTTCTATTTATAAGTAAAACAGAACTGCTTGTCTCTTAAATGAGTTAAAGAATTTGTAGACATAATCTTTATTAACTTCATTACTCTTAGAAAAATATTTTCCAGAGTATATTCCATAGAACACCATATTTAAAGAATATTAATAGATGTTACTTGAAAAAAGAGAGAGAGACTTGTAATAGTATGGAAATGCCAAATTAAACAAAGTAAAAGGATTATTTTTTACATAACTCTTTAGATCCCTTAATATACAAGTGTTCATTGGAAATATCAAAGAGGAATCACTATGTAGTATTTCTTAGATGCATTTATCTAAGGAAACTTTTTCCATAGGTCATCAGGGGGGTTGGCATTCTGTGCAGCATTCTTTAGAAGTGCTACCCTAATGAAGACATTTAAGTTGGATGAGTAAAGCATATATCTAGGAATCATGTTACGTGGAGATTTATAAGCTATTAGTAAGCAAAGGCTTGCAAGTTTTATTGTTCAAGTGAGCTATTTAGAACAATTGATATCAATAAATGAATAATGTGCTGTAATTAGTCTCTCAGTCACGTCCTACTCCTTGTGACCCCACGGACTGGAGCATGCCAGGCTCCTCTGCCCATGGGGACTCTCTAGGCAAGAATACTGGAGTGGGTTGCCATTTTCTTCTCCAGGAGAATCTTCCCGATGCGGGATTCAGCCCAGGTCTCCCGTATTGCAGGGAGATTCTTTACCATCTGAGCCACCAGGATATATTGATAATTGCTTCAGCTGGGTTCATGCAGACTTAAATAAGGACATATGAAACCATTACAAGATACAAGATGATCTGTGCTGCACCTACTGTTTTTATTGGAATGTAATTGCTTTACAATGTTGTGTTAGCTTCTGCTGTACAAGAAAGTCAATCAGCTACATGTATACATAACGCACTCCAGAGTTCTTGCCTGGAGAATCCCAGGGACAGAGGAGCCTGGTAGGCTGCCGTCTATGCGGCAGAGTCGGACACGACTGACGCAACTTAGCAGCAGCAGCAGCAGCAGCATACCCTCCCTCGTGGACCTCCCTGCCACTCTCCCATACCTCTATCTACGTCATCAGAGAGTATGGAGCTGAGCTTCCTGTGCTATACAGCAGCTTCCCACCGGCTACTTTACACATGGCAGTGTGTGTGTGTGTGTGTGTGTGTGTGTGTGTGTGTGTGTGTGTGTATAGGTAGGATTCCTAATGATGGCAGAGTAGAAGGATGTGCACTCATGTTCTCCTGCGAGAACTCCAAAATTGTAACTTGCTGCTGAACAGCCATCAGCAGGAGAACGTTGGATCCCACCAAAAAAATAACCCACATACAAGGGCAAAGGAGAAACCCCAACAAGATGGTCGGAGGGGTGAAATTGCATTTTTTTTTAATTTTTATTTTTTAGTTTGTTTTGCTTTACGATACTGTATTCGTTTTGCTCTACATCGACATGACTCAGCCACGAGTGTACGTGAGTTCCCAATCCTGACCCCCCGCCTCCCGCCATATACCATCTCTCTGGATCATCCCTGTGCACCAGTCCCAAGCATCCTGCATCCTGCATCGAACCTAGACTGGCGATTCGTTTCACTTATGATATCATACATGTTACAATGCCACTCTCCCAAATCATCCCACCCTCTCCCTCTCCCACGGAGTCCAAAAGGCTGTTCTATACGTCAAACCCCATGCACGCCAGAGATGCTGGGAGGGCTCAAACCCAACCTCGTGTGCACCAGGACCCAGAGACCCCACAGAGACTGAGCCAGACCTGCCTTTGAGTGTTTAAGTGTCTCCTGTGGACACATGGGTTGGCAGTGGCTTGCCTCAGGGACAGGGGCTCTGGCTTCAGCAGACCTGGGTCACACAGAATGTAGTATAAGCCCTCTTGGAGGAAATCATTATTAGCCCCACCATAGAGCCACTGAGCAGATGACCCACAAACTGCAGAACAATTATACCAAAGTAATTCTCACACCATTAAGAAAGTTCTAGGACCCACAACAGATTTCCCACCCTGGGGTTCTGGTGAAGGGAGCGAACTTGACTTTGGAGGCCAGGGGGGTTTACTTACAGAACTTACACAGGACAGAGGAAACAGACTCTTGGAGGGAACAAACAAAGCCTTGTGCACACCAGGAGACAGGAGCAGATTCCCCGCAAGAGACTGAACCAGGCTCGCCTGTGAGTGGCCAGGAGTCTCTGGTGGAGGTGTGGGTCAACAGTGCCCTGCTGCCGGTCAGGGGCACTGAATAAAATAGTGTGTGCATAAGTCCTTTTGAAGAAGGTTGCCATTACAGTCATTACCCCTACAATAGTTTGGCCTGTGGTCATGTATGGATGTGAGAGTTGGACTATAAAGAAAGTTGAGTGCCAAAGAATTGATGCTTTTGAACTGTGGCATTGGAGAAGACTCTTGAGAGTCCCTTGGACTGCAAGGAGATCCAACTAGTCCATTCTAAAGGAGATCAGTCCTGGGTATTATTTGGAAGGAATGATGCTGAAGCTGAAACTCCAGTACTTTGGCCACCTCATGCGAAGAGTTGACTCATTGGAAAAGACTCTGATGCTGGGAGGGATGGGGGGCAGGAGGAGAAGGGGATGAGAGGATGAGATGGCTGGATGGCATCACCTACTCAATGGACACGAGTTTGAGTGAACTCCGGGAGTTGGTGATGGACAGGGAGGCCTGGCGTGCTGTGGTTCATGGGGTTGCAAAGAGTCAGACACGACAGAGTGACTGAACTGAACTGAACTGAACTGAACTGAAAGTTTGACCTGAGACCAAACAAAAGGGAGGGAACACAGCCCCACTCATCAACAGAAAATTGGATTAAAGATTTGCTGAGCATGGCCACCCATCAGAACAAGATTGTTTCCCCCACAGTCAGTCGCTCCCATTAGGAAGCTTCCATAAGCCAGTTATCCTTCTCCATCAGAGGGCAGACAGAGTGAAAACCACAATCACAGAAAACTAACCAAACTGGTCACATGGACCACAGCCTTGTAGAGCTCAATGATACTACGAGCCATGCTGTGTAGGCCACCCAGGATGGATGGGTCATGGTGGAGAGTTCTGATACAGTGTGGCCCACTGGAGAAGGGAATGGCAAACCACTTCAGATTTCTTGCCTTGAGAAGCCCATGAACAGAATGAAAAGGGAAAAATATATGACACTGAAAGATGAACTCCCCAGATTGGTAGGTGCCTAGTACACTACTGGAGAAGACTGGAGAAATAATTCCAGAAAGAATGAGGACACAGAGCCAAAGCAAAACAACACCCAGTTGTAGATGTGACTGGTGAAGAGCAGTATTGCCTAGGAACCTGGAATGTTAGGTTCGTGAATCAAAGTAAACTGGAAGTGGTCAAACAGGAAATGGCAAGAGTGAACATCGACATTTTACGAATCAGTAAACTGAAATGGACCAGAATGGACGAATTTAATTCAAATGACCATTATATCTACTACCGGGGGCAAGAATCCCATAGAAGACATGAAGTAGCCCTCATAGTCAACAAAAGAGTCTGACATGCAGTAAGTGGGTGCAGTCTCAAAAATGACAGAATGATCTCTGCTCATTTCCAAGGCAAACCGTTCAATATCACAGCAATCCAAGTCTATGCCCCAATCACTAATGCCAAAGAAGCTGAAGTAGAATGGTTCTATGATGACCTACAAGACCTTCTAGAACTAACACAAAAAAGATGTTCTTTTCATCATAGGGGACTGGAATGCAAAAGTAGGAAGTCAAGTAATACCTGGAATAACAGGCAAGTTTGGCCTTGGAGTACAAAATGAAGGCTAACAGGGCAAAGGCTAACAGAGTTTTGCCAATAAAACGCACTGGTCATAGCAAACACCCTCTTCCAACAACACAAGAGTTGGAAGACTCTACACATGGACATCTCCAGATGGTCAAAACCAAAATCAGATTGATTATATTCTTTGCAGCCAAAGATGGAGAAGCTTTGTACAGTCAGAAAAAAAAAAAAAAAGACTGGGAGCTGGCTGTGGCTCAGATCATGAACTCCTTATCGCCAAATTCAGACTGATATTAAAGAAAGTAGGGAAAATCACTAGATCATTCAGGTATGACCCAAATCAAGTCCCTTACGACTATACAGTGAAAGTGACAAATAGATTCAAGGGGTGAGATCTGATAGAGTGCCTGAAGAACTATGGACAGAGGTTCATGAATTGTATAGGAGGCAGTGATCAAAACCATCCCCAAGAAAAAAAGAAATGCACAAAGACAAAATGAATGTCTGAAGAGGCGTTACAAATAACTGAGACAAGAAGAGAAGCTAAAGGCAAACAAGAAAAGGAAAGATATACCCATTTGAATGCAGAGTTCCAAAGAATAGCAAGAAGATATGAGAAAGCCTTCCTCAGTGATCAATGAAAAGAAATAGAGGAAAACAATAGAATGGGAAAAAAACTAGAGATCTTTTCAATAAAATTATAGATACCAAGGGAACATTTCATGCAAAGATGAGCACAATAAAGGACAGAAAGTATGGACCTAACAGAAGCAGAAGATATGAATAGGAGGTGGCAAGAATACACAGAACTACACAAAAAAGATAATAATGACCAGATGACCACAGTGGTGTGATCACTCACCTAAAACCAGATATCCTGGAGTGTGAAGTCAAGTGGGCCTTAGGAAGCATCCACTACAAACAAAGCTAGTGGAGGTGATGGAATTCAAATCCTGAAAGATGATGCTGTGAAAGTGCTGCACTCAATATGCCAGCAAATGTGGAAAACTCAACAGTGGCTACAGGACTGGAAAAGGTCTGTTTTCATTCCAATCCCAAAGACAATGCCAAAGAATGTTCAAACTACCTCACAATTGCAGTCATCTCACATGCTAGCCAAGTAATGTCCAAAATTCTCCAAGCAAGGCTTCAACAGTATGTGAACCAAGAACTTCCAGCTGGGTTTAGAAAAGGCAGAGAAACCAGAGATCAAATTGCCAACATCTGTTGGATCCTAGAAAAAGCAAGAGAGCTCCAGAAAAACATCTACTTCTGCTTCATTGACTATGCAAAAGCCTTTGTGTGGATCACAACAAACTGGGAAATTCTTCAAGAGATGGGAATACCAGACCACCTTACCTACCTCTTGAGAAATCTGTATACAGGTTAGAACAGTTAGATCCGGACATGGAACAACAGACTGGTTCCAAATTGGGAAAGGAGTATGTCAAGGCTGTTTGTTTAACTTATATGCAGAGTCAGTCGGTCAGTTTAGTCGCTCAGTCGTGTCCGACTCTTTGCAATCCTATGAACCGCAGCACACCAGGCCTCTCTGTCCATCACCAACTCCCAGAGTTCACTCAGACTCACATCCATCGAGTCAGTGATGCCATCCAGCCATCTCATCCTCTATCTGCCCCAATCCCTCCTGTCTTTTCCTCCTGCCTCCAGTCCCTCCCAGCATCAGAGTCTTTTCCAATGAGTCAACTCTTCGCATGAAGTGGCCAAAGTACTGGAGTTTCAACTTTAGCATCATTCCTTCCAGAGAAATCCCAGGGCTGATCTTCCAAATGGACTGGTTGCAGAGTGCATCATGTGAAATGCCTGGTTGGATGAAGCACAAGCTGGACTCAGAATTGTTGGGATAAATATCAATAACCTCAGATATTCAAATGACACCACCCTCATGACAGAAGTTGAAGAGGAATTAAAGAGTTTCTTGATGAAAGTGAAAGAGGAGAGTGAAAAAGTTGGCTTAAAACTCAACATTCAAAAAACTAACATCATGGCATCTGGTCCCATTGCTTCATGGCAAATAGATGGGGAAACAATGGAAACAGCAACAGACTTTATTTTGGGGGGCTCCAAAATCGCTGCTGATGGTGACTGCAGCCATGAAATTCAAAGACACTTGCTCCTTGGAAGAAAAGCTATGACCAACCTAGACAGCATATTAAGAAGCAGAGACATTACTTTGCTGACAAAGGTCTGTATGGTCAAAGCTATGGTTTTTCCAGTGGTCATATATGCATGTGAGAGCTGGAGCATAAAGAAAGTTGAGTGTGAAAGAACTGGTGCTTTTGAACTGTGATGTTGGAGAAGACTCTTGAGCATCCCTTGGACTACAAGGAGATCAAAGCAGTCCATCCTGAAGGAAATCAGTCCTGAATATTCATTGGAAGCACTGAGGCTGAAGCTGAAGCTCCAATACTTTGGCCACCTGATGCGAAGAACTGACTCATTGGAAAAGACCCTGATGCTGGGAAAGATTAAGGCAGTTGGAGAAGGGGACAACAGAGGATGAGATGGTTGGATGGCATCATGGACTCAATGGACATGAGTTTGAGCAAGCTCCGGGAGTTGCTGATGGACAGGGAAGCCTGGCATGCTGCAGTCCATGAGATCGAGAAGAGTCTGACATGCCTGAGTGACTGAACTGAGCTGAACGTTGGTGGTTCTGAGAGGAAAGAGAAACCATCATAAAATTGCAAAGCTGTGCAGAATGGAAACAACAGACTGAAATCTGGAGAAGCCTTGAATACACAGCCAGCTGTTNAGATCGTGAAGAGTCTGACATGCCTGAGTGACTGAACTGAGCTGAACGTTGGTGGTTCTGAGAGGAAAGAGAAACCATCATAAAATTGCAAAGCTGTGCAGAATGGAAACAACAGACTGAAATCTGGAGAAGCCTTGAATACACAGCCAGCTGTTACCATATGCCAGTTTTCCCCTGTAGGACTTTTCATGAATATTGGGAATCAGAGAAGGCTAAGGGCTGAACCGGAAAGATGGAAAGAAATTCCCTGCATCTCACAGTGCTTAGAAGTTCCGAGATAAGGAGGGCATCACAATCCAGGTACAGTTCCTGGATATTTGACAGGGAGTTTCCTGATAGAACCTGGGAAGTTTCAGAGGCTTCCCTCAGTGGTCTAGTGGTTAAGACTCAGTGCTTCCAGTGCAGCCAGCATTGGTTCTATTCCTGGTTGGGGAACTAAGATCCCAAATGTCACTAGGCACAGCCAAAAATTAAAAAATAAAAAATAAAAGAACCTTGGGGTTTCAGAATGGTAGAGACTAGAGAGTGACTGCAAAAATATCCCCAAATTTTCACACCTCTCTACAGCCATGCACTTTGCAATATGATTTGTGGTCCATCCCACAAAGAGATAAATTGTACACCTTGAAGATAGCTTAATCTTGTGACTTGCCTTGAACAGTAGAAGGTAGCTCTGTAACAGTGTTCCAGTTCCAAATCTTCAAAATGCCTGTGCGTTCCCTCCCTTCCTTCACTCTTGCTCTCTCCTGAACTACTGCCTCTGGCTAAGAGAACAGTCATGGCTAGCCCCAGGAGCCCTGAGAGACCATGTGGTACCGAGCTGCTGTCCAAATAATCCTACACCATACCACCCCCAGCTGATCTGCCAGCTGGCTGCTAGTTCACCAGTGAACTCGACCACAATGGTACCAATAGCTACTGGATATAAATGAAAAGCAATTGAATAGCAATCAGTTCAGTTCGGTTCAGTTGATCAGTCATGTCTGACTGTTTGCGACCCCATGAATCGCAGCACACCAGCCCTCCCTGTCCATCACCAACTCCCAGAGTTCACTCAGATTCACGTCCATCGAGTCAGTGATGCCATCCAGCCATCTCATCCTCTGTCTGTCCCCAACCCCTCCTGTCTTCTCCTCCTGCCCCCAATCCCTCCCAGCATCAAAGTATTTTCCAATGAGTCAACTCTTCACATGAGGTGGCCAAAGTACTGGAGCTTCAGCTTAAGCATCATTACTTTCAAAGAAATCCCGGGGCTGATCTCCTTCAGAATGGACTGGTTGGATCTCCTTGCAGTCCAAGGGACTCTCAAGAGTCTTCTCCAACACCACAGTTCAAAAGCATCAATTCTTTGGTGCTCAGCCTTCTTCACAGTCCAACTCTCACACCCATACATGACCACAGGAAAAACCATAGCCTTGACTAGATGGACCTTAGTTGCAAAGTAATGTCTCTGCTCTTGAATATGCTATCTAGGTTGCTCATAACTTTTCTTCAAGGAGTAAGCATCTTTTAATTTCATGGCTGCAGTCACCATCTGCAGTGATTTTGGAGCCCCCCAAAATAAAGTCTGACACTGTTTCCACTGTTTCCCCGTCTATTTCCCACGAAGTGATGGGACTGAATGCCATGATCTTTGTTTTCTGAATGTTGAGCTTTAAGCCAACTTTTTTCACTCTCCTCTTTCACTTTCATCAAACAGCTTTTTAGTTCCTCTTCACTTTCAGCCATGAAGGTGGTGTTATCTGCATATCTGAGGTTATTGATATTTCTCCCGGCAATCTTGACTCCAGTTTGTGATAGTAAGCCCTATTTACCAGGAGTTTAGTAAGGAAAAAAAAATCCTCTTGGCTATATTCTTTACTTACCTTGTAGAACTTCAAACTCCCATTTATTTTTTTCTTGACTTTGTTCTTTCTCTGTTTCTTTTACTGGTTCTTCTTAATATTGGAGAGGCCAGAACTGGTCCTTTGCCCTTCCCTTTAATTGTATCCAGGAGCTTATCAATTTCTTCCAGCCACTTGTATTTCAATTCCATCTATGTGCTTGACCTCCACATTTTATATCTTCAGCCTGCATATCTCTCCCAAAGTCCTATCAATTGTCTACTTGACATTTCCTATTGGAAATCTAACAAACGTGGATAAGGAAGTTGTGGTACATATATGAAATGGAATATTACTCAGCCATGAAAAGGAATGAAATGGAGTCAGTTCTAGTGATGTGGATGAACCTAGAGTCTGTCATACAAAGTGAAGTAAATCAGCAAGAGGAAAACAAATATAAATTAATGCATATGTAATGGAATCTAGAACAGTAGTACAGATGAATGTATTTGCAGGGCAGGAATGGAGAGGCAGATATAGAAAATGGACTTGGGGAAGAAGGTGGGATGAATTGAAAGAGTAGGATTGACATATATATACTATCAGGTGTAAAATAGGTAGCTGCTGGGAAGCCCAGCTCAGGACTCTCTGAGGACCCAGAGGGGTGAGATGAGGGGCTGAAGTGGGAGATCCAAGAAAGAGGGAATCTATGTGTACATATAACTGGTTCATGTTGCTGTTCAACAAAAACTAAAGCTGTACAACAGCACTGTAAAGCAATTATCCTCCAGTTTAAAAAAAAAAACAAGCATCCCAAACTCAATATATCCAAACCTGAGTTCCTGATCTCTCCCATTCCTGGTCCATCACAGCCTTTCATGTATGAGTTTATCAGGAACTTGATCCTTCTATCCTGTCCCCATACAATCTATTCTTAATTCAGTGATCAGATCACTGGGAGAAATGTCATCAGATTGTAGCAGACCAAAATTTGCCAACCTCACCTTGTCTTTTTGCACTGCAGACATTGTCTTTTGAACTGAGAATAACAAGACCCAGAAGACAGGATTTTCCCTTAATTGCCCAACAGAATGTGAACAGCAATTCCAGGAAGGAAGCATCGCCAAAGATCACTATAGCATGAACTGGCTGTGCAGACAGAGAGGAACCCAGCAAAGTCTGTTTGTTAAAATTCCACTCTGTTGTCCCATGGTCTCTGCAGGAGCCAGTAAACATGTGTTTATCAAATATTTGCTTTTTTCTTCTTCATGTCAATCACATTCATCCCCTTTGATGTCTCAAACCAGCATCCTCGTTTGTCTGTAGCTGAAGATGGTATTGAAGCTGAGGGTTTCCTCCATTTTGGTGAGTTACTCAGTTCTGCATCTCGCCCATGGATAAATGCTATTCAACTTTTGTTTGATTTTCTGCTGTTAATTTGTCTCTTGTCAGTTTAACTCTTTAAACAATCAAAAAGACCTAGAGAGGTAGAGGAAAATTTCCTCCTCTTCAACAATGTCATTTTTCAGTTCAAAATCTTGCAGTCGCTTCCCATGTTACCCAGAGTGAAAAACACTACGCTTTCTGTGGTCTCACAAGCTCCTGTGACCAGCCCCCTATGACCACCCTGACCTTGTCCTTGTCTGTGCCAGCAGTTTGCACTCCATGTCTTGCCTTATATGTGCACGCTAAGTTGCTTCAGTTGTGTCCAACTCTTTGTGACCCCATGGATTATAGCCCTCCAAGCTCCTCTGTCCATGGGATTCTCTAGACAAGAATACTGGAGTGGGATGCCCTGCCCTCCTCCTCCAGGGGATCTTCCTGACCCAGGAATCAAACCTGTATCTCTTCCATCTCCTATACTGGCAGACATGTTCTTCACCACTAGCACAACCACTTCTTAAATACAATTCAATCTCAGAGCTTCAGCTTAACCTGTTCCATCATGCCATTTTCTTTCTGAAACCCATGTTTCTGGCTTAGAACTTTGGTGAACTTTGCCTTCACCTGACCACTCTTTCCTTGAGTTTCTATGTGCCTAACCCCCCTAGCGCATTCAAGTCTTACTTAGCTCAGATGGGATTTTAAAATGACTCAACTAGAATGCAGAGAAGGCAATGGCACCCCACTCCAGTACTCTTGCCTGGAAAATCCCATGGACAGAGAAGCTTGGTAGGCTGCAGTCCATGGGGTCGCTAAGAGTCGGGCACGACTGAGCGACTTCACTTTCACTTTTCACTTTCATGCATTGGAGAAGTATTCTTGCCTGGAGAATCCCAGGGACAGAGGAGCCTAATGGGCTGCCGTCTATGGGGGTGCACAGAGTTGCACATGACTGAAGTGACTTAGCAGCAGCAGCAGCAGCAACTAGAATGAAACCTTCATAGGCACAGAGAATCTTGGTAACTGAGGTTTTCCTAGCTCTTAGAGCAGGGCTTTCGCAACTGGCCCTCAACAAATACAGGTTAAATAAATGAATGCATGTTGTTGTTGTTCAGTCAGTAAGTTGTGTCCAACTCTTTGTGACCCCGTGGACTGCAGCATGCCAAGCTTCCCTGTCCTTCACTATCTCCCAGTGTTTGCTCAAACTCAAACTCTTGTCCATTGATTTGGTGATCCCATCCAGTCATCTCAGCCTCTCCTCCTGCCCTCAATCTTTCCCAGCATCAGGGTCTTTTCCAATGAGTCAGCTCTTCATATCAGGTGGCCAAAGGACTGGAGCTTCAGCTTCAGCATCAGTTCTTCCAATGAGCATTCAGGGTTGATTTCCCTTAGGATTGGCTAGTTTGATTTCCTTGCTGTCCATTGGACTCTCAAGAGTCTTCTCCAACCCCACAGTTCAAAAGCATCAATTCTTCAGCACTCAACCTTCTTCATGGTCCATCTCTCACATCTGTACATGACAACTGAAAAAACCATAGGGTTGACTATACAGACCTTTGTAGGCAAAGTGAGGTTTCTGCTTATTAATATGCTCTCTAGGTTTGTCATAGCTTTTCTTCCAAGGAGCAAACATCTTTGACTTTCATGGCTGTAGTCACCATCTGCAGTGATCTTGGAACAAGAATGCTTAAAGTTGTGATGAATATCAGTGTATTGGAAAAGGGGAAGAAAAACAGCTACCACAGGTATGTGAAAGTGAAGGTGAAAGTCGCTCAGTCATGTCCGACTGCAACCCTATGGACTATCCAGTTCACGGAATTCTCTAGGCCAGAGTGAGTAGCCTTCTCCAGGCGATCTTCCCAACCCAGGGATTGAACCCAAGTCTCTTGTGTTGCGGGCAGTTTTTTTACCAGCTGAGCCATAAGAGAAGCCCAAGAATCCTGGAGTGGGTAGCCTATCCCTTCTCCAGCGGATCTTCCTGAACCAGGAATGTGAAGCGGGGTCTCCTGCATTGCAGGCAGAGTCTTTATCAACTGAGCTACGTATGTATCAGGGCTCAAATCCTGCTTCTTCTTCCTGATGTTTTGGATGTTATTTTAACATGTCTGTGCTTCATTTTGCCTTCCATAAAATGTGGATAAACTACTGTCTACTTGTTGGGGCTGTTTTGAGGGCTCAAATGTACTATATATTACATTTATATAGTAATTAAATACTAATTAAGGCTTCCCTGGTGGCTCAGGCAGTAAAGCGTCTGTCTATAATGAGGGAGACCCAGGTTCAATTCCTGGGTCGGGAAGATCCCCTGGAGAAGGAAATGGCAATCCACTCCAGTATTCTTGCCTGGAGAATCCCATGGATTGAGGAGCCTGGCAGGCTACAGTATTACTAATTAATACTAATTAGTATAATACACAGCAGATAATACATGTTAAAATAAATAGTGCATTTTTATTATAAATAGTACCTGTTTCATAGATTTAGTATAAGGATTGGATGAAATAATCTGTATAAAGTTTTTAATAAATGTGCAATTGATATTAGCTGATGATAGATGTGAGAGCTGGACCATAAAGAAAGCTGAGTGCCGAAGAATTGATGCTTTTGAACTGTGGTGTCAGAGAAGACTCTTGAGAGTCCCTTGGACTGCAAGGAGATCCAACCAGTCCATCCTAAAGGAAATCAGTCCTGAATATTCATTGGAAAGACTGATGTTGAAGCTGAGGCTCCAATACTTTGGCCACTTGATATGAAGAGCCGACTCCTTGGAAAAGACCCTGATACTGGGAAAGACTGAAGGTGGGAGAAGAAGGGATGACAGAGGATGAGATGGTTTGATGGCATCACTGACTTGATGGACATGAGTTTGAGTAAGCTCTGGGAGTTTGTAATGGACAAGGAGGCCTTGTGCGATGCAGTCCATGGGGTTGCAAAGAGTCAGACATGACTGAACTGATGATCCAGTTTCTGTGTTTCTAAGAAACACACTTTTCCTTCCCCATAAGGTGTTGAAACTAGCACTCAACTTACAATGTACAATAGCTTTTAAAAATAACTCTCCTTTATGAAAACCCATAATGCTCCCCGCATCTACACTATTTATGAATTTAGCTAAGGTCTTGTTCCAAGGAATCTTCCTGGTTAATGCTTGTGGGCCAGTTTTCTTTTCTTAATGTACTATACTATGAATATCAGTTTTCTCCTAATATGTCCCTGTTTGTTTCTTTAATGAAGGGGGTGTGTAAGCTTAGTTGTAAAAGTTAACACTGACCAGCAGAGACCTTGAACTCAACAAGATCTTTCTTAAAAAAAAAAAAAAAAAAAGAGATCCTTAGAATTCTTTCATTATGGACCAGTCTTTTGAATCCCGGAAATTAGCTCAAATTGATGGAGGCCGAATAATTGGCATTTTCTTAGTGTCTTTTCCTTATATTGTTTAGTAAGCACAATGCCTTAGGATACATATTGGTTTTCAGATTTTCTCCTGAGAGAAAGGGGAGGACCTTATTATGCTGCTAACATTCATTATTTTAGACATTATGCTGAGAGAGAGCAGAGAAGGCATTTGGGAGGAATTGCTTTTCTATAGGTCATTGGATCATCTGATTATTGTTCTCTGTTTCATTGATCAGTATGGACTCTAACTTCGCAGATATGACCAATTACTAAATTCAATGAAAACAAGATTAAAAACTCCACCAAGAACTAGAAAGCTGATAATGGAAGATCTCATTTTGCTGGTCCTGCGAAGTTTCCCGCGAACTGACTAGTGGGCTCTTTCATCCGTCCCCCTCCCCAAGGCTGCTGTGTAGTCTTTCTTCCCAGAAGGGCTGAGTGTATGATATTTCAGTTCCTGGAAACAATTTGCCCGGCCAGCATAACATTTACTACCAATGCATGATGTTTAAGACACTCATTTCCTCAATTCCCTCATCATAGTGGACAACGTTGATAACCTTTCCAGAGGGCTCATACCACTGAACAGGGACCTGAATGCTCCGAAATGATCCCAATTTTCAAGTCATTGCGGATGTTAGAAATCCATTCCAGTACTGTCGATATGAGAACTAGTTTGCTGACTGCACCACATGAATAGATTATCATTCATAGAAACTCATACCTGAAGGGAGTTTGAGTTTTCCTTCTGTCAACTTTATCACCTTTGTTAACATCCACATTGAAATCACTTCAGCCAGCTGATAGTGTGTGTGTGTTTTGTGGAATATCCCAAGAAAAAAAAGTCAAAATTTTCATATGTATGTTAATGGATTGGGCTATTCTTGAATCTTCCAAAGATCAGTATATGAATGTAGACTTTAACGATTTTCTTTTTCCACAAGTGAGAACTCACTTCTATAAAAAAGAAAAAAAAAAGATGCATAATCCATTTTGTTGTTAAAGAACTTGGAGCTAATTGGAAAATATGAGATTTTGATCTGTTTTTTTTTTTTTTACTTACCAGGTGTATGACCTGAGACAAGTCACAGTGACTCTCTGGAATTCATGTTAGAATGATCTCTAAGAATCCTTTCCAATTTAAAAGTCTCTGATAGTATGGTTTTCTGTAGGACTCAGACTTTTTCAGTTCATGGATTTCTTACAATACCACTNGATCTGTTTTTTTTTTTTTTACTTACCAGGTGTATGACCTGAGACAAGTCACAGTGACTCTCTGGAATTCATGTTAGAATGATCTCTAAGAATCCTTTCCAATTTAAAAGTCTCTGATAGTATGGTTTTCTGTAGGACTCAGACTTTTTCAGTTCATGGATTTCTTACAATACCACTATAGACAACTTATTCACTTATGCAAGATAAAATTTTGGGACAATTTTTTGCTGGACAAGACAATTGATGCTTGAATAAAAGATTTTCTTCTTTTTTTAATTATCATTTTTTTAAATTTTACTTTATTTTACTTTACAATACTGTATTGGTTTTGCCATACATCAACATGAATCCGCCACGGGTGTACACATGTTCCCAATCCTGAACCCCCCTCCCACCTCCCTCCCCATACCATCTCTTTGGGTCATCCCAGTGCACCAGCCCCAAGCATCCNTTTTCCAGGCTCCAGTGCATGAAAGGATTCCCCAAAGAGCAGTTGCTGTTGGTTTAGCCCTAGACCTTTAGAGTAAATTATGAACGATCAAAAATGCATTCCAGATATTTTATGGATAAGGCTAAAGCCAACAAAAGCCAGAAAAGTATGGACGGAAGGATAAAAATACTCTTGTTCTGAAGTATTCTAGCGATTTTAGTTTAGTTTTGTGACTCGAAGGCCTCAAATCATGAAAGGTCAAATTAGGAAGTAGTGCTGGGGGATTTTAGGAATGCTGCTGAAATTGACAGAAGCCCCAGTCCTGTTAGGAAGCTTGAGGGCACTGCTTTCATCTTTTTTTCTTGAACTGTTAAAAGAATTTTCTTGCTCCCTGAGATTAAAACTCCAGAGCAACCTGGTCTTTTACTGGACCTAATTCTCTTAGTTATAGTAAGCATGTGTCCTTGGCTTCTTCTCCACAAGGTATAAAATGGTAAGCATTTCTTCTTTCTACTTATCTTCCAAGTGACCAACCACCCTTGGTCTGACTTCTGTTTTAAAAATATTTGTTTCTTTATTGTTTATGTGGCTTCCCTGGGTCATAGTTGTGGCACTTGAAGTGTTTTGGTTGAGGCACGTGGGATCTAGTTCCCTGACCATGGATTGAACCCAGGCCTCCTGCGCTGAGAGTACAGAGTCTTGGCCACTGGACCACCAGGGAAGTTCCTTGACGTGACTTTTGGGTGCAGGTCTCCTCCTGACATGAAGACATAAAAGACAGACTCTTGATCATTGGCTTCTGATATCAGGGTTTGGGGGGCAACTGTAGAAGACTCTTGAGAGTCCCTTGGACTGCAAGGAGATCCAACCAATACATTCTGGAGATCAGCCCTGGGATTTCTTTGGAAGCAAAGATGCTAAAGCTGAAACTCCAGTACTCTGGCCATCTCATGTGAAGAGTTGACTCATTGGAAAAGACTCTGATGCTTGGAGGGATTGGGGGCAGGAGGAGAAGGGGACGACAGAGGATGAGATGGCTGGATGGCATCACTGACTCAATGGACGTGAATCTGAGTGAACTCCGGGAGGTGGTGATGGATAGGGAGGCCTGGCGTGCTGCCATTCATGGGATCGCAAAGAGTCAGACACAACTGAGCGACTGAATTGAACTGAACTGTACCTCTAAACCTCAGACCAGTTACGCATCAGCAGCGACAGAGCACCTCAGATTAGCTGAGAACAGGATGGGGCTAAAGTGTCTTATCGTTCCATTTGCTTGGACTTAACAGCTGGTTGAGGTACAGAAAACAATTTCCTCCAGGAATCACCAAAGAATCAAAGGATGTATACTCTCTACCTTTCTAGAAAACGCAACAATTTCCATTCTTTGTCATTTACTGGCCATCCTTATTATATTACTCAATCACTAGAACTATTGTGTGTGCTCCCTCTGTCACTTCAGTCACGTCTGACTCTGAAGCCCTATGAACCGCAGCCTGGCGGGCTCCCTGTCCATGGGATTCTCCAGGCAAGAGTACTGGGGTGGGTTGCTGTGCCCTCCTCTCAGGGATCTTCCCAACCCAGGGATGGAACCTAGGTCCACCTGCATTGGTAGGTGGTTTCTTTACCACTAGCGCCACCTGGGAAGCCCCTCACTAGAACCGTTAGGAGATTTGTAAATGGCAAAGGGGGCAGAAAGTTACTATTGCTAAATAGCGCCATGAAATTGCTAATGTCAGCCCTCATACTCCAGACTGATTGATCACTCACAGGCTTCCAGTTCTGAGTGGGACAGGAATGTGAGAAGCAGATGATGGAAAAGCTGTCCTCTTTCTTCCAGAATTAACTGTGGGATAGCTTTTACAGATCATGACAAGATCATGCTCCCGGAATTCAGAAGATGCTCTACAGAGTGAGGGTTTGCAACTTGAACTAGACCTTCTTTACTGTACTACCTGGAAGGATCTTTGAATCCTGTCGTACCGAGGAGGCTTTGCCCATCTGCTCATGTTCTCCACTTCCCCCTCCCTCCTACTCTGATGAAATCAGTACATTTTAATAAATAAGTGATCAGACCTTGAACTTTGGAGTTCTCCTTGGAGTCTCTGTGGGAGAAAAGAAGTCCACCTGTGGCCTGGCCTCATGTGTAGATAGTTTTTACGGATGGCAGAGAGAGATGTGGAAAGATTCAGTCCTCTGGCACATCAGCCCACTTTGGAGAGGCTGAGGCTTATTAAAACAAAACTAAACAACTGTCTCAGTTCATGGAACTTCGACTGGTTCACTCAGCATGGTTTTAGGGTTTGTTTTATTTTTAGATGACCGACGAAAGGAATCTTCCCTTATTGAGTAATAACCCTCTGTTTAATCTGCCTCCCTGCTGAAGATCAATCTCCAGTGAATGAAATCTCTCTTATTCTCTTAGGTTGAGAGGAGTAAGCGTTTCAGTGGGAGGAGAAGAGGCAAATATAAGTATCTCCAGGATGAGCATTTAGGAAAGGAAGAGAGGAAAAAAAGCAAAGGGCATCTTAAATATATACATCGAGACTATGTAGCTAAGTGAAGTCATGTCTGACTCTTTGTGACCCCATGGACTTTAACCTACCAGGCTCCTCTGTCCATGGGATTTTCCAGGCAACAGTACTGGAGTGGGTTGCCATTTCCTTCTCTAAATAAAGCTAAATAAAGGAAAATGAAAAAATTTTTGAATGGTATTATCTTTTCTAAGCTTAAAAAATGGATGGTAGAAAACATTTTTGTGAGTTAAATTGAGTTGTTTTAAAGAGTTTGCCTACAATATTTGCTCTCAAAAACTTATTGCAAATGAAAAATAGTATGTATTCATTTCTTGGTGATTTATGTCTTTTCCCATTACTTCAAAGATGAATATGTTGGAAGATATTTAGATTTCTAAAGCTAGCTAGAGTTTCCAGAGAGAAGGTTTATCATATTGGAAAAGTTAAAGGTAATGCTGGTTTTTGTGTGGAGTGTGGAAATTCTTTGAGGTGAAATGTAAGTACCAGGAAATCCCAGAGATCACCACCGCAGGGGAGAAACATTTCATGTTTGTTAAATTAAGAAATGGCATTTGACATTGAGTTTTTCCTCCTTCACTCACAAGCTGCTGGGTTAACTCAAATCTGTACTAATTGGGGGTTGTGTTTGGCTCAAAATTACAGGCTCTTAAAAAAAAGACACAAATGTCCATATATTATACACCATTCCTAATTATAAAATAAAAATGACAGTACTGAATTGGCTCAGTTTCCCATTTCAGATATCACGTGTGGTATTAAGTTCAATAATGACAAAATATATTGACGGTACTAGAAATATAAAACTTTCATTTGTCAAACATGCTTCACATATTTCATCTTTGAGTTTCTTATCTTAGGTTTTAATGATACAAAATGAAGCCAATTTCATATGTATCCTGTGTGACCAGAAAGTGACCCTTCTTGAACTTTAATGACTTCTGGGATTTTGTGACATTGTAACAACTGGCAGGGACATTTTATTCTTTGAATACAACTTCTTTCTAGAGAGGTAATTAAACTCAACCAGTGTGCCCTGGAGAATCCCAGGGACAGGGGAGCCTGGTGGGCTGCCTTCTATGGGGTCGCACAGAGTTGGACGCAACTGAAGCGACTTAGCAGGAGCAGCAGCAGTGTGCTCCTGCTAGAACTGTGGACTCAGAAATAGTTCTTTGGTCTTTAGAGAAAAGTATGAAAGGTACTTACCCTTGGAAGGAAGGTTTGATCACACAGGAGCAACACCAGGTGTCCTGACCCTACTTGATGCTGTCAGCAATTCTCTGCTCTTGTGTTGGATAACGGATTATGAAGACATGAGGAATGAATGTCAGAATCTCTGGATGGGCAATTTATCCTCAGGATCAGTGTCTTGATCTGTTCTGTTATACAGGCTACAATAAGGGTGAGAAGAGTTCACTAACTGATAGTTACTCACTCGTGTGTCTACTGCTCTCCCTCTCCAGAAAATCCTGTTTCTGTCAAGAACACAAATCAGTTCAGTTCAGTTGTTCCATCGTGTCTGACTCTTTGTGACCCGATAGACTGCAGCACGCCAGGCTTCCCTGTCCATCACTTACTCCTGGAGCTTGCTCAAACTTACGTCCATCGAGTTGGTGATGCCAGCCAACCATCTGATCCTCTGCCCTCCCTTTTTCTCCTGTCTTCAATCATTCTCAGCATCAGGCTCTTTTCAGTTCTTCGCACCAGGTGGCCAAAGTATTGGAGCTTCAGCTTAAGCATCAGTCCTTCCAATGAATATTCAGGACTGATTTCCTTTAGGATTGACTTGTTTGATCTCCTTGCTGTCCAAGGGACTCTCAGAAGTCTTCTCCAACACCACACTTCAAAAGCATCCATTCAAGAACACAAAGGAAGAGCAAAAACAAGAAGATAGAACTGACTGTCATGGGACCATTTCTTTTTGTTCGGGAAAGTGCAAATTCAAAAAGTCAAAGTTTTGGAGTTGTCACCATATTCTTCTTTTTAAGGAAAAATTTGTCTATTTATTATTTTCCTCGACTTAAACCTTCTAGTTTAGGTTTAAGCCTTTAGTTGAGGCTTATCTTCAGAAACTAGAAAGACTGAACTCTTCGTGATGCAGTTCTATAGCTCTCTCATCAGTCTGGTCAAGGATGTGAGTCCTAGATTCTAAGAATGAGGAGGAGCATTTGAAAGCATCTTCCATCTCCTAACGTTATACAGCATGAGGCCACCAAGGCTTGAGTATTCAAGTAATGAGTTCAAAGTGACTCAGACCCCTAGTAACAGAGACAAAACCAGTTTCCACAAGCCCCTGTTCTGTATCCCCTACTTTTCTACATAACCTACAGTACTTTTTTAGTTCTGCAGACATTTCACATATTCAGTTCATTTCTTCTAGAATTGGTCTGCATGAATGGATACCACTAGCAGTCATGAATCCTGATAGATTCAACTCAAGCTTTGTGGGGAATCTAGATAAAATCTCAGTGTTGTCAGGGACCTCACTCAGTGTAGTTGGTTTTGGCTTTCTGGCTGTTTGTTTTGTTTTGTTTGCCTGTATCATTGTTGCATATTAGACACCTGTCTTCTGCTTGAATTACTACAATATCAGAGAATGCTTGAATTTTAGAGATAGGGCACTCCCTTCCTGAGAAACCCTACTCATGTGAAGAATTATGTATTATTTTGAGCAAAATATGCCAACCAATAAATTCCATCAATTGGCCAAGGTATGTTGTCCAGTAAGGGAAAAATGGTTCACTTCTGTACTCTGGTACAATAGAAGAGCAGACTCTCTCCCTTGAGTCTTAGTACCTGAATCTTTGAAATTTAACAAGGCATGTCCATCCCAGGAGGCAGTCTAAGAGAAATCTCAGGCCCTAGACATCTCTTCTGTTCCTGTGAGACTGACAGTTGCCATGGGTATGGAGAGAGAGGGAGGTGCTGTCCTGAGAGCCTCCATGATTTCATCCTAGCACAGTTCCTGCAGGGACCTAAATGCCTGCTAAGATTTTTATAGAGGCCCATCAGCTGGGTCTTGTAGAGGAAGTGCTGGGTCCCTCTGCACCAGAGGAGGGAACATGATTTATTTAGTGCTTTCTGAGTGGCTCTAATGTCCCTGCCTGGCCTCTCTCACCGAAAAACACAGAAATTCTGATTTTTATTTTAACTCCAAGCTCCTGTTTCCAGTTATAATTCTTGGATGGATTTCAATAGTTTCTAATTAAAAGAAGAGAGCACTGTGATAAACCCTCAGCTGATCAATGACCCATAGGTCCAGTGGATGCATCTAAAGTGCAGATCAGACTCCAATTGGTAAGCCCTTAGTTTTTCTGTGGCTATAAGCATGAGGAAAGCAGCTCAGACTGGCTTCAGAAGGATCTTCAGTGCGACTCACCCAGGCATGGGAATTTCAGCTGAGGATACAGTTAGGTTAGTTTGCAAACTAATGGGAAGCCCGTCTCTGTCCTTAGAGGGAGACACCACTCAGAAAACCACATGACCGTGTGTATATACATAAAAGGGAGCCTGGGAGCCTGAAAGGGGCTGCCAGGAGCCACCTAATGTGAAATCCAAGGCTGGAGTTTGTATTGATCTTGGAGTGGGGGCAGTGAGGAGCATTCTGTGATAGTGAAAGCTGCGTGCGTCGCTAGAGACTCCGAGGCACTCTAGGGAAGCCTCAGAGCCATCCATCATCGTTATTTCATCAGGACATAGAATAATTGCACCTTTGTTAAGTTCCTAAATAGGTTTAACAATATCTTTGCCAGTTTACAGGCAGAACACCAGCACGCATCATCAAAATCAATACCTTGCCTAGATACACCTGATTATAGCTGTGGTCAGGAAGTGGACCATCTCTTAGACACTTCTCAGGTATAGTCTTACATCCAAAAGCCTCATTCAGTTCCCAGAGTGGCGGTTCTTGGAAGTTTCTAGTAACTCCCTGGAAATTTCAGAATATCCAGTAAAAAGCCAGTTTTCTTGAATAATAAAGAGGTTTGTCATGCAGGGTGGGAATTTCCTGACAATCAGCCAGTTTGTCATTATTAGACCATTTCAGGAAGTCTCTGATATGCATGCCATAGTATGGGTAAAGTTTAAAAAATTAGTAAGATACACAGAAAGATATGGTAGTCACACACAGAACTCTCAAGATCCATTATGCAGCGTAAGAAATAAAACATGATCCACAAATTTGAAACCTGTCTATATTACCTCCGCAAATCGTCTTCCCAGCACCTTGAAAAGTAGTCTCTGTCCTAAATCACATGCTTCTTATTCTCAAGAATTTCTTCATAAAGTTAGTGCATAGTATCCACTCAAATGTTTATAAACTTTATATAAAGCATATTCTGCACATCTTTTTCTGTAATTTGCCTTTTTCCATTAAACATTATGTTTGAAAGATTCATCCATTTTGGCAAATATAATCCCAGTCCATTCATTTACATTTCTGATTAGTATTTTTATTTTTAAGTCTCCTGTTGAAAGATATATGGTTTTACTTTGGTTAAAGAATGTATACTTTTAATTCTTTTAGGTATTGTCAAATTGTTCTTGAAAGTTGTTCTTTGCTCAGTTGCTCAGTTGTGTCCAACTCTGTGCAATCCCATGAATGGCAGCATGCCAGGCTTCCCTGTCCTTCACTATCTCCTGATGTTTGCTCAAACTCATGTCCATTGAGTCCATGCCATGCAAACATCTCATCCTCTGTCTCCCCATTCTCCTCATGTCCTCACTCTTTCCCAATGTCAGGGTCTTTTCCAAAGAGTAGGCTCTTTGCATCAGTTAGCCAGAGTATTGGTTTCAGCTTCAGTCCTTCCAATGAACATTCAGGGTTGATTTCCTTTAGGATTGACTGGTTGATCTCCTTGCTGTCCAAGGGACTCTCAAAGTCTCTAGCACTGTAGTTTGGAAACATCAATTCTCTGGCTCTCAGCCTTCTTTATGGTCCAACTCTCACATCCACACTACTGGAAAACCATAATTTTGACAATATAGACTTTGTCAGCAAAGGTGAATATAGTTACACTAATATGTACTCAGATGGGCAATGTATTAACATTTCTATTCTTCCCATCCTTGCTAATATCTGCTATTGTCAACGCACTAATATGTTTGCCAATCTAACGGTTATCTCATGGTTTTAATTCTCATTTCTCTGAATTCTAGTGAAATTGAGTATCTTATTGGGAAGATTTTTATTTTCAATACTAAATTTGCCCTCCCAATTTCCTACTCCATTTTTTACTCTAAATATTGCCCTCTCTGTGTAGCTCTCTCACACACACAGACACACAAACACAACACACACACACATTCATATGTTGCAATACCTTCCACTGGCATGTATGTTCTGGAAGGCAGAAACACAGATATACTCTTCATTCTTAACATCAGATTTGATTGAAATAAAGTACTTAATAAATATTGTCTGAAGAAGTAAACGTGTTTTTTCAACTCTGAATTCGCTGCAAGTCCTGGTCACAGAAATCACCTAGTCCAGTACTCTGGCCTGAAGAATTTCATGGACTGAGGAACCTGGCAGGCTACAGTCCATGGGGTTGCAAAGAGTCAGACACTAGTAAGTGACTTTCACTTTCACTTTCAAGAATATTAACTGGCAGAGTCAATAATCTTTCACACCTGGAGCACAATAGGAATTGTTGGCTTTTGGATGAATAGATTGTGTTTCTTGGTTTCCTGAGGTAAATATAACATACAGAATAAACCGAAAACTCAGCTTTAGTACAAAACTGATACAGTCCCTACTAAGGGAGTAAAATTCTTGGAGTTTATGATGGCAACTTGCTGTAAATAGGTGCCAGGCACTGTGCTATATAAAGGGCACAAAGAAAACTGTCATCAGTTCTCTGTCCTGAAGGAGCTTAGAATAAAAAAGAAAAAACAAATATTAAATATTATAATTTCTATATTTACATTCACACAAATTATATATGGTTGAATATATGTACATATAATAAATGTATATTATGATAAATTATGTGAATATTTTAATATCTTTATCTACCTCTACTTTTACAACACGTGTTCTACAAGCCCTGTTTGGGCTACTTCAGTTCAGTTGAGTCGCTCAGTTGTGTCTGACTCTTTGTGACCCCATGAACTGCAGCACTCCAGGTCTCCCTGTCCATCACCAACTCCTAGAGTCCACCAAAACCCATGTCCATTGAGTTGGTGATGCCATCCAACCATCTCATCCTTTGTCGTCCCCTTCTCCTCCTACCCTCAATCTTTCCCAGCATCAGGGTCTTTTCCAATGAGTTAGCTCTTCGAATCAGGTGGCCAAAGTACTGGCGTTTCAGCTTCAATATCTGTCCTTCCAATGAACACCCAGGACTGATTTCCTTTAGGATGGACTGGTTGGATCTCCTTGCAGTCCAAGGGACTCTCGAGAGTCTTCTCCAACACCACAGTTCAAAAGTGTCAATTCTTCGGTGCTCAGCTTTCTTTATAGTCCAACTCTCACATCCATACATGACTACTGGAAAAACCATAGCTTTGACTAGACATA
Source organism: Neotragus moschatus (assembly GCA_006410615.1). Lineage (NCBI taxonomy): Eukaryota > Metazoa > Chordata > Mammalia > Artiodactyla > Bovidae > Neotragus > Neotragus moschatus. The sequence continues at coordinate 45,336 of SJYA01003206.1, forward strand.
CCTTTGCTGACAAGGTAATGTCTCTGCTTTTTAATATGCTGTCTAGGTTGGTCATAACTTTTCTTCCAAGGAGTAAGTGTCTTTTAATTTCATGGCTGCAATCACCATCTGCAGTGATTTTGGAGCCCAGAAAAATAAAGTCAGCCACTGTTTCCATTGTTTCCCCATCTATTTGCCATGAAGTGATGGGACAGGATGCCATGATCTTAGTTTTCTGAATGTTGAGCTTTAAGTCAACTTTTTCACTCTCCTCTTTCACTTTCATAATGAGACTCTTTAGTTCTTCACTAAGAACTTAAGTTGGGCTACTTAGACACCAACTAATAACCAGAGAATGAAAGAGTAACTGGAAGTTATTCTTCCCTTTTTAAGGGTCAGCTATTTCTTTCATAAGATAACGGACTCACTTTGACGTGAGATTCAGAAAGGACTAAGTGCTGGTCGCTGGAACATTTCTTTACTTCTTATTTTCAATGATCTGCCCCCAGAATAACATAAAGCAGTAAAGGTCATTGAAATAAGAAGGTTCATATAGGTCGAAAAAGCCAGTGTCGGGGGCTTCCCTGCTAGTCCAGTAGTAAAGACTCTGAACTTCCACTGTCGGGGGGACAGGTTCCATCCTGGCTTGGGGAACTAAGATCCCACATGCAAGGCAGCGTGCCCAAATAAAAATGTCTTAAATAAATAAATAAAGTAAAAGATAGCAATTAAAAATTTTTCTTTTTAAAAAGCTAATGTGGGATGTAGTTACATCCCATACTAGTTTAGTTTTTCCTTTTCCTCTATTTTCTATTGGCACATACACAATATGTCTTTCTTACTCTTAAAAGCAGGTGCTCTGTGTCGAGGGAAAGAAGAATGAATTCAGTGGAACACTGAGGCCCTAGTTTTGTTCTGCCCAGTAACACAAAGGCCCCATCCCCTCCTCAAAGGATGCTGAGCCCTAACGTTCTCTAGCTCAAGGAGTCTCAAGTCAGAGGTGTGTTTGGTGCACGTTATATTTATTTATTGACAAATTCACTGGCTTTAAGAGTTTTTGTATGTGTATTTCAAGTTTTGAAAGCACAAGGTTTTTTCAAATTTTAAATAGACCCTAGAAACAGTAAAAGAATTCACTTTCATTAACTGCCCTGAACACAGTTTTCTAACAGTTTCAATGGGAAGCAGTTGGGTTTTCCTGGAGCCTGTGTTTTCAAACTGAGAATTCTTAGCAGGTGGCTGTGTGCAAGGTGAAGTCCAAAGGGGAAAATAAACAGCACCCCCACCGAAAAAAAATCCATCTAGTTACATTCTGTTCAATATTCTGAACCCTACTACTAAATGGAATGGCTGTACATCAAAATGCTGAGTGTCCTTGCTGAATGGTATAGGGAAGGGGAAATATTAATTGTCAGTCATTGTTGAGAATATTACTTGATTATCTTGCAAGGCCTGAGACTCTGAAGGAATGAAACAGAGAGGTCATTTGTATTTATAATGAGTGTAAAAACAAAGACCAGTTGTTTTCTGGAAAACACAAGTAGAGATAAAGCATGTGGTATATGTGGAGATCATTACGTGGCTTCAACACAGAAATGCTTACTTTCCTAAATAAAAGCAGGCTGGTGTAGAGGTTTCAAGAAATCATCTGAGATTAAAGCATCTTTTGTGTCTGTCCTGCTACTATAGACTTCAGCCATTGACTCGGCATCCCAGCCTCCCACAGGAAGAGAGAGGGGAAGGGAAATAAGGCCCACCCCTAAGCTGAGTTGAATCTCTTTAGAAGGAGACTTTTTAGCTGTTTCACATGATAATTCTGCTTTCATCTGACTGGCCAGACCTCAGTAGCATAGTCACTACTAAGAGCAAAAGAGGTTGTGTAACATAGTGCCTGAACTGGGCATATTATGTTTGAAAATAAACTTAGGGTTTGGTTATTAAACAGGAGGGGATACTTGATACCAGGCAGACAACTAGCAGAGAAATTAGCAGATGGAACATTAGGAAGGAAGAAGTAGTGCATGAAATTGGACAATAAATAGCCTTTCAGACATCACAAGTTTATGTGTATACATACTGCTGCTGGTGGGTCACTGAAGCTCCTAGACTTATCTACAGTACTGTGTTGAGTAATGGAACTGAGAAATCTGTGTGCAGATTAAGAAGCAACAGTTAGAATTGGACATGGAAAAAAAGACTGTTTCAAATAGGAAAAAAGAGTACATCAAGTCTGTATACTGTCACCTTGCTTATTTAACTTTTCTGCAAAGTACATCATGCAAAATGCTGGACTGAATGAAGTGCAAGCTGGGATCAAGATTGCTGAGAGAAATATCAATAACATCAGATATGCAGATGACACCACCCTTATGGCAGAAAGCAAAGAATAACTGAAGAGCCTCTTGATGAAAGTGAAAGAGGAGAGTGAAAAAGTTGTCTTAAAACACAACACTCAAAAAACAAAGATCATGGCATCCAGTCCATCACTTCATGGCAGATAGATGGGGAAACAATGGAAACAATGAGAGTTCTTTTGGGGCCCCAAAGTCATTGCAGATGGTGATTGCAGCCATGAAATTAAAAGGTGCTTGCTCCTTGAAAGAAATGCTATGAGCAACCTAGATAACATATTAAGAATCAGGGACATTACTTTTTTGACAAAGGTCCATCTAGTCTTAGCTATGGTTTTTCCAGTAGTCATGTGTGAGTTTGAGAATTGAACTATAAAAAATGCTGAGCGATGAAGAATTGATGCTTTTGAACTGTGGTGTTGGAGAAGACTCTTGAGAGTCCCTTGGACTGCAAGGAGATCCAATCAGTCAATCCTAAAAGAAAGCAGTTCTGAATATTCATTGGAAGGACTCATGCTGAAGCTGAAGCACCAATACTTTGGCCACGTGATGCGAACTGACTCATTTGAAAAGAGCCTGATGCTGGGAAAGACTGAAGGCAGGAGGAGAAGGGGACGACAGAGGATGAGAAGGTTGGATGGCATCACCGACTAGATGGACATGAGTTTGATCAAGCTCCAGGAGTTGGTGATGGACAGGTAAGCCTGGTGTGCTTCAGTCCGTGGGATTGCAAAGAGTCAGACAAGACTGAGCGACTGAATTGAACTGAATAGAATGAAAGTACAGTCATTTTCACCTCTCTTGGTCTCAATTTATTCACCAAAAAATGAGGGCATTTATTATATTAATAGTTTTCAGTCTTCTTAGCAGCAAAATTCTTTCTTCTAACATAATTTTTTACAGATTCCCAGATAATGCTGCAGAGAAGGCAATGGCACCCCACTCCAGTACTCTTGCCTGGAAAACCCCATGGACGGAGGAGCCTGGTAGGCTGTTGTCCAGGGGGTCACACAGAGTTGGACACGACTGAAAGGGACTTAGCAGCAGCAGCAGCAGCAGATAATACTGATGGAAAGGGACACTTCCGCAGTTGAAATGCGAGTAGTGAGCTGGCAGCCCATTCCACCATTTTCCCTTTGTTCCAGGATGCTTGGGACTGATGCGTGGGGATGATCCAGAGGGATGGTGTGGGGTGGGAGCGAGGAAGGGGGGGTCGGGATTGGGAGCTCATATACACTCGTGGCTGATTCATGTCAATGTATAGCAAAATGAATACAGTATTGTAAAGCAAAACAAACTAAAAAATAAAAATTTAAATAAAATAAATAAATAAATACAATATGGCCTTGGAGATACCCTAGGGCTTTAAGTTAAAAAAAAAAAAGTAAAATTCACCAATCTTGATTTTTTTCAGACGTGAACATTTTAGGGTTTTATGACTTACACCGAAAAAGGAGTTCTGTAGGCTTTTTGTCCATAAACTTTTGTCTTTCTCTTCTTAGAAACTGGGGAGAAGATTTCAACATTTATTTTTTATCCAGGGAGAGAATAAGATTCTTATTATTTATTTTTATTTGGGAAGAAAATAGAATAAAAATACCTATAGTTCTGATTTTGTATTTCTATTTGGGAGAAAAATTTGAGTAGCCTTCAAATATCTGACCCCATTTTGCATAAACTGAACTATAGAATCTAGTTCTGTTCATAGGGTTTCTGTGGAATTTTGTAGGAATGTACACGCTGTGCGTGCCTTGTTATTTACTAGAGTCATGTAAGTGACCACATTCAGACGTGTTGTCAGAATCCTCTCCTCCCCCGACCCATAGCATGTTTCCTTCCATGAAGTGTTGCTTCTAAAAACCACAAAAGCATATTCCAGATAATCTTATGTCTGATCACACATGATTTTCTATATATATATTTTTAGTTAGTGCTTGGATTCTATCCACAGGTGAATATTGAAGGGATAACTTTGACTTGCTTCCATGTAGTCAATTTAGGAGAGTCATGGAGAAGGGGGAAGATGTTTTCCTATAGGAATTGTAGCCAAAGTGTTGGGGTTTAAATTTCATGGGTGGCTTTTCCTTTATGAGGATTAGCTGCTGTGCAAGTCTGAAAGAAAAAAAAAAACACTAGCAAGAAGTAAAACCACAGATAGAGACAGCGTAAAAACGGAGGGTGGTTTTTGAGTCACGCTTAATAGGAATCTAGAACTCTTTGCACTTTCCAAGTTTTCGCCATTCTACTGGGACTCTTAAACTGAAATAATCATCTCTTTTCCCCTTTAAATAATTCTTGTCCTCCTTTTAAGACTACTAGGGGAATAAAATAAAACACATGCAAAACTTAACATCAGCATTACTAAAACATATGTAACAGCATGCTGAAACTCTGCAGACCTTGTAGAAAACCATTTAAGACCACAGAGAAAATCGTCTAACACACAGATCAAAACGTATTTGAATGCAAAGCGTAGGTTCAGTAGGCAGGAAACTCAGGATTTACTTTTGGCGTTGTCATTGCCCACATTTGTGCCTTCTCTGTGATCATTCCTATCCACCTGAATTTTTAGTCTCACCGTCTATATTGTTGGGCGATATTTTTCAGAGATACTGGGAATAGTATGGTCATTTTTCCTTAAAGTCTTAAGCCAAATGAGAGAAGATGACTAAATACCTCAAGAGGGATAACTGCTGTGACAAACACTAATGAAATACAAGACAGTCTGGCTCTCACGGTCATGGAACTGGCCTTAACTCTACAGTTATCCGCAGAAATACAAGTTGTTGATGATGTACTGCTTTCTCTAGATTGTTAGTTCTACAGCCAGATTTCCTTTAGTAGATCTAGACCATTGAATCTTCCTTTGACCCATAACGTCCTGGCTTTCTCTCTTTCCTGTTTAACCAGAGATTTTAAAAGATCAGCTTCTACATGCAGTGGATTTATTTTTTTTCATCCTAAAAACCTAACGGATTCCCCTTGTGAAAACTCAAAATGGTTGGAAATGAGGTGCTACAAATCAATGGACTTAAAATTTTCTCTCTTCAATGTTGAGGTCACTGGGGCCCTCTTCAATTCTAATAGTTTCAAGCAGCCAAACAGTCCCTAGTCCTTGACCTTGAAATTTGGGCTTGGGTCCACAATCTTCAGAACTGGGAGTCAGCCCAAGTATAGCTCTTATCTGGCTGCAGCCCAAAAGTTTGGTAAAACTCCTAGAAACAAGATATCTATAAACAAACAAAATGAACTAATATATTGCTTTTATGCCATTTGAATTGAAATCAGAGCAGTTACTTTAACAATGTCACATAAAACTATCTCAAGAATTTGCTAATTTGCTAAAAGCAGTTCCTCAGCAAACATGATGGTTTTTAGGAATCTAGCATGTTAGGTTTTAGAGGAAGTTTTGTATGACCTCCCATTAAACTTGGTTCTGCAACCACCCTTGACAACTACACTGTGTACAGTTGTGGTCAGGAACAGCATCACAGGTAGGCACCCTCTGCAGTCTCACAGGGCCCCATGTGCAGAAGGGCCCCATGCTTGGTTGACTGCTCCATGGTAGCCTTCTTGAAATTCTTGATAATTTTCTCTCTGAGTCTGGGTTTTGTGAGCAGTGTTTGAGGGGACAGGGAAGCGTGGGCATGAGAAGAAGCACAGCCCCATTCTTTGTCTCCCTTTCTGTATGCATTGTTCGCCTATGAGCACACAATTTCCGGGGACCCACAGTACACGGGACATCAGCGACACTCAAAAGGAGTCCAAGGTAATCTTAAGTCTGTGACAAAGTCAGCAAGGATGCTGACAGCCCCAAGAAGCAACACTTTCCATTAGAACCAGAATTTGCTCTGGACTCAGAAACAAAGCACATCCATCGAAGAAACACTGACCACCAAAGAACCCTCTCAGATCCCTTCTTATTTGTGTTGCCGCTCGTCCAGCAACTTAGGCTGAAAATGATGACATGGTAGAAACGGTCAAGTTCCTTCACCTCTTCTTGTTGCTGCTGAGTTGCTAAGTCGTGTCTGACTCTTTGCAGCCCCATGGACTGCAGCATGCCAAGGTCCTCGGTCCTCCACTCTCTCCGAGCATTTGCTCAGGTTCGTGTCCACTGAGTAAGTGATGGTGGGTACCCGATCATCGTCCTCGCCTTTTCTTACTCATTCGTAAACCAAAGGTAGAGTGTGTGGGGATCAAGGAGTGAAATTTAAAAACTTTGAATTTATTTTGTGAAATCAGGGTTTGTACCCTTCCCCCACTCTTTATCTTTTCTAGGGGAGGGGAACACTCAGGGATGGCATTACACACGTATCCATCACTGTCTACTTCTGTTTCTTTTTTTGCTGGTCATATCACATCCAGAACTAACTGCATCACTTGCAGCATCCAGTGCAAAATGAAAAATATGCGTCCTCTTGTTCAAAAACCAGGCAAACATTGCTACGAATGCCCCTGCGTGGCTTCCTCTTTCTTCTGTGTTTTCTCTCTTGGCGTGGCATACTTTACACGATGCCTATGGATGTTGCCATTCATCTCTGTGTTTCACAATACCAATTTCGAATGCAATCATAGGAGCATTTAACTTGTATGGGGACCCGCCCCATTTACGCAATTTGTATTTTGTAGTTTATACACATATATGTATTGTGTTGTTACCAGAACCGTGAAACACTTCATAAAATGCCTTCCAGCACATCCCCTTCCGTGGTGATGCCTCATCTGTCTGGTGCACTGCCAGGAAATAGTCTCTCTTCCCTTTTTAACCAAATCTGACTCAGAATCCAAAGTCCAGCTAACAATCTCCCTTCCTCTCTGATGTTCTGCTTCACTCATTTGGCCCTCAAAATTGGTCTTTCCTTTAAATTCATAAAGAATATAGACTTATTTGACATTTAATCATCATGCTTTTCCAACATAAATATTTCTTGATTGTATGATTAAAAATATAGCCTCAGTGATCCAAGAGTTCGTTTTGGGCAAAGACAGTCTCCTCCCAAGTTTTTGAATAAATAATGAATGGAATAGTTTTCCACTGTCCTGTATCCTAGGATCTATGAGTAGAAAAGTAGGAAACAAATAATAAAAAGTTAAAAAAATAAAAATTCTGTAGAAGATCAGCGTAGGTGGTTCATGGGAGAGCCAAATGGTTATGTAACTTCTCTTTAAAAATTTGAAGGTTCATTCATTCTTTTAACAGGTCAAATAATCTTTAAGACTCCATTTGCCTGAAACAGATTTCTAACTCTCTTTTGGTTTTTAAAAACATTTCAGATAATTATCAAACAATTATCAATTATTTGTTTTCCTCATCTCCAAAAAGATCTAAAGGAAATACTATAAAAATAAAATTAGACTACATCAAGATTTAAGGATCTACAATTGCATAAGTTAAATTTTTTGAATAAATTCACTTCAATAATAAATTGAATTAATGCTCTTTTAAGCGGAACTCTGCAATTATCCATGGAGCTGGAGAAAGTAAAGTCTTTCACAAACCTCTCACATATTAAGAAACTAGAGACCAGAATTCCAAATATATTTGAATTTCTCAGTTTCTTTCCTTCCCCAGAGAACTCCTATTCAAGCAATTCCTTGGCATAGTAACCGCATTTAACTCTGGACATTTTTCATCTTCAAGTTTCTGTGGAAACTTTTGCAAATTACAAAGCAAATTCTACTCGGCTTTTAAGAAATGATAGTTCAAAACCATAGTTCAAGGTATTTTCAGACTGGGTTGTTTTTAGGGGACTTTTGACTTATATTCAGTGGGTGCCTGGAATGTAAGCAAACTCCGCATGAAATGAAAGCTCAATTGCTCGACAGTTTCACACTGCAGAGTTACTGAGACCACAGGAGAGGTACTGTTGTATGTGTGTTTGTCATTCAGTCATGTCCAACTCTTTGTGGCCCCATGTACTGTAGGCCTCCCAGACTCCTCTGCCCATGGCATTTTCCAGGCAGGAATACTGGCGTGGGTTGCCATTTCCTCCTCCAAAGGATCTTCTGCACCAAGGGATTGAAGCTGCATCTCTTGTCNTTCCAAATATATTTGAATTTCTCAGTTTCTTTCCTTCCCCAGAGAACTCCTATTCAAGCAATTCCTTGGCATAGTAACCACATTTAACTCTGGACATTTTTCATCTTCAAGTTTCTGTGGAAACTTTTGCAAATTACAAAGCAAATTCTACTCGGCTTTTAAGAAATGATAGTTCAAAACCATAGTTCAAGGTATTTTCAGACTGGGTTGTTTTTAGGGGACTTTTGACTTATATTCAGTGGGTGCCTGGAATGTAAGCAAACTCCGCATGAAATGAAAGCTCAATTGCTCGACAGTTTCACACTGCAGAGTTACTGAGACCACAGGAGAGGTACTGTTGTATGTGTGTTTGTCATTCAGTCATGTCCAACTCTTTGTGGCCCCATGTACTGTAGGCCTCCCAGACTCCTCTGCCCATGGCATTTTCCAGGCAGGAATACTGGCGTGGGTTGCCATTTCCTCCTCCAAAGGATCTTCTGCACCAAGGGATTGAAGCTGCATCTCTTGTCTCCTGCATTGGCAGGCAGGTTCTTTACCACCAGCACCACCTGGGAATCCCTAGAACAGGTATTAGAGATATATTTACATTAAATGGACTTCCCTGATAGCTCAGTTGGTAAAGAATCAACCTGCAAAGCAGGAGACCCCAGTTCGATTCCTGGGTCAGGAAGATCCACTGGAGAAGGGATAGGCTACCCACTCCAGGATTCTTAGGCTTCCCTTGTGGCTCAGCTGGTAAAGAATCCGCCTGTAATGCAGGAAACCTGGGTTGAGAAGATCTCCTGGAGAAGGGTACCCACTCCAGCATTCTGATCTGGAGAATTCCAGGGACTGTATAGTCCAGAGGGTTGCAAAGAGTGGGGCATGACTGAGCGACTTTCACTTTCACTTTACGTTAAATATAACCAGGCCATCTTTAGGATGGAGGCTGCATGTTTTTATAGCTTACCTAATAGTTTTTACTATAGAAAACCCTATGACCATTTACAAGTTAAAGGCTATATGAGGACATTTCTGTATTTGAAGTAGAAAGGGTATACCTTAACCATACATCAGATAGTGTTATGTGTACGGTGGGATCTGGATTCTAAGAAATGACATTCTGAGTCACCTCACTGGCAATCTAAAACTGAGAGGCGTCTAGAAAGCATGATAAAGGAAAATCATAAAAAATTAATAATGATCTGGGGACCAGCTAAGGGAATAAAGACTGTAGCTGGTCCCACTACGTCTTTTTTCTCCCCTGGATAAATTTTTCCTGGCCACAACTTGGAAGCAGTTCTAACACGAAACAGTGAACTCAACGTGGACATGAGTGGATGTGAGAAGTATAAAGGATGGATCGGAGCTGATGTCTCTGCTGCCCGATTCATGTTAGTTCAGTGCTCAGCATTCCCATAATCACCTGCAGATTTCTACATCAAGCTCAGCTTCTTATTTGCAAGCACTCTGACTGAGAGCTATTTTTAGGCGTCAGAACCTGTTAAGCCCGTGGAGGACACGCTGGAAGGAGCCAGGGCTGGAAACTCTGTGAGCAGCTTCACTGTCATCAGTAGACGACACTCAGGAAGGGACAGCGTTGAGAGATGGATTGCCATCCAGAGGTCATCACTGGGCTTGAAAACTAACTGCTCATGGTGCTTGGCTGACTCTTGCCTTCTGTTACCTTGTCTCCCTTCCTTTCCCTTTGGAATGGCCTCCCAAATAAACCAGCACTAGATTCGGCTCATGGTCTGCTTCTATGGAATGCAAGTTTAAAATGAGACCTTGGGGACGTCACTGGTGTTCCAGTGGTTAAGACTTTGCCTTCTAGTGCAGAGGGTGAAAGTTTGATCCCTGATAGATGAGCTAAGATCCCTCCTGCCTCAAGGCCCAAGACCAAAACATAGAACTGCAGCAACATTGTAACAAATTCAATAAAGACTTTAAAATGGTCTGCATTTAAAAAAATCTTTAAAATAAAGCAAGAGATTTTTAACCTAGGTGCACCTGAAACCACAGAGTGGACTCATAAACATTATGCTATCCTGGAAAGTCTCTTAAAATATAACCTATGGAATGACTGCCTTAGGATTACGTGGTGACCATAGTTGAACATGAAGATTCCCAGGCAAATGGATCTTGAACACCCTGGAACTTGAGACCCACTTTAGTATTTTGGGGCTCGGTTAAGACTTCCAAGGTTAAGGTGGATCCTCTTTTCATACGTAAAAATTACACAGAGCTTGAAGTTGCTTAGACCAGCTCTAATGATTTTCCACATTCTTATTTCTTGCACATATATCTGTATGTTACTTACACTGTATGCTTCTGCTTACAGATACATTTCTGTATTTTATAGTAGGTCAAGAGTCTCCTTAGAAAATAAGAAATGTTTCTAATTGTGGAAAACAAAATCCAGGGAGCAGAGAAAATGGCTTAAAGCTCAGGAATTTTTTTTTTTTAATTGGAGGATACTTGCTTTACAATGTTGTGTTGTTTCTGCCATACAATAATGTGCGTCAGCCCTAAGTATGTATATAACTATCCCCTCCCTCTTGAAGCTCCTCCCACCCCTGACCCCACCCCTCTGGGTTGTCACCGGGCACCAAGCTGAGCCCCCTGTGCTGCACAGCAGCTTGCCACTGGCTGACTCTTCCACACATGGTAGTGTATCTATGTCACTGCTATGTTTTGAATTGATCCCATCCTCTCCTTCCCGACTGTGTCCACAAGACCGCCCTCTACCTCTGTGTCTCTATTCCTGCCCTGCAAATAGGTTCATCAGTACCCAAGAGGCCTTGAAAAGACCAGTTAACCTCTTAGTGTCTGTGTTTCCGTGTGTGTTACATGTGACTCATAACCCTGATGATGTAAGAGTACTAAGCAGATGAATTATTTAAGGTTGGATGATGTATAATCTGCCACACAATATTGTTTTGAAGATGCCCATCCATTATTCATTGCTGAATGCACTTATCTTACATGATTAGAGTGTGCAGCCCCTCGCAAATTTCAGATTATTGCACACAGGTTTTAATAGGTGGCAATGAGCTGCATGTGGGCTATTTTTAGCTCAAGCGAGTTCCTCCTAGGTGACCCAGAGGGAGGTGTAGGGATCTATAAAAAACAATGAACCTAACCATCGTGATAACTGATGAATATTACTGTATTTGTTTACAGTTTGGTAGACCCTTGGCAGTCAGGGGTTTAACATCACGCTTTGTAATCTTCAGAGGTACCTTCAGAGGTTTGTGTTGCAGAGTGATTTGCAGTTTTGTGGTGGCGTGAATTCCAGTAAACCTGGAGAAGGAAATGGCAGCCCCCTCCAGGATTCTTTCCTGGGAAGTTCCATGGACAGAGGAGCCTGGGGGGCCACAGTCCATGGGGTCACAAAGCGTCAGGCTGGACTTAACGACTAAACAACAAAAACAAGCCTGAAACNGTGGGAAGAATTGGGAGACTGAGACTGATACGTATACACTATTGATACTGTGTGTAAAGCAGACAACTAATGAGAACATACCATATGGTACAGGGAACTCTACTTAATGCACTCTGGTGACCTACATGGGAAGGAAGTCCGGAAGGGAGGGGATACATGTATAGTATGGCTGATTCATTTTGCCATACAGTAGAACTAACACAGTGTTATGAAGCAACTATACGCCAAAAAATTAATTTAAAATGTCATTCCCTATATTGTTAGCCCCTTAAGAGAGAAGTTAGAAAAGCCATAGATTTACTTGGTGATGTTCACCTCTATTGAGTCATAAAAAAGTATTCTTCCTTTATCTTATCAGAAAAGCAATGAGATGTTGGAGGACCTCAGAATTTAGGGAAGATTGTCTTTCTCACTTATCAGTGAGTTCCACTTTTGAAAATCCAGAAGTAATTTTTTTGAACTTTGATAAGCAGGTAGGTTGGAGAAGGCGATGGCACCCCACTCCAGTACTCTTGCCTGGAAAATCCCATAGACGGAGGAGTCTGGTAGGCTGCCATCCATGGGGTTGCTAAGAGTCAGACACGACTGAGTGACTTCCCTTTCACTTTTCACTTTCATGCATTGGAGAAGGAAATGGCAACTCACTCCAGTGATCTTGCCTGGAGGATCCCAGGGATGAAGGAGCCTGGTGGGCTGCCATCTCTGGGGTCGCACAGAGTTGGACACGACTGAAGCAACTTAGCAGCAAGCAGGTAGGTCTAGAAAGAGATGGGAATTGTGTGTATGTGTGTGTGTGTGTTATGTCTTAGTCTTATTATCATACTTAGAACACTTGGACTCTTGGGAACAAAAGTTCTTTTAATTAACAAAAGTTTATTCTATTATACATCATTTAAAACTGTAACAAAAACTATGTTTTGTTCACTCATGTATTCAGCAAAACATTTTAGGTATCTCTACATAGCAGACACTCTTTTTTCTTAAAAAAAAGTCTACGAAACAGAAAACCATAACTCCTCTCCTCCCAGGAACTTATATTCCAGGCAATAAATAATAAGTGTAGTGAATAGAGAGATTCCATGTTGTGGGAAATGGAAAGAGGTAGTGGAAAACTAGAAAGAGGCAGTGAGTAGACAGTACTTGTAATTTTTAAGAGTGATCAGAATTGTCGAAGGTCCATCTAGTCGAGGCTATGGTTTTTCCAGTAGTCATGTATGGATGTGAGAGTTGGACTGTGAAGANTTTTGTTCACTCATGTATTCAGCAAAACATTTTAGGTATCTCTACATAGCAGACACTCTTTTTTCTTAACAAAAGTCTACGAAACAGAAAACCATAACTCCTCTCCTCCCGGGAACTTATATTCCAGGCAATAAATAATAAGTGTAGTGAATAGAGAGATTCAATGTTGTGGGAAATGGAAAGAGGTAGTGGAAATCTAGAAAGAGGCAATGAGTAGACAGTACTTGTAATTTTTAAGAGTGATCAGAATTGTCGAAGGTCCGTCTAGTCGAGGCTATGATTTTTCCAGTAGTCGTGTATGGATGTGAGAGTTGGACTGTGAAGAAGGCTGAGCGCCGAAGAATTGATGCTTTTGAAGTGTGGTGTTGGAGAAGACTCTTGAGAGTCCCTTGGACTGCAAGGAGATCCAACCAGTCCATTCTGAAGGAGATCAGCCCTGGGATTTCTTTGGAAGGAATGATGCTAAAGCTGAAGCTCCGGTACTTTGGCCACCTCATGCGAAGAGTTGACTCATTGGAAAAGACTCTGATGCTGGGAGGGATTGGGGGCAGGAGGAGAAGGGGACGACCGAGGATGAGATGGCTGGATGGCATCACTGACTCGATGGGTGTGAGTCTGAGTGAACTCTGGGAGTTGTTGATGGACAGGGAGGCCTGATGTGCTGCGATTCATGGGGTCGCAATGAGTCGGACACGACTGAGCGACTGAACTGAACTGAGCTGAACTGATCAGAATTGAAGATCATTGAGAAGGTAACTTTTGAACAAAGGTTTGATGGATATGAGAAAGAAGAAGAACATTCTAGAAAGATGGGAAGGCTTGTGCAAGGGCTGGAAGGCAAGAGTATGCTTGCTAAGTTAAAGCAGCAAGAAAGCCAGTATGCCTAAAGAGGAGTGATGGAGCAGGGAAGTCTAGCAGAATAATATCAAGGAGTTAGACTGAAGGATGGGAGAGAGGATGGAATGTGCAGAATTCTTTGACTCTGTTGAGAACTTTGGCTTGTACTCAGAGGTGAAATAAAGCCTTTTCTAGGATACTGAATAATGGAGTGTATGATCTGACTTGCATTTTTAAAAGGATCACTCTATCAGCCTTGTTAAAAGTGACTGTGATTGTTGGGTAGCAAGCACAGAATCAAGGAGTTGTTTCTAGAGGCTACTGCAATAGTCCAAGCAAGAGGCTCAGACAAGGATGGCAGCAGTAGAGGTGGTGAGGAGTGAGGGGCTCTGAACATATTCTGAATATATTTTGAAGGGTCCATATTTTGAAGGTTTCATATTATGTTACATGTGAAATGTGAAAGAAAGAGTCAAGAATGGCCTTAAGATTTTGGTCTAAGCAACTGGAAGGGTGGAGATGCATTAACTAAGATGGGGAAAACTGTGAATAAAATAAGATTGATGAAGAATATTGTAACTTCAGTCCTCAACATGTTATGTTTGAAAGTATTAGTTATCTTAATGGAGATGTTACAAAGGCACCTTGATGTGTGGATTCAAGAAAACTCATTGCTTTTCAGGACATCACTTAACTTCTGTGCAAACATTTTCTCATCTTGCAAATTGTATATTAATCTACATTAAACTAATATTTATAATAGTATAATTAGAGGTTTTGGCAGTAGTAGTTGTACAGTAAGTCCCCTACATACCAACCTTCAAGTTGCAAATTTTCAAAGATGCGAACATGCGTTCACATGTCCAATCATGTAAGTTAGTTACACGCCTGGCGTACACTGTCATGTGCGTGCATCCTTCACGAGTGGCTGTGCTCTTGTAGGCTTTACCGTGCAGTACTGTATAGAGTGGAGTAGTTTAGTGTCTTTATTTCAAGCCCAGGCTGTCTCAAAGCAACTGTGAAGGCAACAGTGATGCAGCTGTTTCTGCTAAGAAGTGCTGGCTGCTGTACAGTACAACTGTACTTTGCAAGGAACTGTTCTGCAAGATTTAGAAAGTTTACTTTATTATTTTTTTAACTGTATTATTTGTGTGAAAAGTGCTAAAACCTATTACAGTACAGCTCACTGTGTTAGTTGGGTGCCTAGGCTAACTTTATTGGACTTAAGGAACAAATTGGACTTAGAAACCTGCTCTCAGAATGGAACTCGTTTGGATGTAGGGGGCTGACTGTATTCACAGTAGACAACATTCACTGAGGCATATATTAGTTGTCCTCTTGACAGGAAACAGAATCCACTCAGATGTTTTCAGTAAGTGGTTCTCAACCTAAGGAGCTCTTACACAACACAGTACCTAGACCTCACCCTAGGCTTGTTCCCTCAGTCTCTGGGGCTCCAGGTCCAGGCACTGGTGGTTCTCAAAAGCTCCCTTGGTGATGTTAATGTTGCAGGAAGAGTTGAGAATCACTTATTTAAGAGAGTAGAGTTTAATGAAGGGACTACTTGTAGAGATTTGGGAAGAGTTAAGGAAACAGAAAATGGGATGCTGAAGCACTCAGGGACCAGCAAGAAGAGGGGAAGGTGTTAACCTTCCTGGGCCACGGGGACAGAGGGAGCGAAGCTAGCCGCTGCGGCAGTGGAGGAAGGGCCATCTGGCGGGGTTCAGTAATGNGAGATTTGGGAAGAGTTAAGGAAACAGAAAATGGGATGCTGAAGCACTCAGGGACCAGCAAGAAGAGGGGAAGGTGTTAACCTTCCTGGGCCACGGGGACAGAAGGAGCGAAGCGTGCCGCTGCGGCAGTGGAGGAAGGGCCATCTGGCGGGGTTCAGTAATGGAAGGGCTGGGTCCCTGCCAGACAAGTGAGCAGGGGCTGAGAAGGAAATTCCCCGTGCCCTCTCTGCTCCTCCTCCCGGGTTCCCTGACGCTTCTTCCCATTGGCTGAGCCCAAACTGAAGCTGGCGGCAAGAGAACCCGGGCGCTTGCAGTCCTCCACAGAGGTTCCCTTTCCTGGAGCGGGCCAGCAGAGAAAAGATGGGAGAATGAATAGTGGGAGGAGAGAGGGCTGCTGGGGGTCCAATGGAGAACAATCGGCACAAGCACTTGCCGTGGGCTGGGTTCCCTTCCAAGTGCTTTACGTGTATTAACATTTCAGTAAATGGCTTTATTCTTTATCATTAAAGCCCAGTACTTTTTTATTGAACAAGGATACACTCCAGGTCTGTTAATTATTGGAGACAGTTAAATATTTCAAAGGCTTCAGAGGCACTATCCCCAGAAAGTGGGGCCAGAGCACAGCATACACATTCTCTAGACCAGCTGGGTGCACCTAGTAGATTCTTTGAATTTTTTAAACTGGGGTAGAGTTGCTTTGGGGCTTCCCTGGTAGCTCAGCTGCGTAAAGAATCTGCCTGCAATGCAAGAGACCCTGGTTTGATTCTTGGGTGGGGAAGATCCCCTGGAGAAGAGATAGGCTACCCACTCCAGTATTCTTGGGCTTCCCTGGTGGCTCAGCTGGTAAAGAATCCGCCTCTAATGTGGGAGATCTGGGTTCACTCGCTGGGTCGGGAAGATCTTCTGGAGGAGGAAGTGGCAACTCACTCCAGTACCCTTGTCTGCAGAATCCCCAGGGACAGAGGAGCCTGGCAGGCTACAGTCCGTGGCGTCACACAGAGGTGGACACGACTGAGCAACTAAGCACAGCACAGTATATATATATATACTGATTGACATATATATATGTGTCAATCCTAATCTCCTAATTTTCCCACCCTCCCCTGCCCCCGCTGTGTCCTCGCATCTGTCCTCCTTGTCTGTCTGTTCCTGCGCTGCAAATAGGTTCATCTGGACCATTTTTCTGTATCCATCATGTGTGCTGTGTGCTCAGTCGCTCAATCACATCCGACTCTCTGTGGTCCCATGTCTGCAGTCTGCCAGGCTCCTTCGTCCTTGGAGTGAGTTGCCATTTCCTACTCCAGGCCATCTTCCTGACCTAGGGATCGAACCCACGTCTCTAGCATCTCCTGCATTTGCAGTCAGATGCTTTAGCACTGTTGCCCAACTCTGTCCTCCCACGTCTGCATCTCTATCCCTGCCCTGAAGATAGGTTCATCTGTACCATTTTTCTATATTCCACACTGCAAGGAGATCCAACCAGTCTATTCTGAAGGAGATCAACCCTGGGATTTCTTTGGAAGGAATGATGCTAAAGCTGAAACTCCAGTACTTTGGCCACCTCATGCGAAGAGTTGACTCACTCGAAAAGACTCTGATGTTGGGAGGGATTGGGGGCAGGAGGGGAGGGGGACGACAGAGGATGAGATGGCTGGATGGCATCACTGACTCGATGGACGTGAGTCTGAGTGAACTCTGGGAGTTGGTGATGGCCAGGGAGGCCTGGCGTGCTGCGATTCATGGGGTCGCTAAGAGTCGGACACGACTGAGCGACGGAACTGAACTGAACTGATGTATTAATATATATGTTTTTCTGACTTACTTCACCCAGTAGGTTCTTGATAATCAATTAGTTGTGGGAGTGATCAACCTCTGGGTGATGGAACAACTTGCATTCATCCTAATGACCCGGCTTTCTAATTTGTCTTAGGATACTGATACAGTGCCCTCCACACCCCCACCCCCAGTTGCAGATCCTGCCAGAATCCCAAGACCCATACATGAGCTACATGAAGAAGTCTAAAGATCAACTCTATCAGTTCTTTTGTTCTCTGTTGAAAGATAGATTTTTATATAATTAACAACTGTGGGGGAAAACAGGCAGAAGAGGGTAACTTGGTGAAGGCCAGATGAAGAGTCTCGGTCAGTAAAGACAGTATAAAAGATAATCTGGGTCACATTTTAAAGCCATTGGCTTAAGAGACACAAACTACTATGTGTAAAGCAAATAAGCACCAGGGTATACTATACAGCCCAGGGAAATATAGCCATTAGGTTGCAATAACTTCAAATGAAGTATAATCTATAAAAATGTTGAATCACTATGTTGTATCCTGAGACTAATGTAACACTGTAAATCAACTATACCTCAATACATTTTTTTTTTTAATTAAAAGTATTGGTTGGACTTCCTGGGTAGTCCAGTGGTAAGACTTCCCCTTCTAATGCAGGGGGTGAGGGTCTGATCCCTGGTTGGGAGCCAAGGTCCTACATACCTCAAGGCCAAAAAAACCAAAACATAAAACAGAAGCAATGGAATAACAGATTTAATAAAGACTAAAACTGGTCCATATAAAAAAAAACTAAAAAAAAAAATAAAGAAATAAAGCTATGGGTAAAAAGTTAACCGATAGCATTTTAAATGATTTTCAGTTCAGACAGGGGGATTCTACCTATTTAGACCCAGAGAGAAGAGGAATTGAAATTAAAGCTTTGTTGGATTATGGCTTGACTCTGCTGGAACATAATGAATGGAAGGAAAAGGAACATGAGAGCAAGTATAAGGCAAGACTCATCTCTGGTGCCAACTGCTTTCCTCTGCATTAAAAAAAAAATTGAAGTATGTTGAAGTATGTTCCCAGGTGGCACTAGTGGTAAAGAACCCACCTGCCAATGCAGGAGACTCAGGTTTAATCCCTGGGTTTGGAAGATCCCCTGGAAGAGAACATGGTAACCCCCTCCAGTATCCTTGCCTGGAGAATCCCATGGACAGAGGAGCCTGGTGGGCTACAGTCCATAGGGTCACAAAGGGACATGACCGAGGGGTTTTAGAATGCACACACACATGTCGATTTACAATATTGTGTTAATTTCTTCTGTACAAGAAAGTGATTCAGTTTTACATATATATGTATGTATACATATATACATCTTCTTATATTCTTTTCCATTGTACTTTATCTCAGGATATTGAATATAATTACCCATGCTATACTAGGACCTTGTTGTTTATCCATCCTATATATACTAGTTTGCATCTGCTAATCCCAAACTTTCACTCTTAACTTTCTCAGTCCCCCTCCCTTTTGGCATCCACAAATCTGTTCTCTGTGTCTGTGAGTCTGTTTCTGTTTCATAGATAAGTTCATTTGTGTCACATTTTAGATTCCACATTTAAGTGATATCATATGATATTTGTCTTCTGAATTACTTCACTTAGTATGATACTTTCTCGTTGTACCTACATTGCTGTGAATGGCATTTCATTCTTTTTACAGCTGAGTAATATTCTTTGCGTATATACCACATCTTCTTTGTTCATTCATCTGCCAATAGGCATTTAGGTTGTTTCAAGATCCTGCGTCCTTAAAACACCCTCCTTGCATGTCTGTTTATCCAATGTAGGTTTCCCAGATGCCTAATTCCAATTTCATTCCAAGTCTCAACCTTCAGAGAAAACTGATAAAATCTTAAAGGTGTGTGTTGACTTACCATTTTTTAAACCATTTTAAATTTTATTTATTTGGCTGTGCCAGGTCTTTGTTGCTGTGCACGGGCTTTCCCTAGTTGTGTCGAGTGGCGGCTACTGGCTAGTTGCGATGCCGGGCTTCTCACTGTGGTTGTTTCGCTTGTTGTGGAGCATGGATAGGGTCTGCTGCTGCTGCTGCTGCTAAGTAGCTTCAGTCATGCCCGACTCTTTGCGACCCCAGAGAGGGCAGCCCACCAGGCTCTGCCATCTCTGGGATTCTCCAGGCAAGAACACTGGAGTGGGTTGCCATTTCCTTCTCCAGTGCATGAAAGTGAAAAGTTAAAGTGAAGTCGCTCAGTCGTGTCTGACTCCTAGCAAACCCATGGACTGCAGCCCACCAGGCTCCTCCATCCGTGAGATTTTCCAGGCAAGAGTACTAGGCTCAGGCGTTTCTGTAGTTACGGCATTTGGGCTTAATCATCCCATGGCATGTGGAATCTCCCCAGATGTGGGATCGAACCCACGTCCTCCACATTGGCAAATGGATTTTGCCACTGGTCCACCAGGGAAGTCCCTTGGCATGTCATCTTATTAGAAGTTTCCAGGGAAAAGAAGAATCTTCTAGATTCATAGTCAATGTCTCCTTCTATAGTTATCCAAGTACTGTGACAAGTCTACTGCTTAGATTGCTTTCACAGTAGGACACTGTGCTGAAAGAGTTAATGGTGACTGTCTCCTCGCTGGTCATGTTTATTTAACACGCACTATCATCCCAGCTGACACTGCCTAATGAGTTTACGGCTGCTGTAGAGTTACAGCTCCCCAACTCAAGAAGCTTCTGCTTCAGTGTCAAAAATGAAACAGAGTCAGTCCTGATGCTTACATGGCCCGTATCGCTTCTCCACGAGTCTAACTGCCGTAGTCTGCTCCCAGTCCTCTAATCTGTGTCCCTGAGGTGTACAGCCTCCCTTGATTTAGATGTCAGAATAAGGCAGCCCATCCACTTAAGAAGTCAGCTGAAACATTCTGGAGCACTGGTCTGCATCTCTTTACCTGGCATTGTAAAAATCATGGCTCTTACATAAACAAGGGGCTAAATGATATTATTCCCATAGACTTTGTGTGTATGTGTGTGTGTGTGTGTATGTGTGTGTGTGTTTTATCAAAGGAAATGTCCTCAGAGTCCAGGCTTGCTGGGGTTTTGTGCTTTATCTGTACAGCAAATTCCATTTAGAGAAATTTAATGCCAAAGTTGTAAGATCTGCATTCCTAGAGAATGACTACTTAGGGTATTGTCTTCAACTATGAGGTAAACACACAGTCAGAATGTTTGTGTGACGCTCTTTCAAGGGCCAGCACGGGCTTACTATTCCTAGGCGTCACAAGGGCTCAGACGCCTTGAAGATGCTGAACATGGTCCTGAGAAAACACCACTGTGTTTTTCTATCTACTCGGCCTCAGAGAAATCAACTACCATTTCCAGTGGAGTCAAAGACAGTAGTGGGGGAGAACTTGCAGCGAGAAGGTCAGCCAGATTTCTACTTCGTGCTGGCAAAACCTAAAGAAAGCTCATTATCTCCTTGAAACTCCAAGTAAAAAAATTCAAATCCTTAGAATTATAATCTAGACTTGAGATGCTTTTAAAGCTAGAAGAGTCTTAAAGATCAACTCCTCTTTATGACAAAAGAGACAAAAATTCAAACAACGTAAAGTGACCTCAGTAAGTTGAAGAGCTTGCCGAGAGGTATGGAAAGGACTAGAATTCAAGCCCTGGACTTTACTCTGGCAGGTTGACTTCTTGCTAGAATGGTGTGGATTTACTTTCATACTTGTACTCAGTTGCTTCAGTTGTGCCCTACTCTTTGTGACCCCATGGATCGTAACCTGCCAAGCTCCTCTGTCCATGGGATTTACCAGGCAAGAATACTGGAATGGGTTGTCATGCCCTCCTCTAGGGGATCTTCCCAACCCAGGGATCAAATATGTGTCTCCCGCATGGCAGGTGGATGGCTTACCTCTGAGCCATTGGGGAAGACCCAGATTTGCTTTTATCTTGTAGTTTTCCAGGCAAAGTATCCTTACTTCCTTTCTGTTGAAATTTTTATATTCTTACAGAGACAATGTTCTGGAAAAGTTGTTGGCAAATAGTTCTTTAGATTTTCTGTTCTTAGAAAGCATTCTTTCTCAAGTTTCTCAGTTTATGGGTTCCTTCCAGTTTCCTTGAGATATTTTGATAACTGCCATTTACCCTAAAATATTTGATCATATACAATGTCATATAAAGGCATAGTGTTAGCCTAATTTATACTCTTGTGGGTCAGGAAACATGTAACCAGAAACCCAGAGGCTGCTATGACTGGTCTGCTAGTCAACCATTAGGTTTTTCAAAAAGGAATATTGAGTATGAGAAATGTGATTTCTTTATTTAAAGTAATGGCTAGTTAACTATTGGCTCAGATGGTAAAGAATCTGCCTGCCGTGCGGGAGACCTGGATTCGATCCCTGGATCAGGAAGATCCCTGGAGAAGGGAATGGCAACCCACTCCAGTATTCTTGCCTGGGAAATCCCAGGGATGGAGGAGCCTGGTAGGCCCCAGTTCATGGGGTCTCAAAGAATCAGACACAACTGAGCGATTAACACACTCACACTCAGTCAACTAGCATAATAAATAGCAGAAATAAATTCTCTATGGTTTCACAATTTATGAATAGAGTAAAATGCTTTGGGGACACATGAAGCAAACAGGAAGGCAGCAGATTCTTCAGGTTTACCTAATAAGGGTGTGGCACTCCCGTGTCATTCTGTGTCCAGCTGAGTGTCCAGAGGGTTATGCCCACAGTGTGTCAGCCAGAAGCTTCATGGCATCTGGCTTCAGAATTCTTTCCTCAGCCACATGTAAGTCTTTCCTTCAGAGTGTGGCTAAGGCATTTAAAAGAAGAGAGCATAGAACTCTCCTGGTTGTCCAGTGGTTGAGACTCCACCTGCCAATGCAGGGGACACTGATTGGATCCCTGGTCCAGGAAGATCCCACATGCCACAGGGCAGCTAAGCCCACATGCCACAACTACTGAGCCCATGCCCCCCGGAGCCCATGCTCTGCAACGAGAAGCCACCACAATGAGAAGCCCTGTGCACCACGACTGGAGAGTAGCCCCTGCTCACTGCCGCTAGAGAAAGCCCAAGAACAGCAACAAAACCCCAGCACAGCACCTCCCCCCCAAAAAAATTATTATTTTTTTTTTTTAAAGAAGAGAGCATATTTTTTCTAACCAAAGATCCTGGTTCGCTCAGGACTAAAGAAGTTTCCTGGACTTGGGACTTCAATGCAAAAATTGGACAGCACTGATGCTGAAGCTGAAGCTCCAGTACTTTGGCCACCTCATGCGAAGAGTTGACTCATTGGAAAAGACTCTGATGCTGGGGGGGATTGGGGGCAGGAGGAGAAGGGGACGACAGAGGATGAGATGGCTGGATGGCATCACTGACTTGATGGACGTGAGTTTGGGTGAATTTCAGGAGTTGGTGATGGACAGGGAGGCCTGGCGTGCTGCAATTCATGGGATTGCAAAGAGTCGAACACAACTGAGCAACTGAACTGAACTGCACTGAGCAAGCTGGGATAGCTGATCACCCTCCTTACTGTACGGTCTGTGAATTTTTATGTGCTCGCTTGCTAAGAAATGATGACCTCCGTGTCAGGCTTTGGTTTGACACTTGTCTTAATTTTACAGATTTCTGCTAACAAGTTTGTTGTGGAAAAACCTATTCCTCACCTATTCCTAACTGTTGGCGCAACCAGAATCCCTTTTTAAAAACCTGACGGTTTTGTGGCCAAATTGATTTGAAGTCCCTCTACAACACAGGGAGAGGAATGAGAAGCGCATTTTTCATGTCATACTGGCCTGGATATTTGTGCACCTATACAGTATACAAATATAAGCCTACACACTCAAACCCAAACACCTACAAAGACAAATGCAAGAAAATCCTCCATAAATAAAGATTAAATCAAGAGTATAAGCAGATGATGCACAGACACTTACCCGACCATAAATTATCTTACGATTTTATGGTTATAACCATCGAAACTTTAACTCTTTATATTATACAAATGTGCAGAGGAAGAAAAACTTCCAAGATCCCTTCAAATGAGGTTTTTGAAAGTTGCTCAAAGTGTCTCAAAATGAATATCGATGATCACAGCTTGATTTCTCACAACACAAAGGATCTCCCTCATCTACTTAATGTAATGGAATGGTACAGTTTGCTTTGCTTCTTTCCTTAAAGTGTGACGATTTGTTTGATTTCTGTAACTTAACACGGGGATTACAGAGAAAGGCAAAAACAAGCACCAAAAGGAGTGAGTGAATTTTCAAAAACGGATGCTGCTTCTTAGGTTTCATTGACTGAACCTGGTGAAATTGTCATTTAAACCCTGGACAATTTCTGTTCTAGTGCATAAGCATCATTTTGTTGTTGTTGTTTAGTCACTAAATCATGTCTAACTCTTTTGCAACTCCATGGATTGTAGCCCGCCAGGCTCCTCTGTCCATGGGATTTCCCAGGCAGGAAAACTAGAGTGGGTTGCCATTTTCTTCTCCAGGAGATCTTCCCAAACCAGGGATTGAACCCATGTCTCCTGCATTGGCAGGCAGATTCTTTACCACCAAGACAATAGGGAAGTGTGTAGCATCACTTACACATTCTAATCCAGCACGGTCTTACTTGATCACTCTGGATGGATTGAAGCTATTTCCTGTGATCCAGAGGGTCCTCTTGCTTGCCTGCCTCTTTCATTGTTTTACTAGTATGGTGTAGGACCTAGAACCCTTCACCCCACTGAAATTGCAGGAATTTTGCTTCAACTCAATGCTATTAAAACTACTCAGTTCAGTTCAAAATCCAGTAAGAACTGAATTTTTTCTTACTGGGTAAAATAACACCTTAATTCTTTTATTCAGTTCAGTTCAGTCACTCAGTCATGTCTGACTCTTTGTGACCCCATGGACTGCAGCACTCCAGGCTTCCTGTCCTTCACCAACACCCGGATCTTGCTCAAACTCACGTCCATAGAATTGGTGATGTCATCCAACCATCTCATCCTCTGGTCTCCACTTCTTTTCCTGCCCTCGATCTTTCCCAGTAATTAAAATTACTACAGAGAAGATATCACGCTACAGGTTTTGTATATGCTGAAAGGCAGAACAGCTGCAGCCACTCTACTTGCAAATTGAATCCTAGCTGTGAATTTCAGCAAATTAGATGAATTTAGCTAATTGTCTCTACAATTCATTACTGATGAGTCACAAACTATAGCATCTTTCGGGCATTTTCAGACTCGAGGGCATCTTTTTAACAGGTACCTGCTGAGGCCAGACTATATTTTTGAACTCTTTGGCTAAGCAGGTCACACCAAGTCCTAGGGGGCCTCCCATCTCATCATGGGATTTTTTGTTCAGCTACTCTCTGAAAAGCGAAGTTACCAGCAAAGTCACTCATCCCGTCTGGTTTTTTAGGGTTGAGAAATATATATTCCATGCCATTATTCCCAGCCTCATCACAGGATCATAAGTCTGCATTATGCACCTGATCAATCTCATTTCTCTAATTCATTTAGGCTTTTGAGGATGAAGGAAGAAACAGTTCTGGGGGAGTTTCATCCTCATCCTCCCGGGACTTATCATCTCAGAAAAGGCAAGTAGGATAAAAGGTGAAATCAAGAATTCTCAGACTGTGATTGAGCTGGAAAGTTTATTTTCAGACAGAGAAATTCAGGGCTATTCGATGTTTTTCATCCATAGTACTGGGGTTTGGAGTGGGCCGTCAGGGAAATAAACCTGGATTCTGTGGGACTAACAGGTCCCACACGGCATGGCAGAAGATGGGAGGAAAAAAGCCCTGCCACGTACTTTGTTTCCTGACCTCCCCAGTTCCCATCATCAGGGTGGAGCTACAACTATCCACTTCTGTCTATTCACGACATACTACCTCCGCTTCATTATACATTCCCCAGAAGATGTATTTCCCCAACATCAGCTGTCTGAGATCTTCCTTTTAACCAGATTTCACTGGGACGGACGTATCACTTAATGTCACTTTCTTGGAGCATCTCATTCCGGATATGATCCCATTTGGCTTTAGTTGCAGTGAAAAAAAATGAGCCACCCACCACCCATTTCAGAAAGATGGCCTTGTTCTTCATGTTCATAACTCACTAACACATACCAGGCAGAAAAAGGAGTCCTCCACCAAGCAGGTAACTGCTTTTCATTAACTGGGTCACTCCTTGACTCTGGGGGTGCTGAGTTAAGTGGAGATTTTATATAAATATGTGATCAGGTGGAGGTTGCTGCTGCTGCTGCTATGTCGCTTCAGTCGTGTCCGACTCTGTGCGACCCCATAGATGGCAGTCCACCCCAGGCTCCTCCATCCCTGGGAATCTCCAGGCAAGAACACGAGTGGGTTGCTGTTTCCTTCTCCAGTGCATGAAAGTGAAAAGTCAAAGTGAAGTCGTTCAGTCGTGTCCGACTCTTCGCGAACCCCTGGACTGCAGCCTACCAGGCTCCTCCATCCATGGGATTTTCAGGTGGAAGTTATGAGATCTAATTTCATAACACTCAATTATCTTCTCCAGTGAGTGGAAACTGGACAGTTAAGGGGTTACTCTAACTTCAAGAATGTAGTCCCTTTTGAGTTTGGCAAGGAGTGCTTTCTCAGGTGTGATGTCTGAAATTTTAATAGCTTACCAATTACATTGGACTTAACTGAACATCAGCAAAGCTGCCAGCGTTAACATTCAGTGCGCAGCATAGTGTGTTGGCCTGAGAATCGGCCCTGCCTCCTCTGTGGTGGCCTTCCTAGACCTGGGTTCCAGAGCACCTGACTCAGTCTTTGTCCCATGGACTGATTCACTATAACACATTTATTGTCCTGTACAGGACCTAGAGAACACAGCATCCCACTTCTATCCCAGAGGCCAGGTGGGGTCGACACCCATATTTGATGTTCTGCAAACTTCTGTGGATGCTGTATATTCTTTTGAAAGCCTCGATGGGAGGAGTTCACCAAGGTTCTTCAGAAGTCACTTGGTCTGTTTTACAGACTCCCCTAAAGATGAATCTTATTATATACCAATTGATTCTCCACAGCTGGAAGATTGGGAAATATGTGACATGAGCTCCAGCCATGTTTGAGTTCTGTACCAAATAGAAAAGCCTTCTTTCAGGCAAGGTGTTTTATATATATACATTCAATGGAATGTTACTCAGCCATACATAAAAAGCATGAATGAAATAATTTGTAGCAACATAGATAGACCCGGAGATTATCATACTAAGTGAAATAAGTCAGAGAAAGACAAACATCATCTGATATTACTTATATGTGGAGTCTGAAAAATGATACAGATGAACTTATTTACAAAACAGAAATAGAGTTGCAGACATAGGAAACAAACATGGTTACCAAAGGGGAAAGCAAGGGAAGGAATAAGTTAGGTATTTGGGGTCAACAGGTACACACTACTGTACATAAAATAGATAAATAACATAGATTTACTGTATAGCACATTAAATATCTTGTAATAACCTATAATAGAAAACAATGCGGGAAAGAATATATATATATATACACACACACATAGTGTCAGACCATTTTGGGGGGGCTCCAAAATCACTGCAGATGGTGACTGCAGCCATGAAATTANTGAAAAGGTTGGCATAAAGCTCAACATTCAGAAATCGAAGATTATAGCATTCGGTCCCATCACTTCATGGGAAATAGACGGGGAAACAGTGGAAACAGTGTCAGACTTTATTTTTCTGGGCTCCAAAATCACTGCAGATGGTGACTGCAGCCATGAAATTAAAAGATGCTTATTCCTTGGAAGAAAAGTTATGATCAACCTAGATAGCATATTCAAGAGCAGAGACATTACTTTGCCAACTAAGGTCCATCTAGTCAAGGCTATGGTTTTTCCAGTAGTCATGTATGGATGTGAGAGTTGGACTGTGAAGAAGGCTGAGCGCCAAAGAACTGATGCTTTTGAAATGTAGTGTTGGAGAAGACTCTTGAGAGTCCCTTGGACTGCAAGGAGATCCAACCAGTCCATTCTGAAGGAGATCAGCCCTGGGATTTCTCTGGAAGGAATGATGCTAAAGCTGAAAGTCCAGTACTTTGGCCACCTCATGCAAAGAGTTGACTCATTGGAATAGACTCTGATGCTGGGATGGATCGGGGGCAGGAGGAGAAGGGGATGACCGAGGATGAGATGGCTGGATGGCATCACTGACTCGATGGATGTGAGTCTGAGTGAACTGTGGGAGTTGGTGATGGACAGGGAGGCCTGGCGTGCTGCAATTCATGGCGTCGTAAAGAGTCAGACACGACAGAGCGACTGAACTGAACTGAACTGAAGCATTGGAAGGGACCTATACATTTTGAGAAGTATAAGCTGAAACAAGGAACTATCTGAAACTGAACTGACCCCACACCACCCTCAACAGCTCCAGAGAAATTCCTAGATATATTTTTACTATTATCATTTTTAAATATTTTTAATTTTTAAATTCTTATTACTCCTTTAATTTACATTTTTATAACCTGCTACTACCTTGGAAAAAGACCTTATTTAAAAGCAAATTATATATATATATATACTGCTGCTACTGCTACTGCTAAGTCGCTTCAGTCCTGTCCGACTCTGTGTGATCCCATAGAAGGCAGCCCACCAGGCTCCCTCGTCCCTGGGATTCTACAGGCAAGAACACTGGAGTGGGTTGCATTTCCTTCTCCAATATATATTCATATATATATATATTATTTAAATAATATATATTTATTTTATAGTTTTTGTGATATACTTTTTGTAATTTTTTTGGTATTATTAATATTGTGTTTTTCAGAATCTAATCTTTACTCTAGATTTTTGATCTTTGCTTTTTGGTATTTGTTATCAATTTTGTACCTTTAAGAGTATAATCTTCCATACTTATTTTTCCTTAGGGATATGATTACTGGCTTGATTGCTCTCTCCTGTTTTGACTCTCCATTTTCTCCCCCAGGGCATCTCTGTCTCTTCCCTGCTCCTTCTTTTCTCTACTTAACTGTGAATCTCTCTGGGTGTTCTGAGCTGTGGAAAACACTTAGGGAACTGATTACTGGCTAGATTGATCTCTCCCCTTTTGACTCCCTCTTACTTCTATCTCCCTTCTCCCTCTCTTCTACTCCATGTAACTCTGTGAACGCTTTGGGTGTCCCTCACTGTGGAGAACCTTTTCACCACTAACCTTGATAATCTATAACCTGTGCTGTATTGATGGAGAAGTCTTGAAGCTACTGTAAGAATAAGACTGAAAACCAGAGTCAGGAGGCTTAAATCCAAAACTTGAGAATACCAGAAAACTCCTAACTCCAGGGGACATTAATGGGCAAGTGTTCATCCAAACGCCTCCACACCTACATTGAAACAAGTTCCACCCAAGAGCCAACAAGTTCCAGAGAAACACATATCAGGCTGATTCTCTAACCCTGAGCATTAAAATACAGGTTGCCCAAAGTCACACCAAACCCACAGACACCTCAAAACTCACTACTAGACATTTCATTGCACTCCAGAGAGAAGAGATCCAGTTCAGCCCAACAGAACACCAATGCAAGTTTCCCTAACTTGGAAACCTTGACAAGCCACTAGTACAACCCCACCCACAGGGAGGAACCTCGACAATAAAGAGAAATCACAAACTTCCAGCATACAGAAAGACCATCCCAAACACAGCAATCTAAACAAATTGAAAAGGCAGGGAAATATTCAGCAGATAAAGGTACATGATAAATGCCCAGCAAACCAAAGAGGAGGTGATAGAGAGTCTACCTGAAAAGGAATTCAAAATAATAACAGTAAAGATGATCCAAAATCTTAAAGACAAAATGGAGTTACAGATAAATAGACTAGAGAGAAGGATGGAGAAGATGCAAGAAATGTTTAACAAGGACCTAGAAGAAATTTAAAAAATGTGTCAGTCAATAGTGAATAATGCAATAACAGAGATCAAAAGCACTCTGGAGGAAACCAACAGTAGAATAACTGAGGGAAAAGATACGATAAGTGAGGTGGAAGATAGAATGGTGGAAATAAATGTATCAGAGAGGAAAATAGAAAAAAGAATGAAAAGAAATGAGGACAACCTCAGAGACCTCTGGGACAATTTTCAACACCCCAACATTTGAATCATAGGAGTCCCAGAAGAAGAAGACAAAAGGAAAGGCCATGAGAAAATACCTGAGGAGATAACAGTTGAACACATCCCTAAAATGGGGAAGGAAATAGCCACCCAAGTCCAAGAAACACAGAGTCCCAAACAGGATAAACTCAAGTTGAAACACTCCAAGACACATATTAATCAAATTAATGAAGATCAAATACAAAGAGCAAATATTAAAAGCAACAAATAACAAATGAGGGAATTCAAATAAGGATAACAGTTGATCTTTCAATAGAAAATCTTCAGGCCAGAAGGGAATGGCAAGACATACTTAAGATCATGAAAGAGGAAAACCTACAACCCAGACTACTATACCCAGCAAGGATCTCATTCAAATATGAAGGAGAAATCAAGCAGACAAGCAAAAAGCTGAGAGAATTCAGCACTACCAAATCAGCTCTTCAACAAACTCTAAAAGATCTTCTCTAGACAGGAAACAGAAAATGTTTATAAACACAAACTCAAAACAACAAAGTAAATGGCAACAGGATCATATTTATCAATAATTACCTTAAATGTAAATGGGTTGAGTGCCTCAACAAAAAGACAAAGACTAGCTGAATGGATACAAAAACAAGACCCCCTATATATGTTATCTATAAGAGACCCACCTTGAAACAAAGGACACATATAGACTGAAAGTGAAAGGCTGGAAAAAGATACTTCATGCAAATGGAGACCAAAATAAACAGGAGTAGCAATACTCATATCAGATAAAATAGACTTTGAAATGAAGGCCGTGAAAAGAGACAAAGAAGGACACTACATAATGATCAAAGGATCAATCCAAGAAAAAGGTATAACAATTATAAATATATGTGCACACAACATAGGAGCACCACAATATGTAAGGCAAATGCTAACAAGTATGAAAGGGGAAATTAACAGTACACAATAATAGTGGGAAACTTTAATACCCCACTCACACCTATGGACAGATAAACTAAACAGAAAATTAGAAAGGAAACACAAACTTTAAATGATACAATAGACCAGTTAGACCTAATTGATATCTATAGGACATTTCACCCCAAAACAATGAATTTCACCTTTTTCTCAAGTGCACACGGAACCTTCTCCAGGATAGATCACATCCTGGGCCATTAATCTAGCCTTGATAAATCCAATAAAATTGAAATCATTTCAAGCATCTTTTCTGATCACAATGTGGTAAGATTAGATGTCCACTACAGGAAAAAATCTATTAAAAATACAAACATATGGAGGCTAAATAACACACTTTTGAATAACCAACAAATAACAGAAAAAATAAAAAAAGAAATCAAAATATGCATAGAAACAAATGAAAATGATAACATAACAACCCAAATCCTATGGAGTTCAGTAAAAGCAGTACTAAAGGGGAAGGTTCACAGCAATAAAATCTTTCCTCAAGAAACAAGAGAAAAATCAAATAGATAACCTTTTTAAAGTTATCAAATAGATAACTTTATACCTAAAGCAACTAGAAAAAGAAGAAATGAAGAACCCTAGGGTAAGTAGAAGGAAAGAAATCATAAAAATTAGGGTAGAAATAAATGAAAGTGAAACAAAGGAGACTATAGCAAAAATTAACAAAGCTAAAAGCTGGTTATCTAAGAAGTCAAATAAAATATACAAGCCATTAACCAGACTCATTAAGAAAAAGAAAAAAGATAAAATATTTAAGTCAACAGAATTAGGAATGAAAATGGAGAAATCACAACAGACGACAGAAATATAAAGGATTATAAGACACTACTAAAAGCAACTACATGCCAATAAATTGGACAACTTGAAAGAAATGGACAAATTCTTAGAAAAGCATAACCTTCCAAAACTTAACCAGGAAGAAATAGAAAATCTTAACAGACCCATCACAAGCATGGAAATCGAAACTGTAATTAAAATTCTTCCAATAAACAAAAGCCCAGGGCCAGATGGCTTCACAGCTGAATTCTACCAAAAATTTAGAGAAGAGCTAACACTTTTCCTACTCAAACTCTTCCAGAAAGTTACAGAGGAAGGTAAACTGCCAAACTCATTCTATGAGGCCACCATCACACTAATACCAAAAGCAGACAAACATGCCATATAAAAGAGAATTACAGACCGATATCACTGGTGAACATAGATACAAAAATCCTCAACAAAATTCTAGTATGGAGAATCCAATAACATATTAAAAAGATCATACATCATGACCAAGTGCCCTTTATCCCAGGGATGCAAGGATTCTTCAATATTTGCAAATCAATCAATGTGATAACACCACATTAACAGATTGAAATATAAAGGCCATATTATTATCTCAGTAGATCCAGAGAAAGCCTTTGACAAAATTCAACATCCATTTATGATAAAAAAAACCTCCAAGAAGCAGGCAAAAGAAGGTAAAGATAATAAAAGCTATATATGATAAACACACAGCAAACATTATCCTCAATGGTGAAAAATTGAAACCATTTCCCCTAAAGTCAGTAGCAAGGCAAGGGTGTCCACTCTCACCACTGCTATTCAGCATAGTTTTGGAAGTTTTAGTCAGTGCAATCAGAGAAGAAAAAGGAATAAAAGGAATCCAGACTGGAAAAAAAGAAGTAAATCTCAGTTTTCAGATGACATGGTCCTCTACATAGAAAACCCTAAAGACTCCACCAGAAAATTATGAGAGCTAATAAATGAATATAGTACAGTCACAAGATATAAAATTACCACACAGAAATCCCTTGCATTCCTATATACACATGAAAGGATGCTCAACATCATTCATTATCAGAGAAATGCAAATCAAAACCACAATGAGGTAACAACTCATGCCAGTCAGAATGGCTGCTATCAAAAAGTCTACAAACAATAAATGCTTCAGAGAAAAGGGAACCCTCCTACAACTGTTGGTGGCAATGCCAACTAGTTCAGCCACTATGGAGAACAGTGTGGAGAATCCTTAAAAAACTGGAAATAGAACTGCCATATGACCCAGCAATCCCACTGCTGGGCATACACAAGAGGAAACCAGAATTGAAAGAGACACATGTACTCCAGTGTTCATCTCAGCACTGTTAATAATATCCAGAACATGGAAACAATCTAGATGTCCATCAGCAGATGAATGGATAAGAAAGCTGTGGTACATATACACAATGGAATATTTTACTCAGCTATTAAAAAGAATGCATTCAAATCAGTTTTAATGAGCCAGATGAAACTGGAGCCTATTATACAGAGAGAAGCAAGTCAGAAAGAAAAACACCAATATAGTATATTAACACATATGTATGGAATTTAGAAAGATTATAGTGATGATCTTATATGTGAGACAGCAAAAGAGACACAGTTGTAAAAAACAGATTTTTTGACTCTGGGAGAAGGCGAGAGTGGGATGATTTGAGATAATAGTGTTGAAACATGTATATTATCACACATGAAATAGATTGAGAGTCCATGTTCAATGCATGAGACAGGGCTCTCAGGACCAGTGCACTGGGACGATCCTGTGGGATGGAATGGGGTGGGAGGTGGAAGGGGAGTTCAGGATGGGGGACACACATACACCCATATACTAATGATGAGAAAACAGAAAGGAATTAAGGAAACAATTTTATTCACCATTGCAATGAAAAGAATAAAATACTTAGGAATAAATCTACCTAAAGAAAAAAGAGAGACCTATATATAGAAACTATAAAACACTGATGAAAGAAGTAAAAAATGACACAAATAGATGGAGAAATATACCACGTTCATAGATTAGAAGAATCAATATAGTGAAAATGAATATACTACCCAAAGCAATCTATAGATTCAATGACATCCCAATCAAGCTACCAATGGTATTTTTCAGAGAACTAGAACAAAAAATTTCACAATTTGTATGGAAATACAAAAAAACTCAAATATCCAAAGAAGAATGGAATTGGAGGAATCAACCTGCCTGACCTCAGGCTATACTACAAAGCTACAGTCATCAAGAAAGTATGGTACTGGCAGTAAGACAGAAATATAGATCAATGGAAGAAAATAGAAAGAACAGAGATAAATCCATTCACCTATGGACACTTATCTTTGACAAAGGAGGCAAGAATATACAATAGAGAAAAGAAAATCTCTTTAAAAAGCTGTTCTGGGAAAACTGGTCAACCACTTGTAAAAGAATGAAACTAGAACATTTTCTAACACCATACACAAAAATGAACTCAAAATGGATTAAAGATCTAAATGTAAGAGCAGAAACTATAAAACTCCTAGAGGAAAACATAGAAAATACACTCTCTGACATAAATCACAGCTGGATCCTCTATGACCCACCTCCAGAGTAATGGAAATAAAAGCAAAAATAAACAAATGAAACCTAATTAAATTTTAAAGTTTTTGCACTATGAAGGAAACTATAAGCAAGGTAAAAAAAGACAGCATTCAGAATGGGAGAAAACAATATCAAATGAAGCAATTGACAAATAATTAATCTCAAAAATATGTAAGCAGCTCATGTAGCTCAATTCCTAAAAAATAAATGGTTCAAACAAAAAATGGGCCAAAGACTAAATAGACATTTCTCCAAAGAAGACATACAGATGGCTAACAAACACCAAGGGAACATTTCATGCAAACATGGGGTCAATAAAGGAAAGAAATGGTAGGGACTGAACAGAAACAGAAGATAGTAAGAAGAGATGGCAAGAATGCATAGAAGAACTACACAAAAAAAGATCTTCATGACCCAGATAATCATGATGGTGTGATAACTCACATAGAGCCAGACATCCTGGAATGTGAAGTCAAATGGGCCTTAGGAAGCATCACTACAAACAAAGGTAGTGGAGGTGATGGGATTTCAGTTGTGCTATTTCAAATCTTAAAAGTTGATGCTGTGAAAGTGCTGCACTCCATATGCCAGCAAATTTGGAAAACTCAGCAGTGGCCACAGGACTAGAAACTGTCAGTTTTCATTCCAATCCCAAAGAAAGGCAATGCAAACTACTGCACAATTGCACTCATCTCACATGCTTGTAAAGTAATGTTCAGTTCAGTTCAGTCACTCAGTCGTGACCGACTCTTTGTGATTCCATGAATTGCAGTACACCAGGCCTCCCTGTCCATCACCAACTTCTGGAGTTCACTCAAACTCATGTCTGTCAAGTCGGTGATGTGATATAGCCATTTCATCCTCTGTCATCCCCTTCTCCTCCTGCCTCCAATGCCTCCCAACCTCAGAGTCTTTTCCAATGGGTCAGTACTTCGCATGAGGTGGCCAAAGTATTGGAGTTTCAGCTTTAGCATCAGTCCTTCCAAAGAACACCCAGGACTGATCTCCTTTAGAATGCACTGTTTGGATCTCCTTGCAGTCCAAGGGACTCTCAAGAGTCTTCTCCAACATCACAGTTCAAAAGAATCAGTTCTTTGGNGATGGACAGGGAGGCCTGGCGTGCTGCGATTCATGGGGTCACCAAGAGTCGGACACGACTGAGCGACTGTACTGACTGACTGACTGACACACACATATATATATATAATGAGTCACTTTGCTGTGCATCTGAAATATGATGTTGTAAATCAACTACACTTCAATTAAAAAAAAAAAAGAAACAGAAAATAAAATTTGAAAACTTGAAACACACAGAACAGCCTTCTCGGTGACTGTCTTTCTCTGAAGCTAAGGTGCCTGCATGGATTGTATTAAAACTTAAGCCACATCTTCCATGCTATGGCTACTTTCTTTTCTAAAAAGCAGGCGTGCCCCACAGAACATGAGTGACCCATGCATCTTGTGCTCCATCCTGTATTCTTAAAGGCATTCTTGGCATAATTTGATACTCTGCTCTGTGTTTGAATTTTCTTTTTCTTTTTTTTTTTAAATCACATGAAACATGAAAGTTGGGGTGTCCCTTAGATGTCCATTTAAAGAAAGTTCAATATGCAAAAATTCAAAAGGTTAGTTTAGGAGTGGTTATGCATTGTTAAAAAGGGTTTCTTTACTTTTTAAGAAAGTTTAATAAGATTTTTTTATTCATCCAGCAACTTTGGTTTACTTTTTTAAATTCCACTTTAAAAATTCAGTTTCTATTAAGTGTTTAAAAATGAAGTCTATTATTTATGTTGTGATCTAACCAGAATGATATTAATATTTCTTTGAACTCAGTGGCTAAACCAAGCAATAGTACAACCAGAATAAAGCAGAAGTAAAGTATTTCCTCATTTCTGAATTCTATGCTCTTAGGTTAAGTGTATCACGGAAGACCATTGATAAACATTAAGGAATTAATGAATTGTCAGCCAATGCAACAGAGGCCAACAGAATGGTGAGCAAATGAAACAAAAAGAGAAAAATATCTCTTTATGTGTCTTCAATAAGCTTTATCTGCAATCCTGAATATAAGACTGGGTATACTGATGCCAGAAAAATATTAGGTTTACTCAAGGGAGTTAAAAGAACAGGAACATATATGATTAGAAATAGGGAGAGTGATTTATGAGCAAAGACCCACAGAACTAGATACTGTCCATGTAGGTTACTCAAACAGGAGGCCAGGCGTGGGAGTGACAGCTCAGTAATTGAAGAATGCAGGAGGGAGAATAATCTTTGAAGGGGGTAGGAAAAAAGGTTAAGTAGGGGCAGTGGAATGGAATAAAATGCCTTTGTTTATGTATTTAAAAGACCCTCAGAGACAACCTTCTGAATTCCAAATTAGCTGAGTCATCACAATGATCCCTCAAACTTAAAAAGATCAAAATACCTAACCATAAACCCTTGAGATGATTGTATTTGCAGCTCTTAGAAGAAAAAAGAGGTAGAGAAGAAAAATTCTGGTTAGACGTTGGGAAAAATCTTTCCACTTCCAGATGGTGAGAAATATTAGATCATGAAAGTGGTCCCTGAGGGAATGGACAGAAATCACTGTGAAGCTCTTAAAAATCAGGCTCCCCAAAGCGATAGAAAATCCAGCAGGGAGCGAATGAAATGACTGTATTAATAAAGAGATGAAACAGACTCAGTGATGCCCTTCACTTCTCCCCTCTTCTAAACCCCTGGTCCTCTCTGTTACTCTTGGTGGCACCAACATTTCTCCGGACACCATGTACTTTCATGTTCTTTCCTCTGTTCAGTCAGCTGCCAGCTCATTTCCATAGTGCATTTTGGGGATCAATTTCTTCCTTTTCATCACAATCCTTTTTATTTTTTTCAAGTCACTCATTCTCTCTCACAGAGATAACTTATAGGAATCCTGAGCTTGTCTTTGCCTCCAGTCTTCCTACCTACCTACCCATTTTTCATGTCACAGATTTATTCTCCTAAAGTACAACTTTGATTATGTCACCTTCTGCAAAAAACCCTTTTCCGTAAAAGAAGCATTCTGGCTAGTAAATCACGGAAGTATGATGGGATGTATTTTTAAAATAGATCCTGGAGCCTTTGCTCCCCAACAAGAGAAGGCACAGCAATGAGAAGTCCACGCACCACAACTAGAGAGTGGTCCCAGCTCACCGCAACTAGCGAAAAGCCTGCCTGGCAACGAGGACCCTGCACAGCCAATAAATAAATAAATGAAATATAAAAGAAGAGAGAAAACAGTGCATACTGGTGGAAGTATACCCCCTAACTTATTGAAAATTCTTGCCAGTAAATAAAAGCTAAATCTAATCAAATATCTATACATAACTACCAGTTTTAAGAAAAGATAGGGACAGGGAACTGTGTTAAACTAAACCCTGGTGGTGCAATCAGTAAAATCCAGAATATGGAAAAAATTTAAGGGATCAAGGACCCAGTTCCAGCTAATAAAAGGCAAGTTAAATGAATAAGAAATAGAAGATGAAGCAGAAGACAAACCGTATATAGATACAAAAGGGTATAGAAGGTTTGCAAAAAGGAAAGATACTTTTCTTTCCCTTAGTTTATAATATTTGAGTCTGAAAAGAAGCAATAAAATGTACTGAAATTTTCATCACAGCTGGCTCAGTTTTGATGGGCTTATCCATAAGAAAAATTTTCTGTGTATTCTTTACTGCCAAAACCTGTGTTTATGAAAACTAAAACTTGATTTTTCTACCTGTTATGCTGATAAGTAAGTTTTAGAATTCTTAACAAGAGGTTATTCTTTATTTTCTGTGTGGTCTGTTCCATAGCTTATCATATAGTTTCCTTTAAATGTATTTAGACAAAAACATTATTAGAAGATGAGCTTTATGTAAGTTTTCTACTCTTGTTAAGCTTTTGTATTTCTGTATCTTTGAATCGTAACCCACTACTGCCAAATCCAAACAGTCATCAAACAGAAAGGAAGAAATAAAAACAAGAGGGAAATGGGATTTCCCTGGTGGTTCAGTGGTTAAGTCTTCGCCTTCTAATAGAAGGGATGTGGGCTTCATCCCTGATCAGGCAGTTAAGATCCTACATGTCTCAAGGCTGAAAAATCAAAACATAAAACAGGAGCAATATTGTAATAGATTCAGTAAAGACTTAAAAAAAAAGAGAGAAGATGATGAGTTAGGATATACAGGCTAAAAAGGCAACAGAAATAGGAGGAGTCATTTATTTCTCCGTCTCATTTTGATATGAAGCTATAATTAGTAGCTTTGGGAAAGAACTGTAGTAAATAAAAATAATTATTACCCATGTAGAAAACCTACTTGCTTTTTGAAAGAGAATTTAAAAACAGTAATAGACAATAACACATAGTCCTTAATTTCTTAGTCAATATGGATTTTAGTGGTATATTTGTTTCAGGTGTCTATCTGTGGCATAATACTTTATGGAGAGCCAAGAGAAGGCCCTTGGCAGTGTTCTGGAGGACTGCACACATAATGACTCTCAAGTCCTATCACCACCATTAAAAAGAGCGTCAGTGTAGATCGTCAAATTCACATAACAATCTGTTGTGCTGAGTTTTCCTGATGCATGTTAAAGGCAAATTGCTTTATAGAAAAATCAGAATAAATGAAAAAGAACTCATGGTTTTCATGTTGATAAATCAGAATTATACCAAATATCTAGAGACTTTCCTGGCAGCCCAGTGGTTAAGACTCCTAGGTTGCAATGCATGGGGTTCAGGTTCATTCCCTGGGCAGGGAACTAAGATCCCACAAGGTGTGCTGCACAGTCAGAAAAAAAAAAAAAAAAGAGAGAGAGAATGAATGAAAATTATACCAAGTATCTAAGACAAACTCATCAGGCTAGTTAGATGCAGTTTGGTACATCAGTGTTATGGCCGCTGCTACAAATAATTGTTTTGATAAATATAAGATTTTCACAATAATTTGCTATGCATTTGCTATCCTAGATCCTGAAATGATACAAAAGGAAAAAATATATATCAGATTTCTTTGAAAGCTAGAGAGATTTTGGAAGACTCTCCTCAACCACTCATATAATAGAAAATAAATGAAGTCCAGAAAAATTAGGCAACTCTTCCAAGGCTATGTAGCTAGTTGTTTTTTTTTTTTGTAACAAACTCCAGAGCACTGTTCATTTTATCTGTTCCAATATGGGAGTGAGAGCTATATAAGAGTTTTAGGATGGTTTAGTCCAATAATTTATTTCTTTTGAGAATTTAAAGAGATATGACATAACAGTCATCTCTTCTCTCATACTTCAGAATTGGCAGCTGTCAACCTTTTCCCTTGTATTTGCTCCTATTTTTCTTTAATACAATTAAACTTTACTAAAATAAGCAATTTGTTAAATATCATTCTAAGTGCTACTGCCTCCCCCTTCTAAGGGTAACCAGTGGGCTGGATTTGAGACGTAAACCTGTAGCCCAGCACTCTCCATAATAAATATAATAGGAGTCATATATGTAAATTTAAATGTTTAGTAGCCATATTTTAAAAAATAAAAAGGAACAGTGGAATTAATTTTAGAAATATATTTTAAATTACCCAATATGCTTAAGCTATCATTCAGCAGGTAATCAACATCAAAAAGGTATTAATAAACTATTTTAAAATTAATTTTTTCTTGAAGGATAATTGCTTTACAGAATTTTGCTATTTTCTGAATATTAATAAACTATTTTGACTTCATTTTGTTGTACTAAGACTTGAAAATCGATGTGTAGTTTCACTTACCACTCATCCCACTTAGGATTATCTGCTCAATAGCCACATACGACTAGTGGCTAGGAATTGACTAGCTCAGCTCTCATTCATTTTTAAAGTGGCCTTATATATATATATATATATATATATATATATATGTATGTATGTATAAAGATGAAGGAAATCTGAAATCTTATAGGGGCAAGTAAATGAGGGAATCAGGAAGAAGAATTCATAATAAGTCTTACAGGAGTCCCAAGGGAGAACAGTCTCATCTCCCATATGTGAGGGCATCATGGTCCTCCATGGTGAACCATATATATATATATATATATATATATATATATATGTACACATATACAGACATTTAAGAATATATAGTGTTGTTTCTGTATTGTGAATTAAATGTTCATACGTAGTGATACATTGTTGGTATCACTTTCTACTTTTCTTTACTTAACATTGTCAGTTTAAGACCTATTTGTGATCCTGTAAGTGAAATTAATATACTTAACCCGCCATATGGTATCTCACTGTGTGACTATAAAGAATTGGATATGTTAATACCCCAATGACATGCATCTACGTTGTTTCTGGTCTTTCGTCTTTTATGGACAAACATACAGTGAATGTCATTGTGCCCATCTGCAACCTTCACCTTTTGCTGGCTAGGAGAGAGATGCTGAGAGAAACGAAATATCAAATGTCATAGGTCAAAAAGGGACATGACTATATAAATTGCTGACTTTAAGGAACTTACAGGATAAGAGATTTTAATTTGAGAGGTACTTTTCCAAATTAAACAGCTCCACTTTTTCATATGTACCTCAGGCTCTAA
Organism: Neotragus moschatus; assembly: GCA_006410615.1. Lineage (NCBI taxonomy): Eukaryota > Metazoa > Chordata > Mammalia > Artiodactyla > Bovidae > Neotragus > Neotragus moschatus. The sequence goes on from SJYA01003206.1 coordinate 85,742, forward strand.
GCCCTGACACCAGGTAAGATCTACTAGAAGGTGGGAGATGACTTCGCTTACCTTTAGCTGAACCCCTGGGTTTGACAGTCAATCGGTCTGCCCGTTCACTTTGCTGTACAGTAGAACCCAACTTAACATTGTAAAGCAACTATACTCCAATAAAAATTAATTTAAAATAAAATAAATAAATAAAATTAAGTCAAAGTGTGAAAAAAAAAAAAAGAAGAAGAAGAAGCCTGCCCGGTCGTTTATGTTTTGGGTAATGGCTCACCATGGAGGACCACAGTGCCCTCACATACGCGAGACAGGTCTGTCTTCCATCAGGAATCCGATGAGCCTTACTGTGCATCCTTCTTCCTGACTCCCTCCCTCAAGTATTGCCTCTAAAGATTTCAGATTTCCTCCATCTCCTTTGCTATGTTCCTCATTCATGAATATTCTCCCCATTGCAATAGCCTGAGTAGAATCACCCACTTCATTTTATAGTACATTTGCCTTTCACAGGTCTGGTGTAATATCTTGAACAGCCTTGTACCTTGCTTTCAAATCCCCATTTATTCCAGCCAAGCCGAGAGGTCTCGTGGAGGCCTCTGGGCTCTGTTCCCACCTGGGGTCCCCAGCAGTGTCTGTGCTTTGTGCGCTTACCAATTGGCAGGGATTTTACTTTGATTCCTTCTGAGTAGTCACTTGATTTCTGCTTTTGGCTTCTTCAGGTTTCATGGTCTGACCATTCAGTGATTTCTATAAATGAATGAACAGTTTATAAACGCCTTTCACTTGGGTGAGAAACAGCAGATAATCTTGTTAGTCTTTTCTGTTTGTCTACCTGTCCATATTAGCTCAGATAAATTAAAAATTCATACCCACTGTGAGGAGAATGGCTCTTTGATATGGATCAATGAGTTTTGTAATTATGTGTTTACGCTTGACTCATGGCTGAAATTTTAGAATTGAAGCTATTAGGTATCTCTATGCCTGCACGATTATGTATCTGTGATTCAGAAAGGCTTTTAGCTCTCATTGTTTATGTAATATTTCTCTACCTCAAGATGGTATTTCTAAATTAGGTTACAAGATTTCTTGAAGGAGGGCTATCTGATGGCTTAATGCTAAATTATCATTGTATAGATTGAATATTTCTAAAATTCCCAGAAGTTAAGGAAATTGAATCTCAAATACTTTCAATATACTTGATTTAAAAATATCTTTACAAGAACCAACTTGAATGTGTTTTAGGAATTTAAGTGTATGTAATTTGGATACAGTTTTGGCAAATAAGAACAGTTTAATACTTTAGATTTAATAAAAACAGCTCTTCTCTCATTTATTAGGATTAAGCATAATATATACATAGATTTTTATTCTACTTAGGAATGTTCTGTGCAGACATACAGGTTTATGGGTTGATTAAGCTAGCATTACTAGTGTTTAAGATTGTGAAAGTTTATAATTCTGAAAAACATAAATTTGTGTTTAACCAAATAAAGGCATTATAATGACAAGGTGCATTTCAACAGTAATGTTATTTTATAATATGTGGACAGGAAGGTAATTTCCAACATCTTTGGGGAACTTAAAACCTTAGATTTATGCTCAATTGAGTTGATAGTTATTAATTAAATACATAGATCACTTCAAAGTAAGATGGAATACTGAAGCATTACTTTATAAGCATCATTTTAAGTTTATATACTTTTATCTTCTTATGTTATATGGTATAGAGAAACTATATATTTGAGTCTGTCTGTGAATGTGTTCATTTTTACCACTTTGAGAAGCTGTACTATGGGTGTATGTAAGATTATAGATGTGTATTCATGAACTCAGTTTGCTGGAAAGTATTCGTGTGTGACAGACAGTTCATAACTATTTGCCTCTCAGTTTTCTTTGTGAAACAGAAACGACTGTGGTTAAATAATACATGTGCATGAAACTCTACCGAGACTAACTGTGGCAGGAGGCACAACTTTGTGTTGAAAATGTGTAGGATGTGTTTCTGTTAAAGAAAAAGATTGTGGTTTTGTCCTAAGGTAGGTTTTGTCCTAGGTAGGTTTTGTCCTAAGGTAGGGCTTCTCTGATAGCTCAGTTGGTAAAGAATCTGCCTGCAATACAGGAGACCTGGGTTCGCTCCCTGAGTTGGGAATATCCCCTGGAGAAGGGAAAGGCTACCCACTCCAATACTCTGGAGAATTCCATGGGCTGTATAGTCCACAGGGTTATGAAGAGTTGGACGTGACTGAACGGCTTTCACTTTCACTTCCTAAGGTAACCCTCCTGGCTCCTCTGTCTGTGGAATTTTCCAGGCAAGAGTACTGGAGTGGGTAGCCATTCCCTTCTCCAGGGGAGTTTTCCTGACCCAAGGATCAAATTAGGGTCTCCTGTATTGCAGGTGGATTCTTTGCCGTCTTAACCACCAGGGAAGCCTTCAGTCTTTTGAGACAAAATTTGAGTGGCTATAGAGAGTTCATAGAAAGGAATTTTATTTACCCTGGTTAATAAAGCTAATGTATGATGGTTCATTTATATCAAAGAGCTTGTGTTTACATTTGTTTTAGCCAAGAGATTATAAAATATTTCTTTTTTTCTGTATCCTTCTGAGTAATCTGATAAAATGAACAATTATATTCTTCCGAACACAGGAAGACAGGCTGATAACATTGAACTTTAATCCTCAACCCCTTTATGTTCTAGGGAATTACAAAGTAAAAGGGCCACTCTCTCACTCATATTCCAGAAAAAAACAAGGCCTCCACCCTCTTCTCCAGTCCTATAAGATTCACCGCCAGTCCTTCCTTATGACTCTTGTTTACTTTACCTGCCTCTGTAAATCCCAGGTTTTCTCCCTCTTCTTTGAGAGTCTTTATTAATGAATAGTCTCCCTTTGAAAAAAATCATAAAATCATATCTTTAGGGACTTCACTGGCAGTCCAGTGGTTCAGACTTCACCTTCCAATGTAGGGGGTAGGGGTTGGCTCCCTGGTCCCAGAGCTAAGATCTCACAGGCCATGCAGCCAAAAACCCGAAACATAAAACAGAAGCAATATTGTAACAGATTCAATAAAGACTTTAAAAGTGGTCCACAACCAAAAAACAAAAATCTCAACAAAAATCATCTTCTTACTCATCTAGGGTTACAAACCTTAAATTAAGTGACCTCACAAATTAATACATGTAGGTAATGCATGTAAAAAAAAGATGACAAAATGGCATATTTTGTGGTGACTGTAGAAATGAGCTTCAGAAAAAGGGTGACGTTGAGGTGGGGAAGGGGAAATTTAGCCCACTCGTAGGCCCAGAGAAAAACAAAACCATCTTCCATATGGACCACCACTAGGGAAGGTCCAAAAGAGCCAGAAACAAGTTATTACTGAAATTCCAACACCTAATTAGAAATTTTCAAAATATCTGAGATAATAGCCTTTACCGAAAGTTCTTCCACAGTATGAGCTGAAGTTTTTGATTGAGAAAAGATTTATTAAGCCTGAAAGGGTTGTTACCCACCAAGGACTCACAGAAAAGCATTTATGTTGTGAATTATGGAGTAGGGAATTATAAGTAATGATCCAAGAGCAGTGTCCTGCCCTAAAAACAAAGGTTCATCCAATGTAGGAGGAATCAGGGGATCAGGAATAATGGGTAGGGTTCCCAGGTGGCGCTCGTGGTAAATAATCCTCCTGCCAGTGCAGGAGATGTAAGAGATGAGGGTTCGATCCCTGGGTCAGGAAGATCCCCTGGAGTAGGAAATGGCAACCTGCTCCAATATTCTTGCCTGAGAAATCTCACGGACAGAGGAGCCTGGTGGGCTACAGTCCACGGAGCTGCAGAGAGTTGGACAAGACTGAGTGACTAAGCATAGCACATCCTTTAGAATGAATCCACAATTGAGGATGGATTTACATAAGCATTGATAGAAACCCTAGCTTCTAGAAGAAAAAGCACATTGCCGGACTACCAGGGTATAGCCTGGGGAACTGGAGGCATCAAAGTAGGGTGCCAAGTCAAGTCTAATGGAAGCTCAGGGAGGTATCTGGGAAGCACGGCATGGATGTTAACACCCACAGTGTGGCCTGAAAAAGGTAGGTGAGAATTCTCCAGCCCTCAAGAAGGACCACTTTCCTGTTGGGCAGAATGTAGTCTGAGGTCCAGGCAGGGGTATTGATAACCACTGTAGATGCAGCAGGGTTAGTAATGAATGGCCCAGACCAGGTGAGACAAGGGACAGGCCAAGAGAACACAAGGTAATAGGTGGACCAGACAGCCCTCATTAATCCCAGAAGCATAATTCACAAGAAGTCAGCTTTCTTGAAAATTACATAACCTCCAGGAAGAAAAGCAGTGAATTTCTGGATTGATTCAGTAGGCACAGAAACATACAGTTTTTATTCAGAAGAAAATGAATGACTGAATTCACAGGATTAAGTTTTTGCCTACCTGGTGGAAACAGATACTTCCAAGCTACATTAGATTCAGTTTAACAACAACAACAAAAAAAACACCATCTTTTCACGCTTGCATATGTNATACAGTTTTTATTCAGAAGAAAATGAATGACTGAATTCACAGGATTAAGTTTTTGCCTACCTGGTGGAAACAGATACTTCCAAGCTACATTAGATTCAGTTTAACAACAACAACAAAAAAAACACCATCTTTTCACGCTTGCATATGTGAGTGTGAAATGTTATACCCACTGCAAATTATCATGAGATAATGAGATTGTTTTTGATGGAAATAAGGTTAATCATAGCATCCATAGCATAGGGCTTTCTGGATCATGACCCTAGATAAAAGTCCAAGTCGAAGGAATTCTATTTTTTAAAACGGCATGGTACAAGGTTCATAGATCTCATCTCTAGAAGAGGAAGCATAGAAGACACAAATAATGGATGGATCACATCTTAGTAGATGGTGTTTCTTTTTCTCTGACTCCAGAGGAAAAGCTACAAACCTCTGTAGCTGGGGTGCCTTCCCGAATAGATAACCTTACTAAAAGCATTGTGCTAAGTATAGGGTTGACATTTTCTGGACATTCTACCAACAATCTAGGCATGTAGATCTATAGATAGAAGTGCATTATGTAGAAGACATGACTTAAAACTTGAAATTCAGTATAATCCTTGAAAATCCAGGCTGTCTGATTATTCGACCCATGCAGATAAAAGATCACAGTTCGCTGGCCAAACAACCATAAATAAGAGAGCTATCAATACCTGCCAATACAGGAGACACAGATTTGATCCCTAGGTTGGGAAGCTCCCCTGGAGAAAGGAAATGGCAACCCACTCCAGTATTCTTGCCTGGGAAGTCCCATGGACAGAGGAGCCTGGTGGGCTACAGTCCATAGGATCACAAACAGTGGGACGTGACTCAGTGACTAAATAACAACAGCAACAGCAAGAATCTGATTTGAAGACTGTCTCTTGGATGCTTGATTTACAACTATGTGTTTCTGAAATTATTTCCCTTGGATTTTTGTGTAAATTGGAAAAAAGATTGAGTTTTTTGGTTGTTTATATTTCAAAAAATATATATCGGAACACATAGAAACACACACCCACACACACACCCTACCCAGACTGTTGTAATGGCTTCTTCACTGACCTCAAGTCCATCATATTCCGTAGACTTTGGTCTATAACACCTGCTCTTATAAAAATCTTCACATTGAAACACTGGAGTGTAAATTGTGAACCATTTAAAATGCACATCTCTTAGGAAGGGAAAAACCCTTTAATAGTCACAAAATGTGAAACTAAAGGAAGAAATGCTAATAATGAATTAGCGAGCTGCCTCTAAGTAGGTGAGAGAAGTATCTGGAGACTGGAGACTTACCTGGACCAGCCTGAAATCATGCTACCTATTTGGTAACCTCATCCATAAATAAGCTGGCCCTGGTGGGATCATGAAACACTTGTCTAGTTAGGGATCAGTGTAAAGCTTGTTGGGAATGAAGAGAAAAGTGAAAGAAAGTGAAAGTGAAGTCACTCAGTCAAGTCTAACTCTTTGCGACCTCATGGACTGTAGCCTGCCAGGCTCCTCTGTCCATGGGATTCTCTAGGCAAGAATACTGCAGTGGGTTGCCATTTCCTTTTCCAGGGGATCTTCCCAACACAGGAATCGAACCTGGGTCTCCCACACTGGAGGCAGACTCTACTATCTGAGCCGCCAGGGGCTCCTATGAAGAGAAAAAAGTAGTGCCTTTGATGGAAGCTTGGAAATATATGCCATAGAATATATTAATGAGTCAGCTGGTATTCATGATCATTTNTCCTTTTCCAGGGGATCTTCCCAACACAGGAATCGAACCTGGGTCTCCCACACTGGAGGCAGACTCTACTATCTGAGCCGCCAGGGGCTCCTATGAAGAGAAAAAAGTAGTGCCTTTGATGGAAGCTTGGAAATATATGCCATAGAATATATTAATGAGTCAGCTGGTATTCATGATCATTTCCTAAATAGAAACAGAACTTTAAGAAAGAGTTCTTTATGCAAAAAAACAGATCCAAAGGAACAGTGTTTGATGGCAGACAACCTAATATAGCATGTTTCTATTGGGGCATCTGTACAGTTTTGTTGATAGACTCTCCATGAGTCAAGTCCCTCACGCAGGCAAGGCAGGCTCCCTTCCTAATAGAAAACTCCATGTCTGTGTTCTCTTGCCTAATGATGGCTTAGCCACAAGTATCCAAACTTCTGTGATCATTTTGATGTGGAGAACTTAGATTTTACTGAAAGAGGAAGAAGATTTCATGTTATCAGTAACAACCCTTGTGGCATAAGACAGGTCCCATCGCATCATCAGAACCCGAGGCTGTATCACTTTGGCTCTGAGCCTCCTGCTCATCTTCCTTTTTTTTCTCTTTTTGAATTACATCAGGAGCCCAGTGCCATTAAAGTGTGCTCCATCCGAGCAGCCTGTGACAAAGATGTATAGGCTCCTTGTGCAGGCTAATAATTTAACACTCTGAGCCCACTAATACACTCACCCCTTCACACTTGTATCCTTGGGTCATTTGTTCATGTTATTTGGAGGAGAGGCTGAGAGCTTCCTAGGGAGAGGTCAGAGGAGGACCCTGCAGCGGTGGTCAGACTCTCTGCCTTGTCCTGCACAGTTCTGAGCCTAGGTTTGTACAACTGTCATCCAGGCACAAAACCCTAACCATTCCTGGGCCGTCCCTTCTTAGCAAGGAGTTAAATGAATATCTTAAGTTTCTGGAGCATAACTTTGGGGATCGGGAGGGTCTCAAGCACCTTTCTAAGAGGTTTTTGAAGTACTTGTTCTAACACCTACAATTCCTCCATATGAGATTAACTCTCCTAGCTGTGTAACTCTGGACAGTTATTTAACCTCTCTGTGCCTCAGTTTCCTCATCTGTAAAATGGGAATAATAATAGTACCTCCATCATTGGGTTGTGGTGACATTTAAAGACGTTAATATAGTGTATGTATGGCTGAGCCCCTTTGCTGTCCACCTGAAACTATCACAACATTGTTAATCAGCAATACTCCAATACAAAATAAACAGTTTGATAAAATGAAATAAAACAAAACAAAAGACATTTATATAGTTATATAGTTAATGCCTAGCACAGATTGAGCTACATATGGGTGTTTGCTATTATGAGGGCAATTATTAGCAACATTGTTATTGTTATTGTTAGGAAGAAGAATTGGGGTACTGTCTATTTTCTCAGCCTCCTTTCAATTCTCGAAATGTTTGGTAATTTTTGTTGCTCCATATATATTTGCATTCTAAATATCTGCTTGACTGGCCCATCCTTTAGGTTGCCTCTGAGTCCTAACAAATTGCCATGCAGAAATATTTATGTAAGAAATAATTAAACAAGGCAGAAAGTACACTCTTTTTAGAGCATGGGGCACGAAAATGGTTATACAAAGCCAGTAATCCTTTCATGGGTATAGGAAAAATTGGGAGAAAGCCATTGGTGGTAGCAGAGTGAAAGGTCTTCAAGGGGCTATTTATGAGAATATAAACCCAACCCTACATATTGAAATACTGACAACATACGCATCTCTTAAAGGCTAGACTCTTCTCTCAGTGATGCTGCTATATTTAAGATTTTTTTTTTTTGAAATATGGACATTTTCAGGAAACCAAATTGGAAATTGTTTATTAAAAGATCACTATTTTATTTTTTCCCCTGATCTCTTTTAGGCAGTGGNAACATACGCATCTCTTAAAGGCTAGACTCTTCTCTCAGTGATGCTGCTATATTTAAGATTTTTTTTTTTTGAAATATGGACATTTTCAGGAAACCAAATTGGAAATTGTTTATTAAAAGATCACTATTTTATTTTTTCCCCTGATCTCTTTTAGGCAGTGGGGCTATTCCCTGTATTCACTGGACTTGTCTCTGAATTTCCTTTGGTTATTTCTAAAAAGCCAGAGGATGGAGAGGCACTTCCACCCCTGAGGCTGTCCAAATCCGAGTTCTGAAAGTGGCAGCAGAATTTGAATCAGGATCTTTAATTAACATTTTAGGTTGTGGTATAGAATCTCTTGAATGTTCATAAGGAAAATGAACTGCATACTCTTCAGTGATTTTTGCAGCTTTGGATATCATTAAGTGGCTACAGCTGATGTAGTTGTTCAGGCTAATACCTGAAACAACACCGGTATTAGGGATGGTGATCCTCTGTGCACAGTTGAAAATCCCAGGATCACTTAGAGTTGATCCTCAGTGTATATGCTTTTCCCCTGTGCCCACGGTTCTGCATCCTAGGATTCAAGCAACCTTGGATCCAGTAGCACTGAAATATTTCCTGAGCTTCCCTAGTGGTCCAGTGGTTAAGAATCTGCGCTGCAATGCAGGGGACACCTGTGTGATCCCTGGTCTGGGAAGGTCCCACATGCTGTGGGGCAACGACTGAGCCTGTGCTCTGGAGCCTGTGAGTTGAAACGACTGAAGCCCGTGCCTCTAGAGCAGGTGCTCCACAACAAGAGACTCCATTGCCGTGAGCAGCCCGGGCAGCACAACGAAGAATAGCCCCTGCTCACTGCTGCTGAGGCTTCCCAGGTGGCTCGATGGTAAAGAATCTGCTTGTCAAGGAGGAGACACAGGTTGGCATCCTGGATGGGGAAGATCCTCTGGATCGGGAAGATCCCCTGGAGAAGGAAATGGCAACCCACTCCAGTATTCTTGCCTAGAAAATCCCATGTAACCTGGTAGGTTACAGTCCGTGGGTTCCCAAAGGGTTACTCACAACTGAGCAACTAAACAACACTGCAACTAGAGAAAGCCTGTGTGCAGCAACGAAGACCCATGATTTTTTAAAATTACTACTGAAAAAAAATCAGGTAATTAGNAGAAAATCCCATGTAACCTGGTAGGTTACAGTCCGTGGGTTCCCAAAGGGTTACTCACAACTGAGCAACTAAACAACACTGCAACTAGAGAAAGCCTGTGTGCAGCAACAAAGACCCAGCACAGCCAAAATAAATGATTTTTTTTAATTACTACTGAAAAAAAATCCTAGCATAAGTGAACCTGTTCAGTTCAAACTCATGTTGTTCAAGGGTCAACTGTGCTTTTTAGGTAGATCAAACTCAGTGACACGTGGTCCTGTCTAGAAAAATGAACAAAATACAATTAACCAGGTATTTATTTCACAGCAATGAGTATCTTTTAAAGGAAATAAATATTTGCAAAGTAATTCTGAGTTCTTACTCTGTGCATGTAAACCATCAATATCAAAGTCGGCAAGTAACACAGCTGCCTCACACGGAGGCAGTCAGGGTAAGAGCTTTAAGAGAAGTGTTTAAGGAGCTATTTCTCTTCTCTCCTTTGTGGAGAATAACTTATCCTTTGTACTACCTTCCTGACAGGAATGGAAGCGTGCTGCTCTGGGAATACTGACTGCATTGCAGTGAAGTCATTTGTGACTATTAAATGGTTTGCATCCTAGCAGGACTGAGACGTATCAGAACTGTGTAGGCCCACACATTTCCACTGCAGAGATGCTGCTCAATGGACTCTTAGGCTTTTGTCATTATAGCTTTCACCCTGATGAGGTCATGAGCCAAGATTTGCCTTCAGATTCTGATTGGTATTGAAACCAGGAGCCTATGGTCCTTTCCCCCCATGTCCTCCACCTGCCTTTTGTCTGTGGAAAAACTGTAGTCAAAGAATAAGTTTAATGAGAAGGAAGAACATGCAGAAACAGGAAAACAGTCAGAAGAGACCACATGGTAATAATTTAGCCATGAAGCAAAGTCAGGGACATTTAACTCCTTCCCAAGGGCTATAGATATCTTCCCTGGTAGCTCAGTTGGTAAAGAATCCGCCTAAGATGCTGGAGACTCCGGTTCAGTTCCTGGGTCAGGAAGATCCCCTGGAGAAGGGCTAGGCTAACCACTCCAGTATTCTTGGGCTTCCCTTGTGGCTCAGCTGGTAAAGAATCCTCCTGAAATGGAAGATCCCCTGGAGAAGGGAAAGGCTACCCACTCCAGTATTCTGGCCTGGAGAATTCCATGGACTCTATAGTCCACGGGGTCGCAAAGGACTGGACGTGGCTGAACGACTTTCACAAGGGCTATGGAGAGTAATCTGAGCCATATCCTGTAAGCTGTCTTGTTTATACTGAAAGCCCCACCCCCATTCAAAAAAGTTAACTAACTGATGACCAGACTATACCCATGACATAAGCTTCCACAATTCGGAGAACTGGCTCAAGGAATGGAAACAAACTGGCCCTGGAACTGAAGATTAAGTGTACTTAAAACAATCAAGATGATGTTGATCAGATCACCGATGACCAATTTCAAGATCACTGTCAGAGCTAACTACTTTTTCTGCACGTAGCCCCCTCCCTCGGTCTATAAAAGCGCCAGCCCACTGATTGTCAGTGGTGGGGGGAGTTGCCCTTTGGACATGTGTCTGGCCACCCCCACCACCCTTCTGGGTGGCTAGCATCCAAAATAAAGTGAACTTTCCTTTCCACTAACCTGGCCTCTTTAATGGCTTTTGATCAGCAAGCAGCCAGACCCCGTTTTGGGTTACAGTATGGATTTGTGGAAACAAAACATGCAGGACACATATATTGGGATGGCAGACCTGAGGAAAATTACAAGGAAAATCCACACCTTCTCATGCGCAACACCAAGTCTAATTCTGGAAAGTGTGAAGAACATGCATCATTAGACTGCTGCACAAACATGTTGGGACTTCTCTGGTGGTGCAGTGGATAAGAATTCACTTGCCAATGCAGGGGATACAGGTTCAACCCCCAGGCTGTGAAGATTCCATGTCACAGAGCAGGAAGCCTGTGCACCCCATCTACTGGTCACAGGCTCTAGATTCAGGAGCTGCAACCACTGAGCCTGCGTGCCTAGAGCCTGTACTTTGCAATGAAAGATGCCACCAAAACGAGAAGCCAGTGTACCGCAGCAAAGAGTAGCCCCCAACTCGCTGCAACCAGAGAAAGCCTGCACAAAGCCAGTAAGACCCAGGGTAGCCAAAAATAAGCAAATATTTTAAGTGTTAAAAAAGAAACCCCAAACAACAAACACCCAAGGGTTGACCCTTGGAATGGCTATACACTAGCCATAAAGTTGTAGACGCTTCCACAAGCTGATATATGGCTAATTTTAGACACTGGATATAAAAAGTGCCATCAGTCAGTTTCACTAGTAGGTTGTATATTACTGTCTTAAATTAGATTCTCCCAGAGGTAAACCTTTAATGAAGGATTTGCATGCATGTCTTTTCTTTGGGAGGTGATTCTAGGCAAGCTCCTTAGGGAAATAGGGAAGTGATATGAAGAAGGGAAGAAAGCCAATAATGCCCACGTTGATGAGCAGATTATCTCTCAGAGTAACTGGGGCTCCATCCGCAGGCATTTCTGGGAAACTTACAGAGGGCACCTGTCAAAGCTGGAGTGAGCTAGCTGGGGTGTCTGTCACTAACTCCCATTAGTTACTAGCTGAATGTTGTTCCTGAGAGCCTTAACTCCCTGGCTTGAATGGCCACAGAAAGCCCTCAGGCAAAGAGCTGAAGGTGCTTGCGTTCTGAAGTCCTGTGGAATGGTGAGTTCCAAAATGAAAAGGGGGTGGGCAAAGATGCAAGGGGTTTGCTGCAATTGTTACCCTCATTTCATACTCAAGGCAACTGAGGAACAGAGAATCTAAGTGTCTCACCCAGTTATTCAGGGATTATGAATATGTAGACGTTGATAGACACTGTTACTTATGCCCCCAAAATGTATGTGTGTGTGTGTGTGTGATNAGGGGGTGGGCAAAGATGCAAGGGGTTTGCTGCAATTGTTACCCTCATTTCATACTCAAGGCAACTGAGGAACAGAGAATCTAAGTGTCTCACCCGGTTATTCGGGGATTATGAATATGTAGACGTTGATAGACACTGTTACTTATGCCCCCAAAATGTATGTGTGTGTGTGTGTGTGATTTTATTTTTTGGCTTTGCTGTGCCTGGTTCCCCAACCAGGAATTGAACCTGTGACCCTTGCAATGGAAGCTCAGCGTCTTAACCACTGGACCACTAAGGAAGCCCCCCCAAAAATATATTTTCAGTGGTGGAAAAGCATAAATGTATTAACTTCTCATGGTGTTTCCTTGTGAACACATTTACTCCCCCTGGTGAGAAGCTGGTTCCTTCTCCTCATTCTGCTTTCCTTTCCGTTGTCGGCACTCAGCTCATCAGCTCTCCCCAGCTTATGGGACACTCAACATAGTCTTCAGAGTGCACTTTCTCTACCCTCTGTAGTATCCCACCCATTTTAACTCATCACCTCTGTAAAGATCTTTACTCCAAAAAAGGTCACATTCTGAGTCATGGAGGGCAGGAGATGAACATATGACTCTGGGGGTGATACAATTCAAGCTATAACAGTACATACTTGAAGAAGTAATTTAGACCCGTGGAATGATCATTTATGTTAAATTTAGGAATAATCTTCATTTTCTTGGTATTTCAAATGATTATAGTATTTCAAAGGATTTGGCATTTTGAAATTCTGAAAGATTACTGTTACAAGTCAAATGTAAACCATGTAACTGAGTCATTGATTTTGGATTTGGAATTTTAAGTTGAAAAGTATAAGTCTTTGGCTAAGTTTGTAAATAATATTAGAATGTTGTAAAGAGCTTGAGAGTCCCGACATTTTAAATTTTAACTTAATAGATGTATAAGGAATATCAAAGTATCTGGGAAAGTTTTGCTTGTTGAACATTTATTTTAAAATATGTAAAAATAGGATCTATTATGTTACAGTTATAAATGAAGTTTAAAACATTTTAAGACAGTGTAGCCAAGTTTGTTAATGGTACAGAATGTTTAAGAGAATGTTAAGATATTAATCAAAGTTCCTATGGAAGTGATTATTGAATGGTATTAAGCTTATAACCATAATAACAGCTTTCTAGGTTGAACTTAAAAGCTTAAGCCAAAACTACATTTTTCAATTTCTCACTTTATTAAGTTGAATATTTGATTTTTAAAAAGCAGCCACCAATAGTATTTTCTGTGCATCAGTCTGCCCTCTAGAACACAAAAATCTCCCATTGATATTAAGAATATCATGTAAAAATAGAGTTGCCTCTTTCATTTAAAATTGTAATCTTCTCTTATTACAAAAGCAACACGTCCCTGTTATAGAAACCTTTGGAAATTCTTTTCAAAGATTTGAAAACATTCATAAGAAAAATTGTTATCATCCAGGAGACAATTACGACAGTAAACATCCTTGAAATAAGTGTCTGTCTGTGTCAGCCTTCTCAGTCTGTGGTTTCCAGATCAGGGCAGTGGCGGCACTGGGGACTAGTAAACTCTATCTCTCCCCGACATCCCAGCTGTACTGCANTTCAGTTATCTGTTTGACCTGAAGCTCACCTGGAAAGACAATTGTTAGAACAGACTCCAGAGTAGAATGAAATACTGCAGCCTCTCTGGTTGACCTTCCGCTGCACTGGCCGCTGACAGCAACCACTAACATCTTCTGAGTTTGTATGAAGTATGGGGTGATTTGAAGTTCTTCTCCCCTCTTGGAGAAAAGTCATGATTTAACCGATGGCCTCATTTATAAGGATTGGCAGTCTGTACACACTTCTTCTGAACCTACATGGGGCACATGAATTTTGCTATACCTGCCAAAGAAAGTTAAGTCGGAGTCTGAAGCATAAAAGTGCAGTACAGAAGATCATAACCAGATCTTCATTTCATTTTTATTATAGTGACTTTGGTATAACATACTCAGAGGTAATAATAAAATTTAGCATGGGCTTTAAACATGAAGATAATGGGCGAATAAGGTATGAGAACAGGTCCAGAGCCTAGAATAGTCTTATAAGTTTCTCTAGTCCTGAAAAATCAGGCAGAACCTCCTTTCACTTAATTCATCCCCTGTTCTTTGATCCTATTTATTGTTGTTGCTCCGTCACTAAGTCATGTCCAACTCTTTGCAGCCCCATGGACTGTAGCACGCCACGCTTTCCTGTCCTTCACTGTCTCCCGGAGTTTCCTCAAATTTATGTCCATTGAGTTGGTGATGCTGTCTAACCATCTTATCCTCTGTTGCCCCCTTCTCCTCCTGCCTTCAGCCTTTCCGAGCATCAGAGCCTTTTCCAGTGAATCAACTTTTCACATCAGATGGCCAAAGTATTGGAGCTTCAGCATCAATCCTTCCAATGATTATTCAGGGTTGATTTCTTTAAGGATTGATGGGTTTGATCTCCTTGCTGTCCAAAGGACTCTCAAGAGTCTCCTCCAGCCCCACAATTTGAAAGCATCAACTTTGGCCTTTCACATGATATAAGTAAGGTGATAATAAACAGCTTTGTTATACTCCTTTCCCAATTTTGAACCAGTTCATTGTTGCATGTAAGGTTCTAACTGTTGCTTCTTGACCCACATACAGGTTTCTCAGAAAACAGGTAAGGTGGTCTGGTATTCCCATCTAAGAATTTCCCACAGTTTGTTGTGATCTACACAGTTAAAGGCTTCAATGTAGTCAATGAAGCAGAAGTAGATGTTTTTCTGGAATTCCTTTGCCTTCTCTGTGATCAACGAATATTGGCAATTTGACCTCTGGTTCTTCTGCCTTTTCTAAACCCATCTTGAACATCTAGAATTTCTTGGTCCACCTACTACTGAAGCCTAGCTTGAAGGGTTTTAAGGATAATCTTACTAGCAGGTGAAATAAGCACAATTGTCCAGTAGTTTGAGCATTCTTCGGCATTGCCCTTCCTTGGAATTGGAATGAAAACTGAACTTTTCCAATCCTGTGGCCACTGCTCAGTTTTCCAAATTTGCCGGCATACTGAGTGCAGCACTTTCACAGCATCATCTTTTAGCATCAGCTGGAATTCCATCACCTCCACTAGCTTTGTTTGTAGTGATGCTTCCTTCCTAAGGCCCACCTGACTTCACACTCCAGGATGTCTGGCTCTAGGTGACTGATCACACCATCATGGGTATCCTAGTCATTAAGACCTTTTTGTGTATAGTTTTTCTGTATTCTTGCCTCTTTTTCTTAATCTCTTCTGCTTCTGTTAGGTCGTTACCTTTTCTGTCCTTTATCTGCCCATCCTTGCATGAAATGTTCCCTTGATATTTCCTATTTTCTTGACGAGATCACTAGTCTTTCCCATTCTATTGTTTTCCTCTTCTTCTTTGCATTGTTCACTTAAGAAGGCCTTCTTATTTCTCCTTGCTGTTCTCTGGAACTCTGCATTCAGTTGGGTGTATCTGTCTCTTTTCCCCTTGTCTTTCACTTCTCTTCTTTCCTCAGCTATTTGTAAAGCCTCCTGAAACAACCACTTTTCCATCTTGCATTTCTTTTTCTTTGGGGATGTTTTCGCCTCCTGTACAATGTTACGAACCTCTGTCCATAGTTCTTTAGACACTCTGTCTACAAGATCTAATCCCTTGACTCTATTCATCACTTCCACTGTATAATCATAAGATAGTTGATTTAGGTCATACCTGAATGGCCTAGAGCTAACTGTAGTCCTGGGACGATGCCAGGCATGCTTCTGCCTTAAGGCTTTTACACACACTATTTTCTCTGTCTGGATCATTATCTTTGATTTCCCCAATTTAAAGTATGCATTTTAAATTTTTTATTAACATTGGAGTAGAACTGATTGAGGGGCTTCCAGATGGTAAAGAACCCACCTGCCAATGCAGGAGACACAGGAGACACGGGTTCCATCCCTATGACAGGAAGATCCCCTGGAGTAAGAAATGGCAACCTACTCCAATATTCTTGCCTGGAAAATTCCATGGACAGAGGAGGTTTGTGGCCTACAGTCCATGGGGCCACAAAGAGATGATTGTAGCCATGAAATTAGAAGACACTTGCTCCTTGGAAGGAAAGTTATGACAAACCTTGACAGTGTATTAAAAAGCAGAGATACCACTTGTCCAACAAAAAGTATAGTCAAAGCTATGGTTTTCCCAGAAGTCATGTATGGATGTGAGAGTTGGACCATAAAGGAGGCTGAGTGCTGAAGAATGGGTGCTTTTGAGTTGTGGTGCTGGAGAAGACTCTTGCGAGTTCCTTGGACTGCAAAGAGAGCAAACCAGTCAATCCTGAAGGAAGTCAACCCTAATATTCATTGGAAGGACTGTTGCTGGAGCTGAAGTCCAATACTTTGGCCACCTGATGTGACGAACTGACTCATTGGGAAAGGCTGTGCTGCTGGGATGGGTTGAAGGAAGAAGAAAATGAGAGAAGCAGAGGATAAGATGGTTAGATGGCATCACTGCTTCAATGGACAGAAGTTTGAGCAAACTCTGGGAGACAGTGAAGACATAGGAGCCTGGTGTGCTGCAGTCCATGGGGTCACAAAGAGTCCCACATGACTTAGTGAATGAACACTATGAGTTGATTAACAACGTTGTGTTAGTTTCACTTATACAGGAAAGTGACGCAGTTATGCACATACACGCATCTGTTATTCTTTTTAAAATTCTCTTCCCATTTAGGTTATTACAGAATATTGAGCAGAGTTCCCGGTGCTCTACGGCAGGTCCTTGTTGGTTACCTATTTTGTATATAGTGGTGTCTATATGTCAGTCCCAAACTCTCAGTTTATCCTTTCCTCCCACCTTTCCCCTTTGGTAACCATCAGTTCAGTTCAGTCGCTCAGTCGTGTCTGACTCTTTGCGACCCCATGAATCGCAGTACACCAGGCCTCCCTGTCCATCACCAACTCCCGGAGTTCACCCAAACTCATGTCCATTGAGTCAGTGATACCATCCAGCCATCTCATCCTTGGTCGTCCCCTTCTCCTCTTGCCCCCAATCCCTCCCAGCATCAGAGCCTTTTCCAATGAGTCAACTCTTCGCATCAGGAGGCCAAAGTATTGGAGTTTCAGCTTTAGCATCATTCCTTCCAAAGAACACCCAGGACTGATCTCCTTTAGAATGGACTGGTTGGATCTCCTTGCAGTCCAAGGGACTCTCAAGAGTCTTCTCCAACACCACAATTCAAAAGCATCAATTCTTTGGCACTCAGCTTTCTTCACAGTCCAACTCTCACATCCATACATGACCACAGGAAAAACCATAGCCTTGACTTGACGGACCTTNACTGGTTGGATCTCCTTGCAGTCCAAGGGACTCTCAAGAGTCTTCTCCAACACCACAATTCAAAAGCATCAATTCTTTGGCACTCAGCTTTCTTCACAGTCCAACTCTCAAGTTTACTAAATTAAAAGATGCTTGCTCCTTGGAGGAAAAGCTATGACCAACCTAAACAGCATATGAAAAAGTAGAGACATTACTTTGCCAACAAAGGCCCATCTAGCCAAAACTATGGTTTTTCCAGTAGTCATGTATGGATGTGAGAAAGAAAAGTGAAAGTGAAATCGCTCAGTTGTGTCCTACTCTTTGCAAACCCATAGACTGTAGCCTAACAGGCTCTTTTGTCCATGGGATTTTCCAGGCAAGAATGCTGGAGTGGGTTGCCATTTCCTTCTCCAGGAGATCTTCCCAACCCAGGGATTGTACCTGGGTCTCCCTCATTGTAGGCAGACGCTTTACTGTAAGGAAAGCTGAATGCCAAAGATTTGATGCTTTTGAACTGTGGTGTTGGAGAAGACTCTTATGAGTTCTTTGGACTGCAAGGAAATCAAGCCACTCAATCCTACAGGAATTCAGTCCTGAATATTCATTGGAAGGACTGATGCAGAAGCCGAAACTCCAATACTTTGGCCACCTGATACGAAGGACTGACTCATTAGAAAAGACCCTGGGAAAGACTGAAGGCTGAAGAAAAAGGCAACGGCAGAGGATGAGATGGTTGGATGGCATCACCGACTCAATGGACATGAGTCTGAGCAAGCTCGGGAGTTGGAGATGGACAGGGAAGCCTGGTGTACTGCAGTCCATGGGGTTGCAAGGAATTGGACACAACTGAGCGACTGAACTGAACTGAATCGTAAGTCTCTCCATCTACATCGTCAAAGGACTCCCTCCCTCTACTCTCAACTGTCTGCTCATATGTTACCTTCTCAATAAGAACTCCCTGACCTTGATGTTTAAAATGATAATCCCTTACTCTCAGATCTCTTTATTAATTAGAATCATGTTAGCAGCTATTATGGATACAACCTTAACTCTCAGTGGTTTACCATAATAAAAGTTTTATCCACTCAAAAGTCCAAATGGTAAATTGCCCTAGAAATCAATAAAGAAAAGAAGGAAACTGATTGTCACAGCTTTTATTTATTTGTTTATGTATTCTTTTTGGCTGCACTGGGTCTTCATTGCTCTGCACAGGTTTTCTCTCGTCATTGCAAGCAGGGGCTACTTTTTGTGGTGGTGGGAGGGCCCTGGGGTGCACAGCTTCAGTAGCTATGGCGCACAGGCTTGGCTGCTCTGTGGCATGCGGAATCTTCCCAGACTAGGGATCGAACCCCTGTGCCCTGCATTGGCAGGTAAATCCCCACCCACTGCACCACCAGNTGCACAGGTTTTCTCTCGTCATTGCAAGCAGGGGCTACTTTTTGTGGTGGTGGGAGGGCCCTGGGGTGCACAGCTTCAGTAGCTATGGCGCACAGGCTTGGCTGCTCTGTGGCATGCGGAATCTTCCCAGACTAGGGATCGAACCCCTGTGCCCTGCATTGGCAGGTAAATCCCCACCCACTGCACCACCAGGGAAGTACACAGCAGACTTTTATGTGCCAAGAAAGAACCCATTCAGCATCACTCTACCCACATATAATCAGCCTGAATTCGGTCCCATGATTGAACGTAACTATAATACAAACTGACAGATGAAGGCTAGCTGTATGCACAGGAGGAACCGCAAAAAGGATGGGTTAACAACTAACCAGAGTCTTCAACAGACATGCCAGGGTTTTTTTAAATGTCTCCTGATAGACTGAGTAAGTGAATGAATCAGGACTGTGGGTGGTTCATCCCAGAAGGTTCAAATGGGCTTTGAGAGATTCAATAATAAGCATAATTTCAGATTATTTCTAGAAATTTGTGTTAAAGTGGAAAAAGAACACGTACTCCTTGAAAAATTAGCACAGCAAGCAGTGAGAAACTAAGAACTTTCATCATCAGAACTTCAGGAACTCAGAGGATGGATCTAGCTCTGGGGACTGAAATGGGCTTCCCAGGTGGCTCAGGGGTAAAGAATCTGCCTGCTAGTGCAGAAGAGATGCACGTGCAATCCCCGGATTGGAAGAGCCCCTGGAGAAAGAGATGGCAGCCCACTACAATATTCTTGCCTGGGAAACCCCATGGACAGTGGAGCCTGGTGGGCTACAAAGAGTCAGACATGACTTAGTGACTAAACCACACCTGAAATAGTCAAGGAAGGTTTGGGAGGAGGTAGGACACTTGCGTTGAGTCTTTACAGAAAGGTTAAGAATTCAGTGAGTGGAGAAGAAGAAAAGGATTAGCCAGGTTAAGGAGAAAGCAATGAACGTTGAGGACACTGGAAACTTGAGATGGACCTACTTATATACGTTAGGTCAAGAAGCATATCCATCAGGAGAAGCTACGTAATCTTATGGTAATACAACATCAACATCTCAGAGCTCTTAGACAACAATAGTTTATTTCTAGCTCATATAACATGTCATTGAGGTCAGCTGGGAGCTCTGTTTACTTGCCACTGTCTGCTGTGGGGTGGGCAGGCTGATAGATTAGTCACTCATGGGAACATTGTCAGTCACTGTGGCAAAAAGAAACACAGAGTCTTACTTTTCCAGTTAACAGTTCTGCTTCAAGGTGATATATGTCACTTCCACCTAAACTCATCGGGTAGAACTAAAGTCACGTGGCCTACGTCCAAATGGAAAGAATCTGAATATTTGGCAAATAACATCAAAGACCGTCACAGAGGGCAGTGGAGACTCAGGGTAGATCAGATGTACCAGCTTTGCCTATGTCTACAAACACCATGACTGGACAGAAATTAACTCAAGTTGGAAAATCCGGGGAGACTCCCAAACATATCTTTTCACCTAGATCACTTTTTAAATTCTCCAGCTATCCATCTGTCTCCTCACTACAAATCTCCACTCAGGTATTTGTGACTGTTTCAATTTATCAGCTGATTATTCAGTAAATATTTGCATAACAATTAGACTAGGGGCTGGTAACACAGCAATGGATAAAGCAGTGATATTCCCTTCCTTGGATGAATGTGATAAACCACAGGAGACTTTGTGGGCAAAGAAGGCACTTGTGGAAAAAACAAGACTCGTTAGAGAGAGGCACAGCCTCACTGCTCACGTGTGCCTGGTGACCACAGAAGATGACCGTGCCATCTGTTAGGCAGGCTGTGTGTTACTTGACTTCTTCCACATCCCCTAAGATTCTAAACAGGATCCAAGAGCAGATGCTTGTTGCTGCTAACTGTTCCCTCGTACACCCTTATTTCTTCTCCTTTTGCTCTCTCCCTTCCTCTCCACCTTTCTCATTCTCTTTACTTGCAGTGACAGCACCATTCCCAGTGAAATTCTGTTTTGTGAAAAGTACCACTCATATTCAGAAAAGAAAAGAAAAGAAAAAAAAAAAAACTGGCCAAGAATTTTGATTCAGACTTTTCATTCCTTAAGTTGGCAGAGTGATGAATTTACTTAGGAAAGAAAGTGCCAAAGATAGATTTTGTGGATAATAAAAGTTAAAAGCAGGTGAATTGATTTGGGTTCTGCCAAACACAGATGTCTTGAGGACCTGCCCTAATTCTACCACTCAGTGCAGAGGGAGCCATTTATCCAGTGTTAGAAGTCACTTAAAAAAAAAACCAAAAAAACCTCATGACTGGAATTTAGAAAATAAGCTTGCATGGAGAGAAAAAGCACTTGAACCTTATCTCCTTTATTTAGAAAAAAAAATGCTAGATCTCATTCTTTGTCAAAGCTAGTGAGAAACCTCAACTTGATGCACAATGGCTGATCAATATTGTTTATTCCTCTGAATTTATGTTCTTGTTTTTATTTCCCATAAGAAGTATTTCCCTAATACTACACACACACATTAATACACACTTTTCAAAGGGCTCTTGAAATAAGAACCTAATATGTAATTAGGAACACCATGACAAAGTACCTCCATCCCATCCCTAAGAATCGGTAAGTACTACATTGCAGTAATGTCTTTTGAAGTCTAATTTTACAAAATTTACATTTTGAATTTTAGCCCAAGAGGTTTAGAAAATTACAAACTGCACTTTGCAGTTTTCCAAGGTTCAGATTCATTTTCCAAGCAATGCTGTGAGTCAGCAACCTTAAATCTGTCACGTTAGATTACTAGGCTATGTATATTCACGTTACTGTTGCTCTAATATTAGAGTACCAGTTCCTTGCTATATTGAGCTAAACGTGAAAAACAATTAATTCCAAACAAGACAAATACGCACAACTTTCTAAATGAAGTCCATGCTGTGTAGCTTGCTTTTCATGGTCAGAGTTAATAAAATAAATCAGAGCATAAATAAACAAATAGACAATCAAGCATACATCAGCCCTTATGTTTGAGTTTCAGCAAGAAATAAGGACTTTGGTTGTTTATGGGATACATGTTGATCCCTGAAAAGCCTATAGCAAGGTCATCTGTAATTTCATTCCTCATAGGCAGAGATTTTTGTTTTCTCTTGTTCGGTCTAGTTATCTCAGCTTTCCTTACTTCTGTAAAGGTTTTCTGAGCGCTNAGTTTTAGCAAGAAATAAGGACTTTGGTTGTTTATGGGATACATGTTGATCCCTGAAAAGCCTATAGCAAGGTCATCTGTAATTTCATTCCTCATAGGCAGAGATTTTTGTTTTCTCTTGTTCGGTCTAGTTATCTCAGCTTTCCTTACTTCTGTAAAGGTTTTCTGAGCGCTGAGGACTAGTGGCTGCATTTATTAGCAGTGGGCAGTTTTAGAAGTCGGTGAAGTGGAGAAAGAGGTGGATAAGGGACGAACAGTAATGAAGGCTCACGAAACATCTGCTGAATACAGAGACGGGAGAAGAAAGGAAGGAGCTGAGCGACAGGAAACAACAGGGACAATGGATTGGAGAGGATTTGATGAGGTCCAAGTACTGATGGTGGCTTCCCTGGTGGTTCAGTGGTTAAGAATCTGTCTGCCAATGCAAGAGACGTGGGTTCGATCCCTTGGTCTGGAAGACCCCCTGGGGAAGGAAATGGCAGCTCACTCCAATATTCTTGCCTGGAAAATCCATGGACAGAGGAGCCTGGTGGACTACAGTCCTTAGGATCTCAAAGAGTTGGACACAAATTAACAACTAAACAACATCAACAAGGTACTGTTGAAGTGAAAGGTTCATCAGGAAGGTAGGAAGAAGGACGCACGATGTATTAGGGAGTGAGCGTCCGTGAACAATTTCAGAGGTAATGAAAGCTGGAGTGCGGTTCTGAGCATGGATAACACAGCATGAGTTGGAAAAAAAAAGGAGATGAGGATAGGATGCCTTGTCTGTGCCATCCTCGCAGCTGCTGAAACCAGGAGCTGCTGTGGAGAAGAGAACAGTGGCCCCATGGACCAGGCGTGGGATTCCTCAGTGGCCAAGGAGAATGTGTTTGGATAGTGAAAGAAATGAGAGGGTACCCTCTGGCCAGGAGCCCTGCTTCTGCATATTGCCCCAGATACACCTGAAGGCATGACAATAGACAGCATTACTGAGAAATTTCCACAAGCCAGACACTCACCTAAAAGCTTTATATTCATCTTCTCACTTACTATTCCCAACAATGTAAAGCTATTTGGGGAATTCCCTGGGAGTCCAGTGGTTGGGACTCTGTGCTTTCATGGCCGGGGGTGCAGGTTTGATACCTGGTTGGAAAACTAAGATCCCGCAAGCTGTTCTGTCCAATTTAATGAATAAACAAAGCTATTTCTCCCCTCAATTTTGCAGGTTAGGAAAGGGATCTAAGAAAGATGAACTTTGCTCAGTCAACAGGATTACATTCTGGACTCATAATCTATTCCAGATTCTGTGTTCTTAACCATTAAGCTGTATTGTCACTCAGTTTGGGACCCCATCTAGGGGAGGCTAATGACCTCGAGTAGAGACTTTTTCTGGAACCATCGTGAGAAACTTCAACAGCCTAATCGCTTGATCAAGACCAGTTTGCTAGATTTCAGAGGCAGGTGCTTAAACATGAAGCAGAAGCAGAGACTTTGGTGCTAAGTAGTGTCCGTCTCTTTGTAACCCCATGGACTGTAACTTGCCAGGCTCCTCTGTCCATGCGATTTCCCAGGCCAGAAGAGTGGAGTGGGTTGCCCTTTCCTTCTCTGGGGATCTTCCTGATCCAGGGATCAAACCTGCGTCTCCTGTGTCTCCTGCATTGCAGGCGGATTCTTTACCACTGTGCCACCTGGGAAGCCCTCAAACAGACCAACGTGCTTTATGATAAATAACAGGAGGGAAGGGAAAACCTGCTTCCCATCCTCCCTGGCAGGCATCACCATCAGCCTGATGAAAGTGTGGTGATGGAAGAGAACACCATGTTGACCAAGAAAATTGCTTAAGTGGCCGTGTGGTTGCTGATTGGGCAATTCCGAGGCTACTTGCAGCCCAGAAAGGGAGGAATGGCTCTGGAGGGGGATGGGGAGGGGAGGTTCCCCAAGCTGCAATATGCTCAAGCCTGAACAAGTTCAGGTTATTGAAGAAGATGATATTCGCTGCCCTAAGTGATCTCTAAATGGCTATGAAAACTGGGATTCATATCTGTGTCCTTTTTACATCTATATAAATCTGAGAAAGTCACTCTTTTTTTTTTTTCCATTGAAGATTTTTTAATGTGGACTGTTTTTAAAGTCTTTTTTGAAGTTGTTACAGTATTACTTCTGTTTTATGCTTTGATTTTATTGGCTCCGAGGCATAGGGGATCATAGCTCCCCAACTAGGGGTGGAACCTGCGCCCCCTGAATGGAAAGTGAAGTCCATGGAAGTCCCAGGAAGTCAGTCTCTCTTAGTCTTCATTGCCTCAATGTTAAATAATAATAATATTGCCTATGGTTGTTTTGGAGAAGGCAAGGGCACCCCACTCCGGTACTCTTGCCTGGAAAATCCCATGGACGGAGGAGCCTGGCGGGCTGCAGTCCATGAGGTCGCTAAGAGTCGGACAGACTGAGCGATTTCACTTTCACTTTTCACTTTCATGCATTGGAGAAGGAAATGGCAACCCACTCCAGTGTTCTTGCCTGGAGAATCCCAGGGACGGGAGAGCCTGGTGGGCTGCTGTCTATGGGGTCGCACAGAGTTGGACACGACTGAGGCGACTTAGCAGCAGCAGCATGGTTGTTTTGGTAGTAGAGTCGTATATGTGAAAGGACTATACTGTGCCTGACATGGAGGATCTTAGACTTTAATTTCAATTTCCCTCCTAGTGAGCAAAATTATAAGTGAGTTTTATGCAATCAAAATTAATTACTTAATTTGTTGGATACCAACCATCAGAGAAAATACCAAAACTGAGGCTTGAGTCCTGGAGGCCCTGTCCAGTGACCCTACCTCTCTGTCGCTAATTTCCTATATGATCATGAGAAAATTGCCAGCACTTCCCAAGGGGCATTTTCCTTGCCCCTAAGAAGGTAATGTGTTCTGAAGCAACAAGTCTCAACCTACAGCTAGTTTTGTATATATGTGCTTTCTAAGATGAGATCAACGCAAACGTAGAGGAGGGTCTTGTAGACACAGCAGGGGAAAGGGGCGGTGGGATGAAGTAACACAGTAGTCCTGACATATACGCAGTGCTGTGTGCAAAGCAGAGAGCCAGTGGGAAGCTGCTGTGTAACTCACAGGCACTCTGTGACACCCTGTGACAACCAGAAGGTGGAATGCGAGGGTGAGAGAAAGGCTCAAGAGGAAGGGGAGATATATATATATGGCTGATTCATGTTGTATGGCAGAAACCAATACAGCATTGCAAAGCAATTATCTTCCAATAAATAAATAAATAAAACCTATAGCTCTTAGCCAATTTTCAAAGAGCTCTGTAACACAGTCATGGATAGTAGTATCCTAGAATCTACATAGCCTCTAAAATTTCATCTGCTATCTAACACTCCCAATCTAGTCAAGCTCCTAATTGACTCGTCCTTTCGGTTCAATAATATCCATTAATATATTATAAGGCAATATAATATTTTATTGGTTATTTTCCAGTCAAAATGGAAAGGTTCTTTCCTGGCCTCCCTTCCTCCCTGCAGCATTCTCATAGCTGCTGGGAAAATGATGTAGTCCTGGTGTTTCTACACCAAGGGTTCTGATTACCCAAGTGGTTTCCTAAACTTATTATCCTTTTTATCCTTCTTAGTTCATTTTTTTTTCTAATGTTCTCTCTTTTGGCTAATTCACCAGAATACAGATTTAATTAAAAGGTGGCAACATATTGCAACTCTCACTGCCAAGATACATGATTAATAAGAGAGCCTGAAGGCTTCCAGATCGTTTGATTGTTTTTATTTTGAATGTCTTGAAATAGACAAGATCACATTGAGATCAGTGTCAGATTACAACCTCACCATACTAAATAAATAACTGCTAATATTCAAAAGTAAACTGAGGACAAAATAATAGATGTAAATGAATGTGTTAGTAAGCAATATAGTCATTTGAAATGAAAATTACAGTGTTAAACAATTGCATCGTGGAGTTGGAAGAAGTAAAACTTTCATTCTGTTAATATTTACCGAGTCAACAATGTGCTTTGCAAGAAGATGTAATGCTGAGCTTGAATCTTCGAAGAAATTAATTTATTGTGATGTACAAGAATATGGTAAATATATGCAAATAACTAAAATAGAGTTACAAGTGTTAAGTTCTGGCTCAATACTGATAGATAAACTGCTGCAGTTGTCAAAAGTCAGAGAGAAAACTTTAAAATGTGGAAAGATCTCAGACAGCCATTAGCTGTTGAGCTGATCCTTGAGTTGCAGGTTGAGTTTGGACATGTGAAATACAGGTGTAGACATTCAAACAGAGGCAATGATGCGGATAAAACAAAGAGAGAAATCTGGAAGGTTAGAGGCTTCTTCAGGATGTGTGTTTACTCCTGGTGTCAGTAGTATGTCTTGACTTCCTGGAGCTGGGATTCAGAAATGGGAACAGGCAGAAACAAGAGAAGCCTCTGCCTACTCATCTCAAAGGGAGGCTTTGCTTGCACTCTCATCTCAAGCGCTCTGATGGGATCCCTGTCTATAGGGACCGTTTACATGATGAACTGCAATGGGGAAGGCATCCAGAGGAAGAGAAATGGTCCCTAACGCTGAGAATGCACCGGTTCTGTCTGGAGATCACCCTTCCTGTTACGTCCTGAAAGGCAGGAGTGATGAGTTAAAGGGACCAATGACAATGGAACTTCAGCTGAAACTTTAGCTTCATTATTTTTTAATATAAATTTATTTATTTTAATTGGAGGCTAATTACTTTACAATGTTGTATTGGTTTTGCCATACATTGGCATGAATCCACCACGGGTATACTCGTGTTTCCCATCCTGAACCCCCCTCCCACCTCCCTCCCCATACCATCCCTCCGGGTCATCCCAGTGCACCAGCCCCGAGCATCCTGTATCACGCATCGAACCTGGACTGGTGATTTGTTTTGCATATGATAATATATATGTTTCAATGCCATTCTCCCAAATCATCCCACCCCGAGCTTCTTTAAAACCAGGAAGACCTAAGGACTTCCCTGGTGGTCCAGTGGCTAAGACTCCTCTCTCCCAATGCAGGGGGCCCAGGTTTGATCTCCAGTCAGGGAACTAGATCCTGCATGCCCACAACTTAATACCCCACACAATGGCAATGAAAATTGAAAATCCCGCATGCCACATCTAAGATCCAGCGCAACCAAATGAATAAATCCACATTTAAATAAAAAATAGGAAGATCTGGAAATTCTGGGCAGTTTCCCTTGTGTATGTTACTTCACTGGCCTTTATAGGAATTTGAGGTTTATCTCTGCAAAGTAGGGGGGAAAACTACATGGAATGGGTGGGCTACGTGTGTTTGAAGACTCAGAGGCTGAAAAAAGGGCTTCCCAGGTGGCACTAGTGGCAAAGAACCCGCCTGCTGGTGCAGGAGACACAAGAGACGCTGGTTCAATCCTGGGTCAGGGAAATCCCCTGCAAGAGGAAATGGCAACCTACTCCAGTATTCTTGCCTGGAAAATCCCATGCACAGAAGAGCTTGACAGGGTACAGTCCATGGTGCTGCAAGGAGTCGGATATGACTGAAGCAACTCAGCACGTGTGAATTGAAGAAGCTTCTGTGATAAATGGTGAGCAGGGGATTAAGCAAAAATTAAGAACCTTGGGACAGAATAAGAGTAAAACTTCCCTTTCTGTCTACCTTCTCTTATAGCTGCTGGCCTCTGTTCCTTTCACCATACACACTTCCTATGAACTGCTGCGGTCAGAAATCCTGGCGAAAGTCCGAGTGATCAGACAGTTGTCTGTTGTTCGCCTATTCTAGAAAAATATTCGTCAAAGGCCAACGGGGAACTTTGCTTGGCCCTTGGCAGCCACCGTTGATTGCAAACTGCCTTTATTTGCCCTTGGCTAGCATGTCTCTCTCTCTCTTTTTTTCCCTTTCTGTATTTTTGGCCTGAAATTCTAAATTTAATGAACATGATTCAATTGTTCTTTTTCACCGCTTGCTTTTTTTCTAATGAATGATTTCACAGCATTCTTTTTTTTTTTAATGGGGAAATTGTCAAAGTTTAAAACAAAGCTTCCATTTTGCAGATCCATTTGCTAGGTTAATCTCATTAGTAGGTCTAGATAAGGCGTAATATTTGTGTCAAAGAAAGGAAGTCAGCAAGCTCTCGTATCTTAAGAAAATTACATTCTCTGAAAGCAAGTTTGCCTCTATCTAATCACCATAAGACACCTTTTTTTTTTCTAGACAACCAAACACAAATTGGCTGATCCCTTGAAAAAAATAATTCAAGGGTTAGAAAAGGAGGTTAGAGTTTATGTAAAATAAAACAACCAGAAAAACACACTGTCATCCAAGTTACCAGTCATCTGAATAGACAGGAAATACACGCACGTACCATCTAGACTCAAATAGTAGAAGTGACGGCCAATATTTAGAAACACATAATTTCTTGGGTAAAAGTCAAAGCTCAAATTCCAAGCCAAATTGTGCTGCACATGTCATGATTTGTTATGGAGTTGATGGGGGGATAAGAAAGGGGGAGGGTGGTGCTCATAAAGACCCACAACTTCACTGGGAGGAACCTTATGTCATAGAGAGTGAGGAGCAGACAATAGATAAAGTTGTGATGCTTGGCTGTGGGTTTCCCTGTGTTGATTTTTGAAGATGCCTGCTGGCTGAGTCAGAGTGGAGGGTGACAGCTAGCCACTCGATGGGGGTGGGGAGTGGTCATGAAAGTCCAGGCAAACCAAAAGGAAACAGATGACCAGACCCTAGAGCAGATGTGAGTGACTGGAACAGCCCCACACCATCCAGGAAGGTCCTGACTGCCCTGGGCATCAAGTTGTAGGATGTGCTAGGGGGGAAAGGAGGGTTTTGGTCTTTTTTTTTTTTTTTAAAGAACCATTCTTTTTTTCTTAAATTTTATCTATTTGTTTAGTTTTATGATTTGGCTGTGCTGGGTCTTTGCTGCTGCCTGGGCTGCTCTCTAGTTGCAGAGAGCGGAGACCACTCTCCAGTTGCAGTGTCTGGGCGTCTCCCACTGGCTTCTCTTGCTGTCAAGCACAGGCTGTAGGGCCTGCAGGCTTCAATAATTGTGGCACGTGGGCTCAGTAGTTGCAACTCCCAGGCTGTAGGGCACAGGCTTAGTAGTTGTGCAAGGACTTAGCTGCTCTGAGGCACGTGGGATCTTTCCGGAGCAAGGGTTGAATCTGTGTCTCCTGCACTGGCAGGAAGATTCTATATCACTGAGCCACTAGGGAAGCTCCAGGGCTTTGGCCTTGGCTAACATTCACTTCTTACTCNTTGTGCAAGGACTTAGCTGCTCTGAGGCACGTGGGATCTTTCCGGAGCAAGGGTTGAATCTGTGTCTCCTGCACTGGCAGGAAGATTCTATATCACTGAGCCACTAGGGAAGCTCCAGGGCTTTGGCCTTGGCTAACATTCACTTCTTACTCTTTCTTTCCTTCCCTGTGCTCATAGGAGCTTCCCCCAGTGTCCTGTGTCACTGTGTGTGTTACACCGAAAACTTCTGCACACTTACACTAACACTGGTGGATTGTAGCAGTAATAGCAGTCAGTGATATTAACAGCAAATACTCATATTGTACCCACTATTTTTTATTCACGGTTCTAAATACATATATTAATGGAGTTAACCCTTGTAGCCGCTCCGTGAGATTGGTACAATTTTTATCCCCACTTTTCAGATAAGGAAACATGAACCCAGAAGTGTTAAGTGACTTACCCAAGGGCGCACAGCAAGATTCACCACTGAGGGGGAAGTGGGATGCTAGCTGGGAATGTCTAGCCTCTGCCTTCTACACCGTTCACTCAGTTGCCACTCACGGCTGGAGTGGGGGGAGCATGAAGCCAAGCTGACGTCTGTGAGGACCTCAGAGCTCTGTCTTGTCATACCCCTGCCCTCACACCCCCGATACCACCGTCATCTCCAGGGTCCATTGGCAACGTGAGATGGAAANATTTTAAACCTGGCCATAAGGATAAAAAATACTGGAATCATTTGCTCCAGGAGGGCACAGGAGAGATGCTGACATCAAACAGCATTGAGCCCCAAACTTACTGAATGGTAATTCAAGCACAAATAGTAGGGCATTGAAGCTGTGTGTTGGCTGCAGGGCTTAGAAACAAGCTCCTTTAGAAGCATAAGGCACATAAGAAAAATCCTTTGGGAGGCAGAATACATAACTAAAACAATTACAGAGGTGGTAAGATATACAGACTTGAGCACTTCTTAGAGACCACAGCTGGTGGTGGGTAACTGGGTCTCCTGCGGGTGGCACTGTCTGATTTCGTAGGTTTGGCCCAGTTGATCTTGGACACAGACACAGGTGGGTTTCAACCTAGTATGATTTTAAGGATGTCAAATGTCAGTTTCCCAACTCAACTCCCCCCTCCTTCCCGCCCACCAAAGCTTGTTACAGCATTAAGTAGTCCATATCGAGAATCATTGTGGGTTTAAAGTATAGGATGCAAAAAACTTGGGTTGCTTTGCAAATTCCCAAGAGTAAAAANATGATTTTAAGGATGTCAAATGTCAGTTTCCCAACTCAACTCCCCCCTCCTTCCCGCCCACCAAAGCTTGTTACAGCATTAAGTAGTCCATATCGAGAATCATTGTGGGTTTAAAGTATAGGATGCAAAAAACTTGGGTTGCTTTGCAAATTCCCAAGAGTAAAAACACACTAAATTATTTGCCAAGTAATACGGCCATTTCCAAGCAGAAAGTAAGTTGCTGATGCAATTGGGCAAGACAGGTGGTTTCTGAAAGAAGCCAGAAGGTGTCCAAAGTACCCAGCACAGAGCCGTGTCAAAGATAGCAGGAGCCAGGAGAGAGCGTGGAGTGGGAGGTAGCTTAATGCAAATCATTCAGTCAACAGATATGACTCTCTCTGTGCCAAGAACTCTCATAGCACTGGACATATGTAATGGACAAAATAGGCAAAAATTCTGGTCTTCATATAGCTTATGGTTGGTTGGTTGGTTAATCACTAAGTTGTGTCTGGCTATTTGTAACCCCATGGACTGCAGCACACCAGGCTCCTCTGTCCATGGGATTTCCCAGGCAGAGTATTGGAGTAGGTTACCATTTCCTTCTCCAGGGGATCTTTCCAACCCAGGGACTGAAGCTACGATTCTTGCATTGGCAGGCGTATTCTTTACCACTAAGCCACCAGGAAGCCCCAAATAGCTTATAACCAAGGATAAATATAGATAGACCTTTCTTATTTGGCCATTTCCATTTGACTAAACCAACTCCTTGATCTCAGAGTCCTTGACAGAGAACACCAATGATAATAGCAAAATGATGTATAAACTTGATTCCCTTTAAGCTGCCAGTGGTCTGTTAGTTATGTATCACCCCTGTTTCACCAAGGAGGAAACCAAGGTTAAACTTCTCATGAGATTACAAAGCGAGCAGAGCTGGAGTTACCTATCAGGACTTACTGGATGGAGAGGCAGCCCAGAGTAGGACATGAACTCTGGGGTCAACAGAACTAGATCTGTGTTCTGGCTCTGCTGCTCACGTGACCTTGGACAATGTATGCATTTTCTTCTTCACTCAGCATCCTGATAGATAGGCATAGTTGGGATGATAAAACCTGTTTCAAAGACTGAAGATAAAGCTAACATGAACAATTCAAGGAAAGTACATAGAATAGCTCTTGGCATGGACTAAGTATTCAATCAGTGATGGTTATTATAACAGCACCAATTAATCAGCATTCCTTGTTCTTTCCTTGGCACTTGGCACCTGGATCAGGGTCTCCATCATCCACAGACCCACCTTGATCATCTCCCTCTGCTTCTGTGATCTGTGAACCCAGGAGCAGACTCAAATATGCCCAGCCATGGACGTTCCTGGCTCCATTTCCCAGGCACAGGGAATTACACAACATCAGCCAATCTGATGTGCTTTTCTGTGGGCTAGTTTTGAAAGCTTGTCCCTTTGAACACACAGAAGTCAGGAAATGCAAAATGAAGGTTCCCAGAGTAACCACAACTCACCCGCATTGCACATCAAGGCATAAATTTCCCGGGAAGTACAATAACATAAAACCCTGAGCTTACCAGTGTGGGTGAAGTGAAGGCTGTTGCTGAAGTCGTAAATTTGAATGTCCTGACCAGGGTGCATTTTCATTGTCATCCATGATACTGCATTAGCATAGTATTCACACTAGAAATGGCAACATAATTCAGAGGCCATTGTGCCCGTGACTGAGGTAGTTATCTCTACAGGGACCTCTCCTCAAACATTCACAAGGATTTCAAGAAAAGAACCCTGAGAAGAAACATTAGTCCCCTGGGGAAATGCAGCTAAATCCACCCAGCATGAAAGAATTGAGCCGCATTTATTTTCTAGCAAATTCTGGAAGCAAGCAACCTCTTTCTTTGCAAGTGCTACATCCCTGAGAGAAGGTAGCTTACCTGATCGCTGCCTTTATCTGAATCCTCTACCTGGGTCTTGAGGGAGTGTGGGCTATAGATATCCTATCTCCTTACCTGGTATAAGGAAGACCAAATAAAAGAGGAATAGATAAATTGGTGCATGCAAGTTGATGATTTGTACATTTACAGAGAAATTGACCAACGTTCCCACAGATGTAAAAATCAGAGGAAGAACTGTGCCCACTGTTCCTCCTGGTTTACAAACTCTGCTGAATACCCATAGGATCAAGGGATCTGAAAAAAGTCACTACTTCGGTTCCGGCTCTTCTACCTGGGCCTGGGGGCTTTGTATCAGGAGATCTAATGACAATAATCCTTCGTCTTCATAAAAGGAGAAGACCACAGGAGCTCTTGGACCTATTGTCTCTGTGATCAAATATTCTCCAGTCATAATGTGTTCCTTAACACTCTCTTTGCACAGGTTATATTCTGAGACTAGCACATTCCCTAAAAGTTCACTACTCTTTATCTTGAGTGTTCTCTGTGTCTCAGAGAAAACACACACTTCCTTCATAAAGAGAATGCTTATTTCTCTCCGGAAAGACTTTCCAAGAACTCTTAGCAATCAAAACAGTCAGTGAGGGTACTTATCTCAAGTCTCACTCTTCCTTGTTGGATTTTTGTAAGGTTTAAATAAGACAATGTGTCTAAAGTGCCTGACACCCAGTAGAAGCTCAACAAATGTCAATTTCACATAAGTTACCAGTCCCAGGTTAATTAGTTCCTTCTGTACCAAGAGGAGTGGCCTCTTGTTCCTCTTCTGTATACTCCCCTCCCCATACAGAGCATGGACAGAATTCCATACTATACCTTGGGCTTCCTCTGCTCAGAGTATAAGCTCATCCTTAGAGGGCTTCCAGAATCAAACTTTGTGATAGTCACTCCAGTCTGTTTTGACATTTTCCTCTTTCATTTCAGTAACCAGAAGACAAAATCTACTTGAGATGTACTTTTGGTCTTATTTGCTCTGTGCTCCATCAGGAGTGCACCCTTGGTTTTCATATTCCCTTCCACGGCTATCACACATCTGTGCTTCTCGTGTAATAAAAAGATGTGACAATTGAATGCTGGTTTGTTTTTGTTTTTTTCCTCCAAGTTGCACCTGCCTGGGGACTGGGGCTGCTAAGCGCATTACGAAGTCAAGGAGAGTTCAATCCCTGATATCTCATCCATCACCAGGCACTTTCCCAAGCTCTGCAGTCCTTCCTGTCCAGCATTTCTCTGGCTTACCCTCTCCTTCTCATTTCCACTGTTCTGCCCCAAGACTGGTCATAAGAGACTTGTACTTGGCTTTTTCCCAGTCTTTTCACATACAGCCTTGTGACTCAAAGTCTTCTTCAGATTTTTGGTTTGGGTCATGATACAGTGCTTACTCAGAAACTGTCAAAGGCTCTTTATTTCCCCTCTTGTCAAATCCTAACTCGTAATCCAGTTCTCTGAGGCTCTTCACTAGAAATAGCCTCCTTCCTAAGGATTGGGAGATCTTAAAGTTGGAGGCAAGGAGGTCAAGGAGTGTCTGAATAGTCATCCTCAAACATTTGGGCACTTCGTACGTGAAGGATGTGTTTTTGCTCAGAAGACATAAGAAGAAGAATGCTTAAATAACCATAAGAATTGCCTTTGGTTGGGATAAAAGAAAGAGTATCTTGACCCTGAGACGTTCTGTCACTTCCATAAGGGTTTCCTTAAACCTCTAGCTGTCTCCTTTTGTGTTTTGCTTCATTTGGCCTCATGGCCCTTTTCTGCACCCTTTATTTTAAAGTGGTCTGCCACTTGGCTCTCTGACAGCTCTTGTTTCGTTGCTATGCACATCATTTACTGTGTTCAGTATGTATGTTGCATTTCTTCTAGGCATGTTATAATTTTTGCCATATGAAACCTTTCCAAAGCATTTGAGCTGCTGCTGGCTCCCACCATTTCAAATTGCCTTCACCGAATTCTGTCGCTGTGGACTGCCCAACTGTCCTTAGAACTCCGTGTCTGTTTCTTTTCATTCCTCACGTACCCTAAAAGCTCATGCACCTTGAGTGTCCTCTTATTAGGCAACATTATTTTCTGATCATACACAAAGAAAACGTGAACTTTAAGATAGTGGGGTTTTGGGGGAATCCGTGAACTATTATAGACCTCCTCACCTGAGAATTGCACTTACACACAAAATTTGGCTTCTATGAAGTCAGAAAATGCTCTGTGATGAGATGGATCCCAGGAAATGAATGCCTGCTCTGACCCAGTTCCTAGTTATTGCATTCAAAGGACAGTCAAACTTATCTTCCTTTACGATCTCTCCTTTATGCCTCAGACGCTCAAATGGCTTGACCTTCTAAAATATGGGATTTGACTCCTGTCTTTGGTTAGTAAAGGATTTTTCTAATATTAATTTAGTTATTTACTGCATCATCCATATCTTGGCATTGTTTCTATACCTTAGGTCACAGGGAATTAATTTAATCCTTCTTCTATGTGATGCCTCTTCCCATATGTAAAGACATCTATGACAAACCCAGCTGGTTCCATCTCTCTCCTTAAAATGAGCATCCCTCAGATCCCTCATCTTTCTCTGACTCAATAGTTACTTGTCAATGTCCCTCTTAAAATCGGGACCTATACCTGATCACAGCATTCTAGGTAGGTTTTTGACAGTGTAAAGTATAGTATGACTCTCATCTCTTATGTGAGACATACAATATCTTAAAATTACTGTTTTCCCCACTTGTCCTTCCTAGTAAGACACCAACTAGAACTCCAAAGCCTTTTCCACAAGTGTTGCTTTTGAAATACATTTCTCGCATCCTGTATTTTTATAGCATGATTCTTTTAAAATTTATCAAATTCATCTTGATGATTTCCACCTAGTTGTCCACTAGATAAAGTCTTTTTTTTCCTCCCCAGTTTTATTGAAATATAGTTGGTAGACAGCACTGTATAAGTTTAAGTTGTACACATAACAATTTGACTTATATATGCTGCTAATGATAACCACAATAGGTTTAGTTAACAACCACCATCTCATGTGAATACCAAAAAATTTCTTTCTCCTTGTGCTGAGAACTTTTATAATCTTCTCTCTTATCAACTTTCAAATATACCATACAGCAGTGTTCATGATAGTCATCATATTGTATGTGATTTCTCTAGTACATTTTAGTCTTATAACTAGAAGTTTGTACCTTTTGACCACATTCATCTTATTCCCCCAACGCCCACCCAGGAAACTGCCAAGGTCATTTTCGAGTTTTTATTGTCCTTCAGGTTTGTGCTGAAGCCCTGTGACATGCCACTAGGAACATCTTCCATTCTGACGCTGATTCATTGACCTCTCAGTTCTAGAATGAGCTTCTCTCTATACAACATTTGAAACCAGTTTGTCAACAGACATACAATGAAAGAAGTTTGCAAGTAGCTGGTGGAAAAACAAATACACAGAAGGCAAAACTTTCTTGGTTCCCCAAAAAAGAAATTGCCCACCTTGTTCTTAGTGTTATTCCTGTAATCACCACTTCATATACACTGAAAACATGAATCAGTCACTCCTAGAATTTCACAAGAGATCCATTACAAGCTCCTCAGATAATAGATGTCAGAAATTACCTTCACACTGACAATTCTAAAATTATTTGTCTACACGTCAGTCTTCTGATACCATTCTCATTGTCCATGAGTTCTCAGAAATGTGGTCACTAATCATAAACTCCCATCTGCAAACATTCAGGAAGGCTGGCTAAACTCTGCACAAGACCTCTCTACATTTCTTTGTGCGTTCCTGTGAATCTATAATTATTTCAGAATAAAAACAGTTTTTAGAGAAGTCCCATCAGTTTTGTCAATATCTTGGGATAGAATATATCTGGACCTACAGCTTTTAGATGTAGCTTTTTATTGAAGTATAGTTGATTTTTCAGTACAATGATGTGTTAATTATTGCCGCACAGCAAAGTAATTCTGTTATATGCATATATACATTCTTTTTCAAGTATTCTTTTCTGTTACGGTTCATCACCAGATATTGATACATCACAGATATTGACACAGATACAGTTCTGTGTGCTATACATAGAACCTTGTTATTTACCCATTTCCTGTATAAAATCTTACATCAACTAATGACCACCTGCCACGCCATCCCTCCTCCATCCCCTTGTCCCTTGGCGACCACCAGTCTGCTCTCTATCTCCACGATTCCGTTTCTGTCTCACTGATATGCTCCTTTGGGTCATATTTTAGATTCTACATATAAGTGATGTCATATAAGATTCTACATATAAGTGATGTCATATGTATTTGTCTTTCCTTTTCTGCCTTACTTCACTTACTTAGTATGATCATCTAGTTGCACAGTGCAGTTTAAAAGTGAGAAGCCTTTTGAAGTAGCTCACTTCTTTGGGGCTTCAGTTTCTTCTTTACCAGGTTTGTTTCCATCTGTCTAGTTTGAAGGCAATTGTGTTTTTTAGAGAAGCGTGAACTCCACGGGAGGAGGACAGCCCAGCCTCTTCTAGGCCATCCATTCTCCATGCGATGCACCTTGCCTCCCCTGCCCTCAGTACCATCTCTTTTATCACTGATTGCCAGCTGACACAGTTGGGAAGGGCTCCCAGATGGCATGAGTGGTAAAGACCTTGTTTGCTAATGCAGGCGATGTAAGAGATGCGGGTTTGATCCCCGGGTGGGGAAGATCCCTTGGAGCAGGAAATGGCAACCCACTCCAGCATTCTTGCCTGGAGAATCCCACAGACAGAGGAGCCTGGTGGGCTACAATTCATAGGGCTGCAAAGAGTTGCACACGACTGAAGCAACTTAGCACACAGCACATCCAGGTGTCACATTTTCCGATAACTTTTCTCTCCCGCTGGGCTATCCTCTCGACTCTGTTTCTACCCAATTTCATGTCATTCCTTTACATTTTTTTCTTGACCACGTGCTCTTCACTCGGCCCTTGACCTACATACTTTAAAAACCCAACTTCTTCTGTGACCTTCCTGATGCTGAGGACACTGTGACTTACTTTCCAGGTGCCATGACCTACTACACCCGCTTCGCTTCTCTTCTGTTACCATTTTAGTAACTCTTGGGTAAGGGTTTTCTTTTTATCTGTGCAGTTTAAATTATTTATATGCTAGAAAATTGCTCTGGCTTAAATGAAGAAAGAGGAGATTGTAACATTTTGTCAGTGGGCCAAGATTTAAGGCCTCCTGGAAATGGTAATTTTTTCTTCTGAAGCTTCAGACTGCTTTATCTAGACCCTCTTAGAGACCTCTCCCTCTAAATTCAACTTTTTCATGTGCGTGTATTTCCGACTTCATCATTCTCTCTCATTAGGGGTCTGGGAAGCCCAGCTGAGACTCTTTCAAATGATTTCTCACATGAAATTGGGTGTAAACTATTAGAAACCATCCATCATGCCATCCCGCAGCCACACGTGGAATACTGAGAGACTTCTTTCTTAGCTAGACTTCTCCTGCTATGATTCCTGCTTTAGAATGACTTCTCCCAAACGCTGAACTGAAATCATTTCATTCCATCCACGTCCCAGTTGGGCTGTGGAATTCCTTACAGTGTATACTAAGGAGAGAGTGAATGGAGAGTTGCTGATAGGCCTTTATCTGAACTCCTTAAGAGCGTGATACTAGAAAAGTACAGAGTAACATGTAGCAAGAAAATAGGGTCAGCAAACATAATCCCATCTGTAACTGCCCAAATCTTCCCTTCTGCTTTACCAACATCCTTGTAATAACATTGTTAAATGGCTCTGACACTTCTTAGATAAGCGCTTCATTCAGTTCCCTGCCTCCTTCCAGGAGGAAACAGGAAAATTCCAAATACAGTCAACTTGGTTATCAAGGTCTGCTTATCCACTCTGTGAAGCAACCAGGCCCTTTGTTTCTCTTCCTTCTCCCTGTGACCCCCTCCATTTGGGATGTATTAGTTCTACTCTGTACCAGCACTTCAGGGCACTTTGAGAGAAAAGAACAGGAGGCTGCCAGAAATGTTTTCATTTCACTTTTTATTAGCATGCCTAATAAAGGGCCGGGTGAGCAAGGTCTTTGGAACCAAAAAGCAAAATGAAGCCTGATGGATCCAAGTAAATCTGACTTGAAAATGCTTGGTTCCAAGATATTGTGACTTAGCAACAATAATAGCTACCCTAAAGGGGCCTCCTTCCCATAGAAATTGCTGGAGATTTTTTTTTTTTTTTCCTTTCTCTGCTGTGCCATTTTCTTGCTCTTTTCTTTGTCAGCAAAGATAAACTATGCATAGTGAAGCAAAACTTTATAATAAATAACCCATGTCATTAGTCTCAAACCCTTGAATGGACTCGCCTGGCGACCCAGTGGTTAAGAATTCACCTTCCAGTGCAGGGAACGCTGGTTCAGTCCCTGGTTGAGGAGATAAAGTGCCACGTGCCTTGATGCCCCAAACCAAAACATAAAGCAGAAACAATATTGTAACAAATTCAATAAAAACTTTAAAAATGGTCCCCATCAAGAAAAAAATCTAAAAAAAAAAAAAATTAAATTAAATCCTTGAGGATGTTGCCATACCTCAATCAGGCAGTCCCCTCAATTTCCACCCAGCTCTTAACATGTTCTAATTAAGGGATAAATGGAGGGGGGATAAAAGGGATAAACCAAAAGAAGCTATTAATTCTAACCCCTCCCACTCCACCCCAGTCCCTGTTCTGTGTGATTCTGCAACTGTTGTTGAGTTTTTATATAGTAGAGAGGGTTTGACCCATATGTGGTTTATATTGACTTGGGAAGGTTTGGGGTTTTCCCAAGTGGTGCTAGTGGTAAGGAATCTGCCTGCCAATATAGGAGATGTGGCTTGAATACCTGTCCTTGGGTCAGGAAGATCCCCTGGAGGAGGAAATGGCAACCTACTCCAGTAGTCTTGCCTGGAGAATCCCATGGACAGAGGAGTCTGGTGGGCTCTGGTCCATTGGATTTCAAAAAGTTGGACAAGACTGAAGTGACTTAGCACACAGCACATGGGAGGGTTAGGCAAGCCAGAGAGCCAGCCAAACT
Source organism: Neotragus moschatus (assembly GCA_006410615.1). Taxonomy (NCBI): domain Eukaryota; kingdom Metazoa; phylum Chordata; class Mammalia; order Artiodactyla; family Bovidae; genus Neotragus; species Neotragus moschatus. The sequence goes on from SJYA01003206.1 coordinate 125,338, forward strand.
GTGTCTACCTGTTTCTTTACATAAAATGTGCTTAGGTTTCCAAAGAAATGATTCATAGACAAAGTCTGGGACACAATTTGTTTATCACGTGGAATCTACCTAGGAGCCGGGTTTTTCCTTGCTGCAGCAGCCCCTGTAAAGAAAGAGTCCAGGGTTTCGAGTCCCAGTAGAACTGACTCTGAAATGTTTTAAAGTCAGAAATTGATTTAGGCAGTTCGTTAGAGCATGCAGGCTAGGATGTTGCTAGAAGTTGTATTGCTTCCTGTGGCACCTGGGACTGAGTTACTTTAAGTACATAAATCAGCCTTTTGAGAAATAGTATTCAGTTTCCTGAGCTTAGTTTAAGCTGAATTACAAGTGACCCTGTAGAATTATTTTATTCCCCTTTTGCCTGAATTCCTGTGGAAAGGATTAAAAAACCACGCTGTCTGTTTTTATTGGCATGTTTTCACTCACCCCACCCCTTTTTAATAACTTCGGCCCTTTAAATCTATATTCTCTATGCAGCATTTTATAGAATTTTGCCAAACATGTAAATGCCCAAAGTGAACTAGGACCTCACTGTTTCTACAAAAACCGGTGCATATACAGAAGATGTGATGGCCCTTGGGTTACCAATAACTTCTCAGGAACATAAAAATGAGAATCGCTGCTTTTGCCAGGATCTCCCAGGGCTTTATGACATCACCAGGCATTTTGTGACACCATCACTTTAAAATAACAGACTTTGGCCCTAGCCTGGAAGCAAAGAAACATGTTTATTGATGGAGGCAGTGGAGTCAGAACTGGAAATTGGAAAGGAAAGACTCCAAAGGTGGCTAGAGAAATTATCCCAAGGAAAAACAAAATCTGGACACTTACAAACAGGAGACGAAGCGGGGAAGAGCAGAGAGGGTTGAGGGTTAGGCAACACTGAGTTTAAAATCATCCTATTTGGAAAATTCCGATTAAATACCAGTGCTTCATGCTGGTGGTATTTTTTTTTTTCTCCATTTTAAACAAGACATGCATGAAAGTGTCTACTCTGTTACCCGCTCAGATTCTAAAAGAAGCAATAAAGAGGGGTATCTGCAGTAAAATATCAACTAACAAAAAATCAACTTTGACCTCTCCTCCTTCACTCTCCATCCCCGCTCCCCACTAGTCCTAGATTCACTGGGTTGTGAACGGTACCCCTTTCATTGTGGAATTTCTGACCACTACGTTCTGTGACCCTCATCAACAAGAATGAGGTTTCCCCTTCATATCAAATTAAAGTTGAAAGTCTTTAAAGAAATACTGCTTTCCTGGTGCCTCGGATGGTAAAGAATCTGTCTGCAATGCAGGAGACCGAGGATGGATCCCTGGGTCAGGAAGACCCCCTGGAGAAGGCAATGGCAGCCTACTCCAATATTCTTGCCTGGGAAGTCTCAAGGACAGAGGAGCCTGGTGGGACTACAGTTCATAGGGTCGCATATAGTTAGACATGACTGAAGAGACTTAGCAAAGGATTATTCCTTAGAAATAAAAGCTTAAGAACTTATGAATCACATAGAGCGCATGCAAACGTGTATAAAGTGTTAGTCTCTACACTTTTTTCATAAGTAGCCAAAATTTACCATGGCTGGTAACCATTGAAGAGTATCTGGACTATGAACCTTTTTCTACAACACAGACAAATGAAATGAATATTACACCAGGTCCACCCTCATTTTTTTTTTTTTAAACCAGAAGGCAGGTTACAGTTAATGTATCCAGATCTCACGAAAATGTCAGTTTCTCGCATCATATTCTAGATATGATTCTGGATTACACCACCTGTGGAGATCCTGCCACTGACAGCTCTGTGCTGTAGAGAATGGGCATCCGACCGCTGGGGTAGTTCTTAAGCTTTGTGGGTTGTAAAGAAGAACCTCTAAAGTCCCTGGGTCTTTCAGTTACAGACTCAGATTTCTGCCATCTCTCAGTCCAATCCTGAAAAGAGGTAACAATCCTGAAAACGATAAGTGTGAAAAAAGATGAAAAACATAATAGCCTGCACACAACACTCAATACTCATTCCCGCATACTTCTTAAATCCGCTTTACTGAGTGAACCCAGCAATTCCTTCAGCTGTTGAACCTCAAATAAATCCATATTCCCTGTATTCAGATGACAGGTTGAGGGGGGAGGTTCTCCATTTCCATATGTGCTAAGTCGCTTCAATCGTGTCTATTTGTGACCCCATGGACTGTAGCCCACCACACTCCTCTGTCCATGGGGTTCTCCAGGCAAGAATACTGTAGTGAATTGCCATTTCCTTCTCCAGGGGATCGTCCCAACCCAGGGATGGAACCCACGTCTCTCACGTCTCCTGCATTTGCAGGTGGGTTCCCTGTAGCACCACCTGGGAAGCCCCCATTTCCTTATGGTTGTGCCCTAATCCTGGTCTTGCTGCTAAGTCGCTTCAGTCGTGTCCGACTCTGTGCGACCCCATAGACAGCAGCCCATCAGGCTCCACCATCCCTGGGATTCTCCAGGCAAGAACACTGNCAGCATTTTATAGAATTTTGCCAAACATGTAAATGCCCAAAGTGAACTAGGACCTCACTGTTTCTACAAAAACCGGTGCATATACAGAAGATGTGATGGCCCTTGGGTTACCAATAACTTCTCAGGAACATAAAAATGAGAATCGCTGCTTTTGCCAGGATCTCCCAGGGCTTTATGACATCACCAGGCATTTTGTGACACCATCACTTTAAAATAACAGACTTTGGCCCTAGCCTGGAAGCAAAGAAACATGTTTATTGATGGAGGCAGTGGAGTCAGAACTGGAAATTGGAAAGGAAAGACTCCAAAGGTGGCTAGAGAAATTATCCCAAGGAAAAACAAAATCTGGACACTTACAAACAGGAGACGAAGCGGGGAAGAGCAGAGAGGGTTGAGGGTTAGGCAACACTGAGTTTAAAATCATCCTATTTGGAAAATTCCGATTAAATACCAGTGCTTCATGCTGGTGGTATTTTTTTTTTTCTCCATTTTAAACAAGACATGCATGAAAGTGTCTACTCTGTTACCCGCTCAGATTCTAAAAGAAGCAATAAAGAGGGGTATCTGCAGTAAAATATCAACTAACAAAAAATCAACTTTGACCTCTCCTCCTTCACTCTCCATCCCCGCTCCCCACTAGTCCTAGATTCACTGGGTTGTGAACGGTACCCCTTTCATTGTGGAATTTCTGACCACTACGTTCTGTGACCCTCATCAACAAGAATGAGGTTTCCCCTTCATATCAAATTAAAGTTGAAAGTCTTTAAAGAAATACTGCTTTCCTGGTGCCTCGGATGGTAAAGAATCTGTCTGCAATGCAGGAGACCGAGGATGGATCCCTGGGTCAGGAAGACCCCCTGGAGAAGGCAATGGCAGCCTACTCCAATATTCTTGCCTGGGAAGTCTCAAGGACAGAGGAGCCTGGTGGGACTACAGTTCATAGGGTCGCATATAGTTAGACATGACTGAAGAGACTTAGCAAAGGATTATTCCTTAGAAATAAAAGCTTAAGAACTTATGAATCACATAGAGCGCATGCAAACGTGTATAAAGTGTTAGTCTCTACACTTTTTTCATAAGTAGCCAAAATTTACCATGGCTGGTAACCATTGAAGAGTATCTGGACTATGAACCTTTTTCTACAACACAGACAAATGAAATGAATATTACACCAGGTCCACCCTCATTTTTTTTTTTTTAAACCAGAAGGCAGGTTACAGTTAATGTATCCAGATCTCACGAAAATGTCAGTTTCTCGCATCATATTCTAGATATGATTCTGGATTACACCACCTGTGGAGATCCTGCCACTGACAGCTCTGTGCTGTAGAGAATGGGCATCCGACCGCTGGGGTAGTTCTTAAGCTTTGTGGGTTGTAAAGAAGAACCTCTAAAGTCCCTGGGTCTTTCAGTTACAGACTCAGATTTCTGCCATCTCTCAGTCCAATCCTGAAAAGAGGTAACAATCCTGAAAACGATAAGTGTGAAAAAAGATGAAAAACATAATAGCCTGCACACAACACTCAATACTCATTCCCGCATACTTCTTAAATCCGCTTTACTGAGTGAACCCAGCAATTCCTTCAGCTGTTGAACCTCAAATAAATCCATATTCCCTGTATTCAGATGACAGGTTGAGGGGGGAGGTTCTCCATTTCCATATGTGCTAAGTCGCTTCAATCGTGTCTATTTGTGACCCCATGGACTGTAGCCCACCACACTCCTCTGTCCATGGGGTTCTCCAGGCAAGAATACTGTAGTGAATTGCCATTTCCTTCTCCAGGGGATCGTCCCAACCCAGGGATGGAACCCACGTCTCTCACGTCTCCTGCATTTGCAGGTGGGTTCCCTGTAGCACCACCTGGGAAGCCCCCATTTCCTTATGGTTGTGCCCTAATCCTGGTCTTGCTGCTAAGTCGCTTCAGTCGTGTCCGACTCTGTGCGACCCCATAGACAGCAGCCCATCAGGCTCCACCATCCCTGGGATTCTCCAGGCAAGAACACTGGAGTGGGTTGCCATTTCCTTCTCCAATGCAAGAAAGTGAAAAGTGAAAGTGAAGTCACTCAGTCGTGTCCAACTCTTAGCAACCCCATGGACTGCAGCCTGCCAGGCTCCTCCGTCCATGGGATTTTCCAGGCAAGAGTACTGGAGTGGGGTGCCATTGCCGTCTGCGATTTACTAACTCATTACTAAGAGACCTCAGCTTCTTGGTGAAATATCAGTGGACAGAAGGAGAAGAAACAATGCAGAGCTTTTCCAGCCAGTACTATGAGATTTGTAGTCTGGTTACTTTTTCTCCCCTGAAATGAAAATAAAGCGGAAAGAGAAAACCAGGTAAGTGAATAAAATGATGATGAGGTCTCGCCTCTTGATAGACTATCTTCAGGGAATAATAATGAAATTCACACTGGAGAATTTTACGACGCACAATTTCCATTTGGGAAGATCTTTATGCTCCTTGGAGCAACCAGTTTAAGGTTTGTTTGGAGTTTATTTTTTCCCTTTTTGAGGGGGAGAGTGAAATGCTGGTCTAACATTGATGTTATAAAATCCTGGGAAATACATAAAGTCTAAGAACCATAGCAATTAGAGATGGAGAAAGCCCATTATATCACCCCTCAAGCCCAGGGGAATCAGTGGAGAGTCTGTCCTAGGATAGATTTTCTAGTTCTTTATCCTGTTGACTTTCAAACAACTCCTGGGATGGGGTTTCCACCACTTCCTTTATTACATGTTTCCCCAATCTCATAATTTTTGTTGTCATAATTCTTCAGGGTGTTTAGTCCAAATCTTCCTTTTCTGAAAATGACAACTGCTCTCTTTACTCAAAGTTGTGTCCACTTGTTGGGATGAACACTTCACTCTTTTGAAAATGCAACCATTTTTCTTTTCCTTTTTTTTTTTTTTTTTTTTTTAACCAGAATTCTCTGATTCTGTCTTCTCTAGAAACCACTGTAGCTGCAGGTGGGGCAGGGAACATGTTCAAGGAATCTTGGCAAATGGAGTTTTAGCCTGTTTTGAGCTTCAATATTTCAGAATTCCAACACCAGAGCTCCTCTAGATGTTTCGGGGAATACAGTGCCAGGCTGAGATTTCTTAGTGCCACAGTGGAGTGTGCAGTTCACACTAGCATCCCTAGCATGAACCTCAACAAACGTACACAGTCCTATATAAGGTAGCCTATTATTTAACTTATATGCAGAGTACATCATGAGAAACACTGGACTGGAAGAAACACAAGCTGAAATCAAGATTACAGGGAGAAATATCAGTAACCTCAGATATGCAGATGACACCACCCTTATGGCAGAAAGTGAAGAGGAACTAAAAAGCCTCTTGATGAAAGTGAAAGAGGAGAGTGAAAAAGTTGGCTTAAAGCTCAACATCCAGAAAACAAAGATCATGGCATCTGGTCCTACCACTTCATGGGAAATAGATGGGGAAACAGTGGAAACAGTGTCAGACTTTATTTTGGGGGGCTCCAAAATCACTGCAGATGGTGACTGCAGCCATGAAATTAAAAGACGCNGCTCAACATCAGAAAACAAAGATCATGGCATCTGGTCCTACCAGTTCATGGGAAATAGATGGAGAAACAGTGGAAACAGTGTCAGACTTTATTTTGGGGGGCTCCAAAATCACTGCAGATGGTGACTGCAGCCATGAAATTAAAAGACGCTTACTCTTTGGAAGAAAAGTTATGAGCAACCTAGATAGCATATTCAAAAGCAGAGACATTACTTTGCCGACTAAGGTCTGTTTAGTCAAGGCTATGGTTTTTCCAGTAGTCATGTATGGATGTGAGAGTTGGACTGTGAAGAAGGCTGAGCGCCGAAGAATTGATGCTTTTGAAGTGTGGTGTTGGAGAAGACTCTTGAGAGTCCCTTGGACTGCAAGGAGATCCAACCAGTCCATTCTGAAGGAGATCAGTCCTGGGATTTCTTTGGAAGGAATGATGCTAAAGCTGAAACTCCAGTACTTTGGCCACCTCATTGCGAAGAGTTGACTCACTGGAAAGACTCTGATGCTGGGAGGGATTGGGGGTGGGAGGAGAAGGGGACGACAGAGGATGAGATGGCTGGATGGCATCACGGACTCGATGGGTGTGAGTCTGAGTGAACTCTGGGAGTTGGTGCTGGACAGGGAGGCCTGGAGTGTAGCGATTCATGGGGTCGCAAAGAGTCGGACACGACTGAGTGACTGAACTGAACTGAACTGATCCCTTCTCCAGGGAATCTTTCCAACCCACGAATTGAACTGGGGTCTCCTGCTTTGCAGGTGGATTACTTACCGGTTGAGCTACCAGGGAAGCCCATACATATATACCCCCCTTTTTTTCAGATTCTTTTCCTGTGTCGGTCATTACAGAGTATTGAGTAGAGTTCCCTGTGCTATACAGCAGGACCTTTTTAGTGATCTGTAATAGCAGTGTGTAGAAGTCAATCCCCATTTCCCATTTTATTCCTCCTCACCCCCTTTTCCTCTTGGTAACCATAAATTTGTTTTCTATATCTGTGACCTTATTTCTGTTTCATAAATAAGTTCTTTTGTACCATTTTTAAAATATTCCACAGATAAGTGATGTCATGTGATATCTGTCTTTCTCTGACTGTTTCTGATGCTCTACGTCCTGTGCCTTTGAGAGTATCTTTCCCCTCCTCTGGTACTCAAGTTTCTTAAAGTCTGAAACAGAGAAGTTTGGCAGATAAGAGGTGGCAAGGGAATTTCCACGGAATGACTTTTCTTGCTGGGTTTACTCTTTTAAAATTGTACTTATTTTATCTCTGGCTGTGCTGGGTCTTCGTTGCTGCATGCGGGCTTTCTCTAGTTGCAGCCAGTGGAGTTTCTTCTCTAGGACAGGCGTGCTCGGGCGTCTCTGGTTGAGGCGCACAGTCTTTAGAGCACTCAGGTTTCAGTAGCTGTGGTACACAGGCTCAATGGCCCCATGATATCTGGAATCTTCCTGAACCAGGGATGGATCCTGTGGTCCCCCGCACTGGCAGGTCAGATGTTTAATCACTGGACACCACGTGGAAAGCCCATGTTTTGTTTTGGTTTTTTGTCAGTAGAGTTTTCATATAACAATCTGGCTTTTTCAACTCTCCCAGATGCCTCCTGCTCACCTCCTCATATTCATTTCCATCCCCGCTCCATCTTGTAGCACCATAGCTCTTGCCGTCTACAGTACAGGTACCCAGCTCTCAGATTCTGGCTGTATCAGCTCTTCCCTTTTGAGCAATTTTTTTTTTTTTTCATTATTTGCTGGTGAAAGCCTTCTGAACCACTGGATTCATTTTATATATGAGAAGATCTGGCAACCCCTAGCCAAAATTCGCTCCTGGCCACAGTGAGCTGGAACCTGTAGGGGCTGCTGGCTGCGCCCTTTCAATGGTCCTTGTGCCCTCCAAGCTCAGGACTCAGTCCTCTCATCTGGCGACTCGTTGGCCCTGTGGGGGGGATTTGAGTCTCTGACTCCTGGTTAAATGATTATGTGCTGCGTGATTTTATACGCTTGATGGATGTAGCACATGTGGATGTGACTCTGGGTGGGCATATTGGGATTCAGTTGTCTATTCGATTAGGGCAAATAGCAAGTTTTTCCTGACATGACCAGGCTGTACTTTTAACTGACCAAACAGACTGGTGGTTTTGGCACCGTGCCGAGGCCACCTGAGTGAGGCTCTGCTGAGCTTTGTGGAGAACTAGGTGCCAAATTATATGCAAATTTGTGTTTTTCATGGGAGCTGAGAGCTTTGGTGCTTAATTTTGATTTTTTTTTTTTACATAGCTAAGTATGTAGCATTGGCCAAGTTCTGCATGTTTAATCCTTTTAATCATTCAACATAAATCATGTTCTCAGCCCCTTAATCATTCTTGTTATTCTTCTTTGAACCTCCTCCAGTTCCCTTACATCCTTCATTGCATAAAGAAGAGTTTTTTAACAGGCCTGTTTCACTTCCAAGAATCCACTCTGTGATGGAAACAGGAGGGGTTCAGAAGATCCAATGCTGGGAGAGACTCAGAGGGAAATTCAAGGTTTGGTGCTTGGAAAGTCACAGACCTTCGCAGCACAGGGATTGAAAGGTGACCAGCGCCCACTTCTTTGCCACATCTGACACAGAAAAGTGATTTTTGTATCCTTTTTCTCTTCAGGAATGCAGAGAAGGGTTTGCAGGGTGACCCTTGGTGACCTAGTCTATCATTTTTCATTGGATCATTGTTTTTAACTTACTGAGCAGCTCCTATGTGAAGGAGAGCATTGTTGCTTTTCCCGTGTTGAGTGAAGAGAGAAAAACAGCTAGTGGAAGAGAAGCCACTTGTCACCTCTCCTAGGATCATCGATCCACAGTTCTCCCTTTAACCTGCCTGTTTATCATGGTGCCAGAGAAGAGTGTCTCAGGGAAACTCATGGAGGAAAGAAAAAGACTCTAGAGGAAGTGGCAGAAAAAGTTGATGGAGAAGCGTTAACATGCACCCACTTTTCCTTGTACTTGCCTTTTCTTCTCTCCACAGATCGTTCCTTGCTTCCAGCTAGAATGCAAGCTCAAGAGGAATTTTATCTTGCTCATCAGTCTATCCCCAAACCTAGAAAGGCGTCTGCCCCAGAAGTGCTCAACAAGTGTTTGTAGAATGAATAAACAATTGTCTTCAGCCAGCTATTCATACTTTTAAGACAGGCTGGGACCTGGGATCCATTACTGCAGTGCTTGCACCTGGATGAACGTCTCCTCAAGAAACAAAATATAAAGAAACTATAATGTATTAAAATAATTGCATATGTGCCCATTTGGGAAAAATTATGGACAATAAGATATTATGAAAAGACCAAAGACCCTGAGGAGGAGCTGGGAGCAAAAGCAGGGTACTGCACACTGCACTTGAATGCCGCACAGAGGAGACCACCTGACCTCTGACCTGATCCCTGGGCCCACCCCTATCCTTACCCCATCTAGGAAACTAGCTCACCCCCTCTTGGAGAGCTAGGGAGCAAAGGAACCTGTTACTTGTTCTTGTTCACCCTTGCTGCAACAGGGGCCCCAATAAAGCCTTGCCTAAATTTCTTGTTTGGCTTCTTACAAATTTCTATTGATTCTTAAGAGGCCAAGAGGGGCTTCCCTGGTGGCTCAGCAGTAAAGAATCTGCCTGCACTGCAGGAGACATGGGTTCAAAATGGTAACCCACTCCAGTATTCTTGCCTAGGAATCTCCATGGGTAGAGGAGACTGGTAGACTGCTGTCCATGGAGTCACAAAGAGTCAGACATGACTTAACGACCAAACAATAGCAATGAGAGGGCAAGAACCCTGGTTGGTAACAGTTTGATAAGGATAATTGGTACTTAGTTTTATGTAAAGCACAATGTAAAATGGAGCTTCAAGACAGCTATGAAAGCCACACTCACTCTCCAATTTACCTTTTAAATTGGATTTTGACCTAAAGATCCTCTTACAGAGAAATTTAAAGCCACCACTATTGAAGGCCATTTGGTCCAACTGATGCATGGATCCCCTTATTGGCCATCTTGCCAGTTATCCTTCAGCCTTTGCTTGAATACCTCTAGAAACAGAGGCTCATTATTTTTCAAGAGCAGCCTTCTTGTGCAGCTCTGACTGTCAGAATGCTCTTGATTGAATTTAGCTAACGTCTAACGTCTTTTTTTTTTTTTCCCCCTCTAGTCTTGATTGTTAGGAGCAAATAAATCTTTCTTTCCACTGGGCAATACTTCAGATATCTTGAGACATGTAACACATCCCTCCCAAACTTTCTCTTCCATATGTGAAATGTCCCTTGTTCCTTTCTATACCTAGAAACATACAGCAGATCCTCCAACTCAGGAGTTGCAGGTATTCACCTTGAGGACCCACCTGTGTACATCAGGAATGGCCCTGCTGGGCGTCTATTTATGGGAAGGACTGAAGAGCATTATAGGGAAACTGGTAAGTAACTAGCTGACCAAGGAGTAGTTATCTGTCCAGAGCCATGAGTCAGAAAGAGGGAGGAGGAATGTTAGAGGCCTTGATTCTGTGGATCAGCTTTCTTTCCTCCATGAACAGTAAGCAGACTGTCCCGGAAGGCAAAGAACCGGGCAAGGCTTTCTTGACAAAAGAGAAGCCATTTTTAGCCCAAGCCATTTTGTGATCTAAGCCTGCCCACGCTGATTGCCTTGAACAAGTCTCAGTAATTAAAGATCTTAAGGGAAGCAAGAGAATCCAGGAACAAAGAAAAAGCAATCAAGAAACAATAGTTCAGCGATTAAACAGAGTCCCAGTTCCTCCTCAAGGGAAATACACACAGTCTGATATTTACGTCTTTAGATTCAGTGGGAACAAAAGCCCTTATCCACATGAGGATGGAAAGATAGTGTTGGCCTTTTCTGACCCTCTTGACTTCAATCAACTAAAGCTTGGACTCTGTTGACCTTTACCCCAATTGTATGATGAATTTTCTATCCTGTGCTGAATTCTCCTCTGCTCAAGCTCCTTCAGGAATATGCATATATTCTTAGCCTTAGACTTCCTCAACTTTTCTGTTGGGGACACACTGCTTTCAGAAAGCTCTCCGGTGTTCTCTTTACTGGCTGCATGTGATAAATCCTTCCTTCTTCTGACCTTTGGCTTTGTTGTGTCTTTTGGCTCGATGCTCACCAAGGGATGATTCCAGTTATTCAGATTCAGGTAACAGAATCCAAAATCTGCTTTTCAGGTAATAGAACTAGTGCCAAACTGGGGTAGAGGGAATATTGGGCATCAAAGGACAAAAATAGTTGGTCAACTAAAGAAAATGCACAACTTGAGAGCTGTGATTTAAGTTCTTCAAATCAAAACGAGGACAATAGCCAGGGAGACAGCATCTTAGATAGTTCTCAGAAACTGCTCTAGAGAGGTAGGGGGAAAGGTCAGCATATATGTGATTTTGGTGAAGGGGGAGTACAGACAAATAGGTGCATATATTTTTTGCAGAAGATTTCTTCTTGTCAAGAGCAGACATCACCATGAAGGAATTTAGTGCTTTTCTAGATATGAGATGTAAGAACGGGGCTCATAAAAGCAGCTCCTGAAAACACTTGATTATCTAAAGAATGTTCTGCCAGTTTTTCCAGAGCACAGAGTGCCTCATTCCTGATCTCCACCCTGAACTCCCTTCAAGGGGTGTTGAAGGTCAGTAGCTACAGCAGCACGTAAATTAACCCTTGCAGAGGTGGATGGCAAGTACCCAAGGCAAGTGCCAGTGTGGAGTTGACCCTGGGAAGCAAGGGGCACAGTTTTGAAACTGGGTGATGTTACATACCGCTGTAAGTGGAGAAGTGGAAAAGAATGTCAGATCACATCATATTAGAGTAGAAATGAGAACATCAACTTTGCAGCAAGGTGGGAGTGAGGTTGGCGATGTGGTGGAAGAAACAGCGTCACAGCGGCAGGGGATGGTTCAGAACAGCTGGAGTAGGAACGGGAAATGGTGGCTGGGGTGACCACCAGGAGGAAAGGAGTCTGCATGTGGCAAGCACAACTGGGTAGGGTTTGAGGGGGCCTAGAGTCCTCATAAATCTGTTATGAGAAATGCTGGTTTGTTACTATTATCCCCCCAGCACTAGGAAACTTGACTATAAGTCCTAATGATTCACAGTCGCTTCTATTCACTCTACTGAATCTGTTTTATGCGGCGGGCACTGCAGTAACCCTTGGGTAACTCATTAATCCTCACAATCAACCTGTCCTGTAGGTATGATTCTTATTCCCATTTTACAGATGAAGAAATTAAGGCAAGTTATCACAAATTACACGGCATGCCATGGCAGAGCTGTGAAACAAAGCTATTTTTGCCTAATTTTAAGCCTGACTTCTGAAACGAGATTTAAAAGTCTTCATTTTAAAGTACCATTTCCTTGACTCACAGCTCAAACTGCAATAGTAATGTGTTTATATTTCAGTTAAACACATTTGGTGCCCTAACCAAAGTATATTTTTTTGATTGCTGAATCTAAGTATTTACATACAGTGCCTCTTATGGAAAAACCCAAACGGACTTTTTGGCCAACGTAGTATATTCAGCACGTCGAGAAAAAGACATATGCAGGGAAGTGAAGTTAGTTGGTTTCTGCAGGAGCTGTTCTCATCAACGGAGAGTATGGGCCAGCCATCCCCTGTCCCTGAGCTCGAGGTTAGTGGCGTGAGTTTTCACATCAGTACAGCCCTTTCAGCCCCAGAACTAGCAGTTTGCAGTGTGCCATTTCTCTAAAGCAGCCTCCGCTTGTTACCAAGGCAACAAAAGGAGCGAGGCAATGAACATGGCTCCACGTCTCACGTTTCCATCACCATCTTCTACTCCGTCAGCGATGCCCTGGACTGAGAACTCCTCGCTCTGGCCTAATGAAATCTGAATCTTCTCAGGAGTATTCTGGGGCATCTTGTTTTATAAAAACCTATCATGGGACCATAAATGCTTCACCTCACTGCCTAAGAAGTGAGTCTCAGGAATCTTTCATAACAAGGTTTCATACGATATTGGTCACAATATAAACTTTGTTTCCCCGAGCTAGATAAATTCAGTAAATTGACACTTCCCTTACTGAAGCACATCCGATGTCCTCATTGGATTACATATGAAAGAAAACAATATTTTTTTAATATTGAAGTTTTAATATACCTATAATTATTGAACTTAAAAACTTCACAGAACTATAAAGCTTTTCATGTAGGAAGTGAATCAGAGATCACTTATTTAGGTCCCCTCCGTTGTACGGCCAAGGAAAGCAAGAGGAGTTTAGATAGCGTCTACAACGTCCGCAATCTACCAGTTGTAGAAAAGGAAAGAAAAATTATTTTTTAAAATAGGAGAATTCAGTAGTAAGACTAGAATTTTCTGTGGTTACTTGATAACCAGTTTTTGAAGACAAGTTTGCTTAGGAAACAATGTTTTAATTGCAGATTTTTCTTTGCAACAAGCAGATCCTTTCAAGACTCGCATAGTAAGTTGGAGAAGGAAATGGCAACCCACTCCAGTGTTCTTGCCTGGAGAATCCCAGGGATGGGGGAGCCTGGTGGGCTGCCGTCTATGGGGTCGCACAGAGTNTCAGATTCAGGTAACAGAATCCAAAATCTGCTTTTCAGGTAATAGAACTAGTGCCAAACTGGGGTAGAGGGAATATTGGGCATCAAAGGACAAAAATAGTTGGTCAACTAAAGAAAATGCACAACTTGAGAGCTGTGATTTAAGTTCTTCAAATCAAAACGAGGACAATAGCCAGGGAGACAGCATCTTAGATAGTTCTCAGAAACTGCTCTAGAGAGGTAGGGGGAAAGGTCAGCATATATGTGATTTTGGTGAAGGGGGAGTACAGACAAATAGGTGCATATATTTTTTGCAGAAGATTTCTTCTTGTCAAGAGCAGACATCACCATGAAGGAATTTAGTGCTTTTCTAGATATGAGATGTAAGAACGGGGCTCATAAAAGCAGCTCCTGAAAACACTTGATTATCTAAAGAATGTTCTGCCAGTTTTTCCAGAGCACAGAGTGCCTCATTCCTGATCTCCACCCTGAACTCCCTTCAAGGGGTGTTGAAGGTCAGTAGCTACAGCAGCACGTAAATTAACCCTTGCAGAGGTGGATGGCAAGTACCCAAGGCAAGTGCCAGTGTGGAGTTGACCCTGGGAAGCAAGGGGCACAGTTTTGAAACTGGGTGATGTTACATACCGCTGTAAGTGGAGAAGTGGAAAAGAATGTCAGATCACATCATATTAGAGTAGAAATGAGAACATCAACTTTGCAGCAAGGTGGGAGTGAGGTTGGCGATGTGGTGGAAGAAACAGCGTCACAGCGGCAGGGGATGGTTCAGAACAGCTGGAGTAGGAACGGGAAATGGTGGCTGGGGTGACCACCAGGAGGAAAGGAGTCTGCATGTGGCAAGCACAACTGGGTAGGGTTTGAGGGGGCCTAGAGTCCTCATAAATCTGTTATGAGAAATGCTGGTTTGTTACTATTATCCCCCCAGCACTAGGAAACTTGACTATAAGTCCTAATGATTCACAGTCGCTTCTATTCACTCTACTGAATCTGTTTTATGCGGCGGGCACTGCAGTAACCCTTGGGTAACTCATTAATCCTCACAATCAACCTGTCCTGTAGGTATGATTCTTATTCCCATTTTACAGATGAAGAAATTAAGGCAAGTTATCACAAATTACACGGCATGCCATGGCAGAGCTGTGAAACAAAGCTATTTTTGCCTAATTTTAAGCCTGACTTCTGAAACGAGATTTAAAAGTCTTCATTTTAAAGTACCATTTCCTTGACTCACAGCTCAAACTGCAATAGTAATGTGTTTATATTTCAGTTAAACACATTTGGTGCCCTAACCAAAGTATATTTTTTTGATTGCTGAATCTAAGTATTTACATACAGTGCCTCTTATGGAAAAACCCAAACGGACTTTTTGGCCAACGTAGTATATTCAGCACGTCGAGAAAAAGACATATGCAGGGAAGTGAAGTTAGTTGGTTTCTGCAGGAGCTGTTCTCATCAACGGAGAGTATGGGCCAGCCATCCCCTGTCCCTGAGCTCGAGGTTAGTGGCGTGAGTTTTCACATCAGTACAGCCCTTTCAGCCCCAGAACTAGCAGTTTGCAGTGTGCCATTTCTCTAAAGCAGCCTCCGCTTGTTACCAAGGCAACAAAAGGAGCGAGGCAATGAACATGGCTCCACGTCTCACGTTTCCATCACCATCTTCTACTCCGTCAGCGATGCCCTGGACTGAGAACTCCTCGCTCTGGCCTAATGAAATCTGAATCTTCTCAGGAGTATTCTGGGGCATCTTGTTTTATAAAAACCTATCATGGGACCATAAATGCTTCACCTCACTGCCTAAGAAGTGAGTCTCAGGAATCTTTCATAACAAGGTTTCATACGATATTGGTCACAATATAAACTTTGTTTCCCCGAGCTAGATAAATTCAGTAAATTGACACTTCCCTTACTGAAGCACATCCGATGTCCTCATTGGATTACATATGAAAGAAAACAATATTTTTTTAATATTGAAGTTTTAATATACCTATAATTATTGAACTTAAAAACTTCACAGAACTATAAAGCTTTTCATGTAGGAAGTGAATCAGAGATCACTTATTTAGGTCCCCTCCGTTGTACGGCCAAGGAAAGCAAGAGGAGTTTAGATAGCGTCTACAACGTCCGCAATCTACCAGTTGTAGAAAAGGAAAGAAAAATTATTTTTTAAAATAGGAGAATTCAGTAGTAAGACTAGAATTTTCTGTGGTTACTTGATAACCAGTTTTTGAAGACAAGTTTGCTTAGGAAACAATGTTTTAATTGCAGATTTTTCTTTGCAACAAGCAGATCCTTTCAAGACTCGCATAGTAAGTTGGAGAAGGAAATGGCAACCCACTCCAGTGTTCTTGCCTGGAGAATCCCAGGGATGGGGGAGCCTGGTGGGCTGCCGTCTATGGGGTCGCACAGAGTCGGACATGACTGAAGCGACTTAGCAGCAGCAGCAGTAAGGCAGGAGAGACTCCGGTATACAAAGCAGAAGGCTCTGGATGTGCTGATACTTTACCTGCCTAAGAACACGGCCAATTACAATCCTGAGGTACTTTACTGCTAATGATCTTTGAAGTTAACAAGGTTTGCGGAAGCCACTCCGCATGATTATTACTGTTTATATTAATAGCATTAGTGGTCCCTTTTATTCTACTAAGACTTAGCACCTCTAATTGGCATCAGTATAAACAGAGGCATTAATGTTCTCCTGCAACGCAGGCAGAGCCGACTCTGGCAGTTTCACAGGTTTAATATGGAAATGTTTGCTATCTAATGAGGACACAAAATGTTAATCTGCAGAACAAATTGCATTTATAGAGAGACTAATTATCATATGTAAATGTGACACACAGCACTTGCAAAATTCCTGTCGCTCCTGGGCCAGGCCTCTGTGACCTTTCTGAAATGCCGTGCCTTGGAAGCAGCAGCTGATGGCTTCGTGCACTGAGGCTGGTTGCTTTTATTTCCAAACAGAAATTAGCTAGATGCGAGAGCCTCGGGATCAACACAGCAGACTCATCCTTTGTGAGGCTATCACTTGCACTCTGCTGATTTTTTATCCTTTCCTTTAAAATTTGGAATTTTCCTGCAGTTTTTGCTGTATCTGAAAAGCCAGATAATAGAGACCAGACAGAAAGAACAAATATATAGATACCAAGGGGGAAGGAGAGGGGGAGGAATTTGGAGATTGGGACTGACACCTAGACACTATTGATACTATGTATGAAATAGATAATTAATGATATAGTGCTATACAGATACCTGGGGAACTCTGCTTAATGCTCTGTGGTGACCTAAATGGGAAGGAAATTCAAAAAAAGAGGGGTTATATGTGTCTGTATGACTGGTTCATTTTGCCGTATGATAGAAACTAATGCAACATTGCAAAAGTTATACTCCGATAAAAATTAATTTTTAAAAAGAATTATTATTGATCCCATTAATTATGTTATGAACCCCATTAATAAAAGAATTAAGGTGTTCTTATAAATGGAGTCTTACTGGGTAAAAGCTATTTTGGTATTATTTCCATAATTAGTTTTGGGGGGATTTTTTGATCTTTCCTCTTCATTGAATAAGAAGTGATTCTATGGCACAGATGGTTAAATCTAGTGAATATAGTGTTAATGCCTTTTCTTGATACTTTTTCCTCTTCTCTTTCAAATATTGCTGTTGTTTAGTCACTGAGTTGTGTCCCACTCTGTGTGAGTCCGTGAAACATACAACCCCACCAGGTAAGTGGGGTTTATGGTTTATGGTTCCATTTTATAGGCACAGAGAGGTTAAGTTAGTTGCCAAAGGTCTTTCAAAGTAGCAAGTGGCAGAGCCTTCATTCCATCCAGGTGTCTGGCTATGCTCTGACCACCAGGTGTTCCTGCCTTGAAGCACACTGACAAGCTAACAGTGGTTTGGCAGGTCGTGTTAAAGTAATACGTAGTGTCTGCTGCTGCTAAGTCACTTCAGTCGTGTCTGACTCTGTGCGACCCCATAGGCGGCAGCTCACCAGGCTCCCCAGTCCCTGGGATTCTCCAGGCAAGAACACTGGAGTGGCTTGCCATTTCCTTCTCCAATGAATGAAAGTGAAAAGTGAAAGTGAAGTCACTCAGTCGTGTCTGACCCTCAGCGACCCCATGAACTGCAGCCTTCCAGACTCCTCTGTCCATGGGATTTTCCAAGCAAGAGTGCTGGAAAGGGTTGCCATCGCCTTCTCCGATACATAGGGTCACCACGTGTAAAATAGATAGCTAGTGGGACGCTCCTGCATAGCACAGGGAAAGCAGCTCTGTGCTCTGTGGTGGCCTAGATGGGTGGGAGGGGACCCAGTGGGGAGAGGGGATATCTGGATACATATGGCTGATCCACTTCTTGTACAGCAGAAATGGACACAACATTGTAAAGCAATTATACGTCAATAAAAAATAGTCATACCTCGTGTGATGAGGGTTTGAGAAAATAGGCACTCTCCTTTGCTACCTGTGAAGATGGAAACAAACCCATCTACAGAGATTTTAATAATACATATCTGAAATTTTTTTTAAACCACATAGTCTTTAATGTAGCATTTCTTTCCTGTTCTTTTATCCTGATGAAGACATTAGGTATGTATAAACATTTAATTAGCTTTGTAAGCATAGCTATCAAGTTCCTCATAATAGCAAAAAATCAATATTAAAAATTTACAATTTTTAATTTTGTAAATATTGTAAATAAA
Organism: Neotragus moschatus; assembly: GCA_006410615.1. Lineage (NCBI taxonomy): Eukaryota > Metazoa > Chordata > Mammalia > Artiodactyla > Bovidae > Neotragus > Neotragus moschatus. Next base: position 143,613 of record SJYA01003206.1, read on the forward strand.
TTTACAATATTAAAAATGGAAACAACAAACTAGAAGCTACATCAGTTATTTTACATTCATTCACTCAGTGAAAGTCTATGTAGTTATTGTCACCACAGTTTATATTTTAGAGTATTAACAGGAAAAACTGTACTGTATATTAGGAACCAAAAGCAGATTGCCTTATAATACATAACTGTCTTCTTTGTTTTCAAAAAGTCTGCATGTATGAACACTAAAAACAAGGTATGGCCTGGAAATATATTCACCAATTAAGTGTGATTATATTCAAAAAGTGATAGAATTATTAGTTCAGTTCAGTTCAGTCACTCAGTCATGTCCAATTCTTTGTGACCCCATGGACTGCGGCAAGATAGGCCTCCCTGTCCATCACCAACTTCCATCACTCATACCCATGTCCATTGAGTCGGTGATGCCATCCAACCACCTCATCCTCTGTCATCCCCTTCTCCTCCTAGAATTATAGGTGATTCTTTTTAAAAAAAAATTTTATTTTTGAGTATCCCTTTATTCAGTAGGTGTCATATAGTAAGAAAAAATAATGTAAATTTAATTAAATGCTCTTTAAAAGTCTTTTTATAGTATAGTCTGAGATTCACATTTTATAAGTTGTTCTCTAAAAGCAGTTCAACAGCATGCCATGACATCAAGATTGAACTTAGATTCTGGTGATCCATCCTCTGTCCTTGACCAGGTTACACATTAACTCCAGAAAGTCGGAACTGGAAGAGATCCTAGAAATCAAGTGGCCCAATACGTCTGTTTTTCAGATCAGAAAGCAAAGACCATGGGGAGTGGAAGACTTGCCCAAGACTGACAACCAGGGTGGGGCTCCCCAGGACTTCAAGGCAGGGCTCCATGCTCACAGGTTGGTACCAGTTAGCACCACACTTTTTCTGGGTTTGAGTGTCTTTAGTTGTAAAATCGAAACCCCGAGTCAACAGTTTCTTGGGGCAGAGCGTGATCCTCACACACAGAGTTTGGGATCAAATAACCCAGTGCAAGGGCTTCCCAGGTGCCTCAGTGGTAAAGAATCCACCTGCCAGTGCAGGAGACGCAAGAGACATGCGTTCCATCCCTGGGTCGGGAAGACCCTCTGGAGAAGGAAATGGCAGCCCACTCCAGTATTCTTGCCTAGGAAATCCCACGGATAGAGGAGCCTGATGGGCTGCAGTCCATGGGGTCACAAAGACTCAGACACAGCTCAGTGACTAAACAGCAACAACGCATTCCAGTGCCAGCTCTTCTGTTTCACAGAGATCTTAAGCAAGAAGATTGACTTTTTTGAGCCCTTTTCTCAACTGCAAAATGGTGATTAGAATAATCCTCACCTCTTCACTCCAGTGTTCTTGCCTGGAGAATCCCGTGGACGGAGGGGCCTGGTGGGCTGTGGTCTATGGGGTTGCAAAGAGTCGCATACGACTAAGCAACTAACACACAGTTAGGATATAGTGACGATTCTAATATAATAACGTGTGTGAAGTTTTCGGCACAATACCTGGCTTTCTTGAAGTCTCAAGAACACAAGATCTTCTCCAGCTATTTGGATCTCTGGGCATGGACCCTGTGCTGACTCTCTTCTGGCAGGAGGAACACTGGAATGATGATTGGCTGCCAGGACCACAGTCTCACTTCCGCATCTTTGGAGACGGTTAAAAGCCTCATCCATCTTCCTTGGTGGAGGAGGAGTTACATTCTGTCTACTGCCCGCCCTCTGGGGAAATCACTTTTGCCCCACCACTGCAACATAAGCCATCCAGATTTACAAGGAACATAATTTATGATGTAGAGGACGTCAGCTCCTGGTGTAAATAAGTAATGAGGCTGGCTAGTAAAACAGTCACTGAAGTTGGCGACTCTGGAGAATACGGCTGATGCTGGGGTCACTGCCGGCAGGACCTGTGCACGTGGGTGAGTGGGTGAGGGTCCCACACACTCACAGCCCTTCGTGCACCTGCTATTCCTGGCTTGTGCAAAATCACAGCAGAAACTGGTGGTCAGAACTAGGGTTACAGGGCAGAAGGGAAACTGAAGGTGAAAATGTTCTTCACTTCAGTCGTGTCTGATTCTTTGCGATCCCGTGGACTGTAGCCTGCCAGGTTCCTCTGTCCATGGGGATTCTCCAGGCAAGAATATTCGCGTGGGTTGCCATTCCCTTCTCTAGGAGATCTTCCCAACCCTGAGATCAAGTCTGGGGAAGGAACCTTGTCTGTCCCCTGCTTTGGAGACAGCAAAACAAAACCAGTGTGATGTTGTGTGTGCGTGCTCAGTCTCTTCTGTCATGTCTAGCTCTTCACGACCCTATGGGCTGTAGTCCGCCAGGCTCCTCTGTCCATGGGATTCTCCAGGCAAGAATACTGGAGTGGGTTGCCATGCCCTCCTCTAGGGGATCTTCCTGACCCAGAGACTGAAACTGCATCTCTGTGTCTCCCACATTGGCAAGTGGATTCCTTACCACTAGCACCACCCGAGAAGCCCATGAGATGTTGTATCACAGCCCTAACCCTGTCTTCACTTTGCTCTGTTGTGTGGGTAAATCTTGTGACTTGAAGATGCAGGAAGTAAGCTCGAAGGTAGAACAAGGCATCTTCTGCTCATAACATCTTCTGATCATCTTCTGATCTAACATGTATGGTCATATGATTCAGGATCTAAGGGTTCATCCTAGTGCACTCAGAGTATGCACTGAAGTTAGAGGGCAAAACCCAGTTGCTATGGAAACGTGGGGCAGAAAATCTCCCTCAGACAGTTCCGCAGCCTTTGCTGGCCTGCAGTTCAAATCTGTGCTTCCATCACGGAGAAGCCGGTGGAGTTTATCAGGATCTCAGATTTCCTAATCCCATTAGCCACCTGTCCAAGGATTAGCCTTCATTCTCCCATTGCCCCTTGTCCAATATTTACATGCAATTAGGTTCCACTTGGTTGACTGTTGAGCTGCTATTTGGAAATGGTGATAAAAAGAACTCATCACATTTGGCTAAGTCATGTTGCAAATTTTCCAACTGTTCAGTTATGCATCTTATTGGTGCTCAGAGGAGTCAGAGGCTCACACTGCACCCCCCCCCCCACCGCCTCCACCGCAACCCTGTAATGCAACCCTTGACAAGAGAGGAAGGAAAGCATTGTGGTCCCTGAACATTTGGGACCCGTTATAACCAGATGACTTCCAGAGGGTTTGGGCCATCAGAACAACTCTACACATGATTCTAACGTGTCACAAAGATGCCATTTTTCATGGTCATTTCAGGTTTAGAAGAATTGACTGTTGAACGTTTTTGTTTCTTGTCTTCCAGGTGGCAGAGAGGCGAAAGCATCAGTCAGACCCATTGCCTAAAAGCTCAGAAAACTAAAAACTCACCCCCCACCAGGGACTTCCTTGGTGGTCCAGTGGTTAAGAAATCTACCTTGCAATGCAGGGGACATAGGTTGTATCACTGGTTAGGGAACAAAGATCCCACATGCCTGGAAGCAACTGAGTCCATGTAGCCCGTGAACCACAACGCCATGATGAAAGATCCTAAGACCCGACACAGCCAAATAATTTTTTTTTTAATGTACCCCTGCTGAAAGGTGAGCTTTTAAACGATTCACAAGAACCTATAACCTTCTATTGAGCTGCCAAGGGGCAAAGAAGATCAATTTTCACACTTCATGGAGCAGAGCAAAAGGCAAAATAAGCGACTACCTGATAAGTGCCCTTGAAAAATGTTCAAATAAAAGCTAAATGGTGTGAAGACTGCAGCTAATCCCCTTATCAATTCCAAGGTCCCAAATTACTAATGTTCTGGAGAAAGTGGTCCAACAAAAGTCACCCAATCCAGGTGAAGGGAAACAGAGACACAGGGTCTCCAGGCCAGCGTAGTCATCGAGATGGTCTAATTAAAGAAGACAGTTAGGAGGCTGGCTTCTGTCCTGCCATGAATCCGCCACTGATGAAATCCCAAGGAATGGCAGGGAGCCAGCATTGCTCAAGTGACTTCTTGTTTAACTCAGCCATTTAAGTGCTTGTCAAGTGTTAAATTTAAATGTGTGTAAAGATTATTACCAAACCACCCCCCACAACCCATCAGCGGGAATGTGGGAATATGTACACACACAGCCACACATATAGGTCAAGGGGGAAATAGCTTCAGGGGTATTTAGAGATTTCACTTTTAGCAAAAGTCATTTTTCTCCCTCCAGTAAGCCTGTGAGCTTTTAATAGCCACTTTCCTTGATTGCTTTCTAGATCATCGTTTGCTGCCAAGTGGCCCAATATGAACACACAGACTGGAGGTCTTGAGGGGGAAGGGGGCTTTGAGAGGCTCTTCAGACCAGAATTCTGAAAGCTTGCCCAGACTGAGTCAACCATGTCACTCTCCTAAATCATGTAATAAAATAAAGTCTTGAATATATATATTTTTTTCGTTTTGAATATTTTTCTATTCTGAGTAGTCCAGAGAAGTTTGGAAAAATGCCCTCCTCCAAGTTCCTTATACATTTCTGAAAATACGATGATGATATTGCAATTAAAATAGTTTAGGAATATCATGAGATTGCCTAGAGAGTGAATTAGTAAAATAATTTATGATCTTGAGAACTCCGGATACTAACATGCTCTTTATTTTCTTATTAGTAGTTTGATTTTGGGAGGGGTAGAAATTATTCCACTTTGGACAGTTTTTTGCTTAGCTGTTAAGTATGTGGTTGAACTAGATTTGGTAATTTGGCACAGTTTTTTTTTAAGAGTAGAGAAACTCCGTATAATGTTTATTTTTAAAAAATATTTATTTATTTATCGAATTTTTATTTACTTGGCTGCACCAGGTCTTAGGCACACAAGACCTTCCATCTCTGTTGCCCAGACCAGAGATTAAACCTGAGCTCCCTGCATTGGGAGGGGAGAGTCTCGGCCACTGGATCACCAGAGAAGTTCAGTGTTTGTTTTAATACAAACACCAGTCAGTAAGGCAGCAGGGGACCTACCCAAGATCAAAGACACAAGGAAGTGAACACCTTATCTCCTCTCTTAGCTCCTCCCCGAAGCACACGACTTACCTGCTTATTGACCACTGAAGAATTCTGTGGACTTGCGCTCATGTATACTGTTTAGCCCACATATTGGAGAAGGCAATGGCACCCCACTCCAGTACTCTTGCTTGGAAAATCCCATGGACAGAGGAGCCTGGTAGGCTGCAGTCCGTGGGGTCGCTAAGAGTCACACACGACTGAGCAACTTCACTTTCACTTTTCACCTTCATGCATTGGAGAAGGAAACGGCCACCCACTCCAGGGTTCTTGCCTGGAGAATCCCAGGGACGAGGGAGCCTGGTGGGCTGCCGGTAGTGGGGTCACACAGAGTTTGACACGACTGAAGCGACTTAGCAGCAGTAGCAGCAGCCGCTCACGTATCACTTCCAGCCGCTCCAATCAGCACTCAGGTGTTCTGGGGTGCATCCTATATCCAATAAGCATTTCCTTGATTGACACTATTATGTTCCCTTTTTTTTTATTATTTTAATTTTCACTTTATTTTACTTTACATTACTGTATTGGTTTTGCCATACATTGGCATGAATCCACCACGGGTGTACATGAGTTCCCAATCCTGAACCCCCCTCTAACCCTGCTTTGTTTTTTCACCAGGACACTGGGGCTAAAGGAAATTCCTGTCTGATGGGTTCGGCTACAACAACTAATGTGGTGAAGTAATAACCACCTTTGAAGAGTGCACTGTTCTTCATTTTGAAACACTTGCCCATATTAGTTTGCTAAAACTGCTCACATCATAGAAACAGCTAACAGTTCTGAAAAGGACATGGGGCTTCCCCGGGTGGCTCCATGGTAAAGAATCTGCCTGCCAAGGCAAGAGATACTGGTTCAACCCTCTGGGTTGGGATGATCTCCTGTAGAAGGAAATGGCAACCCATTCCAGTATTCTTGCCTGGGAAATCCCATGAATGGAGGAGCCTGGCAGGCTGCAGTCCATGTGTGCGTGCTAAGTCACTTCACTTGTGTCTGACTCTATGTGACCCCATGGACTGCAGCTCCTCTGTCCATGGGATTCCCCAGGCAAGAATACTGGAGTGGGTTGCCATTTCCTTCTTCAGGGGATCGTCCCAACCCAGGGATCGAACCCCCATCTCCTATGTCTCCTGAACTGACAGGTGAATTCTTTACTACTGGCACCACCTGGGAAGCCCATTCATGGGGCTGCAGAAGAGTTGGACATGACTTAGCAACCAAAGCAACTGAAAAGGAAGTCAGTATTTGGGTCTGTGTCTTAAATGCTACATTTACTGAATACCTGGCACTAGAACAGCTATTGAGTTTCCTTCCAAAGTATACTGAAGACAGATCTTACCTTGAGTACAGTTTGGAAGAGGAGCATTACCAAAGCCTTAATAAGAACCTAACATTGCAAACCAAGGGGCCTACTTTTATTGAGCACATAGTATGTACCAGGTCCTGAGTGAAGCACTTTCCATATGTTAGTTCTAGTTTCCCCATCAATTCTTCACAACAAGTTATAAAGGCCACTGGATAGATGAGACAAATTGCGTTCTAAGAGACTGTGACTTCTCTAATATCACACAGAAGATATCACAGTTAGGATTAAAATTAGGAATAGTTCATCCAAAGCTGGTATGTCCTCCAGTATACCAGCACACTAAGCTTCTCTGTCAATGGGATTCTCTAGGCAAGAATGCTGGGGGGTTACCATGCCCTCCTTCCAGGATCCTCTTGACCTAGGGATTGAACCTGAGTCTCTTACATCTTCTGCACTGGCAAGTGGGCTCTTTACCACTAGCACCGCCTGGGAAGCCCCAAACTGGTAAAGTCCCAGGCAAACCAGTTTAAGTTTCTCACGCTTACTGAAATATGTGAGACTTCATATAGTTCTGAACCTAGACAGGACTAATAAATGCAATGTTGAGGTGAAAATCTACAAGGAGATTAGCTTTCAGTGCAATTTAAACAAGAACAAAAATAATAGCACCCCACCATTAAAGTATTAGGCATCTTTTATATCTATGAAGTGTCAAAGAGTTTATATTTTCTTATTCAAAACTGTTCTCTATTTTTCTGGATTCCACTTGTCCTTTTGGGACTTTGGGATTAGACTACTTCTCCTGGTCGACCCCACACTTATATTCACGTGTGCTGAGTTGCTTCAGTTGGGTCTGACTCTTTGTGACTCCATGGACTATAGCCTGCCAAGCTCCTCCATCCATGGAATTCTCCAGGCAAAGATACTGAAGTGGGTTGCCACGCCCTCCTCCAGGGGATCTTCCCAAACCCAGGGATCAAGCCCAGGCCTCCCACATTGCAGGCAGATTCTTTATCATCTGAGCCACCTGGGGAGCCCACAGTTATATAACAAATGGTAAAATAAGAGCTAAGATAAAGTTTGGCAAAGAGAGGGCCTGAACTGATCTCCTGGGGGACTTCCCTGGCTCCCGCATTGCATGGAAATCCTCTGGAAACTCCCATTCACTCTGTGAAAGTATGTGCAAAGTAGCTGAAGACACTTGTCTGGGGAGCAGGGAACGTGTCCTTATAGCAGGGAAGAAGGTGAGGTGTTATGGCTAGGGGTGGGTGTTGAATGGCAACCTTATGCAGACCTCAAGGTTATATAATACTTCTAAGAGAGGGAATCAGGAACAGGGCGCCGACCAGTTGAGAGAAAACAGGCTCCTGGGCTGTTTATCAGCAACAGACAGCAGCATGAAGTGAGATAGGCAGGGGCCACCACCTTCCAGAGACTGTCATCAACAGACTCACCCAATTCACACTTAAGAGAGGCAAGACCCTGCAGCACCCCAACAGACTGAAGATTCAAGGCTCTTCCCCATCCCCCGCCGAGGACGCAAGACCCTCCTCACCCAGACATCAAGACTCATCTTGGGAACAAGCAAGATGGAAGGCTCAACTCTGAAAACTTGAGTTTTCAACTCATCACTATGAACTAAAGGAAATCGTTTAGAAAAGAAGACACGGAGATCCTGTCAATTAACAAAGTTGAGCTCCTCAGCTATCCAGCAGGAAGGGGAGCGTGTAAGGAAGAAGATGCAGTGATAAAGAAATAAGCAAATAGATTAAGGAATGAATACAAAATTTGTTTTGATATTTGCATATCTAAGTAGCAGTGAGAAAATCTGCCTACTTGCTACAGAGCAATTCATTAGAGGATATGGAAATTACTGAAAAGTATAACAAAATTTTAAGAACTGTATCTCTCAGTGATATTTTGGACAAATGGACAGAGAGCAATAAATAGCACTATAATATATAAGTAAGTGAACTCTATATACAATTCTGTGTCTTTCACATATTAAGATTATGGAACCACATAAAACGTTCTCTGATAATTATTATTAGTTTCATAGCAGTCAGTCATCTGGAGGGACCTCAATTCATTTAGTTATTTTATTATTGCTGAGCATTTGTTTGTTCACCCCCACTCTTATAAACCATGCTGTAATGAACTTGATGGGGCTTCCCTGGTGGCTGGCTCAGTGGTAAAGAACATGACTGAAGTGGTTAAGCAGCAGCAGCAGCAATGAACTTGATAAATAGATCTTTTCCATATATTTAACTGCAATCATTGAATGAGAGGATATGAATTGATTTTAATCTCTTAGAGGGTTTGGCCACGTATTTCCTGCAAGGCTGTACCAGTTTCTCTTTCGGTAGTGTACAAATTTCAAGGCATCTTTGTTACCAATTCTAAAACCACTTGATGGGAGAAAAGTAGTATCTAATTTTTTGTTTTAATTTATACTGTTGGCTGAGATGGAATATTCTGGTTATCAGCAACTTGAAATATGTGAAATCATTTTTCTACATTTTTGAGTGCTGTCTCTTCTATTTGAAAAGCCTAATTGAAAAGTGCATTGGTCCTTGTTGCATATATTTTTTATATTTTCTTTCTCAATTTCTGACATGCTCATTTTTATTTCCATGTGGTCAAATCTCATCCATTGCCTTTTGCTAAGAAAAATCTTTGTTCTTAAATAACTTAAATAAATGTTCTTCTATACTTGGCTTTTCACATATAGCTTTTTAATCTATCTAGAATTTTTTCTTAGTATAATGAAGATTTAGCTTTTTCTAAATATTTAATTAGTTGTGCCCGCAGCTTTTACCTCCTTCCCACCCAGTAATGTGAGATGACTTCTTTATCAGGTAATGAACTTATGTATGGGTTTTCCCAGTGGCTCAGCGGTAAAGAATCCACCTGTTGCACCTGTTTGATCCTTGGATTGCGAAGATCCCCTGGAGGAGGNTCCCACATTGCAGGCAGATTCTTTATCATCTGAGCCACCTGGGGAGCCCACAGTTATATAACAAATGGTAAAATAAGAGCTAAGATAAAGTTTGGCAAAGAGAGGGCCTGAACTGATCTCCTGGGGGACTTCCCTGGCTCCCGCATTGCATGGAAATCCTCTGGAAACTCCCATTCACTCTGTGAAAGTATGTGCAAAGTAGCTGAAGACACTTGTCTGGGGAGCAGGGAACGTGTCCTTATAGCAGGGAAGAAGGTGAGGTGTTATGGCTAGGGGTGGGTGTTGAATGGCAACCTTATGCAGACCTCAAGGTTATATAATACTTCTAAGAGAGGGAATCAGGAACAGGGCGCCGACCAGTTGAGAGAAAACAGGCTCCTGGGCTGTTTATCAGCAACAGACAGCAGCATGAAGTGAGATAGGCAGGGGCCACCACCTTCCAGAGACTGTCATCAACAGACTCACCCAATTCACACTTAAGAGAGGCAAGACCCTGCAGCACCCCAACAGACTGAAGATTCAAGGCTCTTCCCCATCCCCCGCCGAGGACGCAAGACCCTCCTCACCCAGACATCAAGACTCATCTTGGGAACAAGCAAGATGGAAGGCTCAACTCTGAAAACTTGAGTTTTCAACTCATCACTATGAACTAAAGGAAATCGTTTAGAAAAGAAGACACGGAGATCCTGTCAATTAACAAAGTTGAGCTCCTCAGCTATCCAGCAGGAAGGGGAGCGTGTAAGGAAGAAGATGCAGTGATAAAGAAATAAGCAAATAGATTAAGGAATGAATACAAAATTTGTTTTGATATTTGCATATCTAAGTAGCAGTGAGAAAATCTGCCTACTTGCTACAGAGCAATTCATTAGAGGATATGGAAATTACTGAAAAGTATAACAAAATTTTAAGAACTGTATCTCTCAGTGATATTTTGGACAAATGGACAGAGAGCAATAAATAGCACTATAATATATAAGTAAGTGAACTCTATATACAATTCTGTGTCTTTCACATATTAAGATTATGGAACCACATAAAACGTTCTCTGATAATTATTATTAGTTTCATAGCAGTCAGTCATCTGGAGGGACCTCAATTCATTTAGTTATTTTATTATTGCTGAGCATTTGTTTGTTCACCCCCACTCTTATAAACCATGCTGTAATGAACTTGATGGGGCTTCCCTGGTGGCTGGCTCAGTGGTAAAGAACATGACTGAAGTGGTTAAGCAGCAGCAGCAGCAATGAACTTGATAAATAGATCTTTTCCATATATTTAACTGCAATCATTGAATGAGAGGATATGAATTGATTTTAATCTCTTAGAGGGTTTGGCCACGTATTTCCTGCAAGGCTGTACCAGTTTCTCTTTCGGTAGTGTACAAATTTCAAGGCATCTTTGTTACCAATTCTAAAACCACTTGATGGGAGAAAAGTAGTATCTAATTTTTTGTTTTAATTTATACTGTTGGCTGAGATGGAATATTCTGGTTATCAGCAACTTGAAATATGTGAAATCATTTTTCTACATTTTTGAGTGCTGTCTCTTCTATTTGAAAAGCCTAATTGAAAAGTGCATTGGTCCTTGTTGCATATATTTTTTATATTTTCTTTCTCAATTTCTGACATGCTCATTTTTATTTCCATGTGGTCAAATCTCATCCATTGCCTTTTGCTAAGAAAAATCTTTGTTCTTAAATAACTTAAATAAATGTTCTTCTATACTTGGCTTTTCACATATAGCTTTTTAATCTATCTAGAATTTTTTCTTAGTATAATGAAGATTTAGCTTTTTCTAAATATTTAATTAGTTGTGCCCGCAGCTTTTACCTCCTTCCCACCCAGTAATGTGAGATGACTTCTTTATCAGGTAATGAACTTATGTATGGGTTTTCCCAGTGGCTCAGCGGTAAAGAATCCACCTGTTGCACCTGTTTGATCCTTGGATTGCGAAGATCCCCTGGAGGAGGGAATGGCAACCCACTCCAGTATTCTTGCCTGGGAAATCCCACGGACAGAGGAGCCTGGCAGGCTACAGCTCATAGGGTCTCAAAGAGTCAGACACGACTGAAGAGGGAACTGAAGCAACTCAGCACTCAGGCAAGTTCATATATATGGAGGCTGTTTCTATGCCCTTTACTTCATTGATCTGTCTGATGATTTCTGTTCTAGCAAGATATTATTCTAATTATTTTAATTTTATAATGTACGTCAAAACCTTCCATTGCTGTTCCTTTTCAAAAATTTCTTGGGTATTTATGCCACTTTATTATGTTACTTTGTCAGATTTCAGGGGAGGAAACAAGCCTTTAAGCTTTCCATTAAAAAATTCATCTGGGAAAAATTTTAATTGTTTAAACTTACCAGTTAAGAACATGTTTTAACCTCTCCAGTACCTCAATTCTCCTTTTATTTCCATCAGTAAAAAATTTAAGATGTTTTTATATTTGTTTGTCAGGTCTCACATATATCCCTTGAAAGTTGATTCTGGTTACTTACTATTTTTGGCAACTATTGTAAGAATGAGAACTTGAAGATACGTATTATTGGCTGTATCTGTTACATAGAAAATAACTTTTACAAAGTCCTTAACTTTATATGCCAGACTTTCAGAACTCTTCTTATCAGCACTAAAGGTTTTATGCAAATTATTGAGATTCTACACTGTATTTTCAACATGTTTCTGCTATAATCACCATTTAATTTTCTTGTTCTCTAATGGATGCAAGGTTTTGCTACTCGTTGAATTAATTATAATAGGACTGTTGATGCTAAACTGTGTGTTAAATACTGAAATTTTATTTTCATATTACTCATACATAATAAAAAGAACAACACTTTTGTATAGAAAACAAGTAAACTAGCATCATTATTTCAAGGTTAATAGCTCTCTGATCATTCCTTGAATTTCAAGTAGACTGTGAAAAAAATAAGCCCCAATTAAATAGAGCTGGGATACCAGAAGGGGGAGCTCTCAAACCCCTGCGAAGTTAGCTGAACCCAAAGGGGAGAAGAAAGACACCTCTTTCCTGGCAAGAACTCAGCCAACGAAAAGTCACTGACTCTGTTTACTAGAGCCTTGCCAACTGCTTTTTTCTCTCTATAAAACTGTTCCCCTTTCCTTGTCCTGTGGAGGAATCACACGTGGTTGACTGTGCCTGCAGACCCCAAACTGCATTTCTCTGCCGATCCCAAATAAACTCATTTTCACTGGAGAAATATCTAGCAGTCTGTTTACTTCAGGTCACTAATTCTCACAGCAGAGTTTCCTGCAAACAAACTGGACATGCATCGCTTCTCGGCCTTTTGGCTAAAATCAAGTGCAAACTGGACATGCTTCAATATTCTGACGACAAGATACAGAAGAAATAAAAATCGAGTAGAAGGAGCTTCACCCTTGTTTTTTATAAGAGATGATACAGATTGCTGTTCAGCCAATTTGTTTGTTCATTTAACAGATTTCTGTTTTTAACCCTCTGACCTATTTCATCCATTTCTCTCACCCCCATTCCCTACCTCTGGCAAGGCTGCTGTTATTATTGAAATTTGAATATTCTTCATATTGCCTTTCAATAAATTTATAAATTTGCATGTAAATATATATATATGTATTTGTTGACTTTATAATAATTATCTAGACTTCATGCACTAAGCTTCCTTTCAACTTTTCTAAGAATTTATGGCACAGTTCAATAATAGTGCCCAAGATAATAATGTGAAATTTAGGGCAAACCATGAAAATTTTGAGTATGTTTAGTTTCTGATGAATTATATCCATAAGATACACAATTAGACATATTTTTGTGTATTAGGATATAGGCAGTTAGAGTAATATCAAGGCAAAAGGTAAACATCCCTGGAAAGAAGCTTGTGGTCACTCTTTACGAAGCAATCTGGTGAATAGCCCCAAGGCACCATGTTTACAAGGTCATGAATTATTAATGTTCTGGATCTAATTCTAGAAATCTGTTGGAAGTTCAGGTTACCTCTACCTGGATGCGCGCTCACTGCTTTATGAGGCAGGCTCGTGCTGTATCCCATTGTACATGCATAGATGGAAAGATATACCAGTGGACCTCAGCCAGGGCTTTTTCATGCATCCCCCGTGCATGGCAGATAGCAGAATTAGTTTGGAACACGCCTCTGTTTTCCTAAGAATCTAGGATGTCCCTAGATTCTTCCAGGGATGTTTGCCTTTTGCCTGGATATTGATCTTTCACTCTGCTTATATCCTAATATACAAAAATATGTCTAATTATGTGTCTTAGGGATATAATTCATCAGAAACTAAACATACTCAAAATTTTCATGGTTTGCCCTAAATTTCACATTATTATCTTGGGCACTATTATTGAACTGTGCCATAAATTCTTGTGCCATAAACTTATTCAGTGTGTGTGTGCTTAGTCGCTCAGTCACGTCCGACTCTTTGCAACCCCATGGACTGTAGACCACCAGGCTTCTTTGTCTATGGGATTCTCCGGGCAAGAGTACGAGTGGGTAGCCGTTCCTTTCTCCAGGGGATCTGCCCGACCCCGAGATGGAATCCAGGCTTCCTGCATTGCAGGCAGATTCTTCACCACTGAGCCGCAGGGAAGCCCAATTTACTCAATGCTTTCCTGAATAATTCTTTTACTGTTGTCGCTTGTTTGTTGGTTTGTTTGCTTTTGGCCACACATATGGGATCTTGGTTCCCCAACCAGGGATTGAACCTGTGCCCCCTGCAGTGGAAGAGTGGATTCTTAGCCACGGAACGTCCAGGGAAGTCCTGCCTAGAATAATCCTTCATTGAGTTAGATACATTCTACATGTAACTGTCTGGACAGAAAGATGATTAGCTCAGACACTAGCTACATATGGACATTAAGCCTTCTTTTTATCAAAAGTTTATCCAGGCAGCTTTTGCTGCAATGCAGCTGCATAAAGAAACGTCTTCCAAAGCTCAGTTGATGGCGACAGCTGACACTTTCTTCACTCTCAGTTCTGTGAGTTGGTGATGGTTGCTCTGCTGGTTTGGATCAGCTTTATATGCCTGGTCCTTCTCACTCCACAGTGGTGTGAGTGGCTTCTATCCAGGGCATGCTATTACCAGGATAAGGGCTGGAGTGTAGGAAGGCTGTCAGAAATCTTCAGTGTTTCATAAAGCCTTCCTTATGACTGGTACAGTATCCCTCCCTATACTGTTCTTAGTGAGTCATACGGCCACGTAGCCAAGCTGACATCCATTGGTCTCAGCAGTATTTTCTTCCTGTGGGGGTGGATAAGGAGAGAGTAAATGTTTGCCAGTGGGGAAAGGTTGGGCACTTCCTTCATCAGCTCAGTCTTAGAGGGAACAGAGGGGTCTTGGGGGAGAGGGCAACTGGGCCAAAGCTGAGGGGCCTACAGAGACCTGGCACCCCACCGTCCACATTTCCCAGCCCACTGTGCTTTGGGGATTGGATTTGGGATGTCAGTAGGGGACCAGAGCTCACCAGAGTCTACCCTCTTGGTCTCAACTATCGCTGGACCTTCTCTCTGCATTCAAAATAAACTCATACACTTCTGGAGGCAGGAACTCCAAAAGGCATCTGATTTGAAATTCAGGATCTTGTACTAGCATCTGCAGCAGGTCCAGATTTGATGCCTCTTCAAAGATTTGATTTCACTTATAAGCAGAAAACAAAATCTATTTATATCCTCTTTTGACCACATACGCCGCCCCCCACCCCCCACACACATACACATATATCATATAAAGGTGAAAGGAGAGCAGGATGACAGCAATAAACTGTCCCATTCAAAAAGGTGAAAAGCGGGAGAGACACAGCAATCCATGAGCCACAATTCTGAATTGCCACTGGGCAAACGTTCCTTACGAAAATGCTTCCTAAGAGGCAACCCCAGGGGACTTAACGTGGTGGTCAATGGTCAAGAGTGCGATTCTACTGCAGGGAGCACAGGTTCCATCCTTGGCCGGGGAACTGAGATCCTGCATGCCACTGCGAGATTTTTAAAAAAAGTCCATTTGTATAAAATCTGCCTGCAATGGAAGAGACCCTGGTTCAATTCCTGGGTCAAGTGATCCCCTGAAAAAGGGATAGGCTACCCACTCCAGTATGGTTGGGCTTCCCTGGTGGCTCAGACAGTAAAGAATCTGCCTGCAATGCAGGAGACCCAGGTCTGATCCCTGAGTTGGGAGGATCCTCTGGAGAAGGGAATGGCTACCCACTCCACTATTCTTGCCTGGATAATTCCATAATGGAAAAGAGTATGAAAAAGAATATAAGTGAATGTATAGCTGGGTCACTCTGCTGTCCAGCAGAAATTGACACAATGATGTAAATCAACTATATTTCAGCTAAATACTTTTTTTTTTTTTTTTAAAGAAGCAATCCCAAATCTCAGAGGCTTACAACCAATATATTTCTCCACATTCTGACCTGGTTTGCTGGTCGGTTATATCAACTTTCTACAGGCAACAAGTCTGGTTCAGAACTACCCCACAAGTCTTCTTACTCAAAGTCTCAGAATGAGAGGTCAGCTACTACCTAAGGCATATTGCGTCACTACAGTGCCCAGCAGTCCAAGCAGAATGATGTAAACATGCTTACTGTCACCTCTGATTTTGGTGTCGACCATCTGGTGATGTCCACGTGTAGAGTCTTCTCTTGTGTTGTTGGAAGAGGGTGTTTGCTATGACCAGTGTGTTCTCTTGGCAAAACTGTTAGCCTTTGCCCTGCTTCATTTTGTACTCCAAGGCCAAATTTGTCTGTTACCCCAGGAATCCCTTGACTTCCTACTTTTGCATTCCAGTCCCTTATAATGAAAAGGACATCTTTTTGGGGTGTTTGTTCTAAAAGGTCTTGTAGGTCTTCATAGAACCATTCACCATCAGCTTCTTCAGCATTGCTAGTTGGGCATAGACTTAGCTTACTGTGATGTTGAATGGTTTGCCTTGAAAATGAACAGAGATCATTTAATGATCTATACAGTCAGCAAAAACAAGACCAGGAGCTGACTGTGGCTCAGATTATAAACTCCTTATTATGAAATACAGACTTAAATTGAAGAAAGTAGGGAAAACCACTAGACCATTCAGGTATGACCTAAATCAAATCCCTTACGAGTATACAGTGAAAGTGACAAATAGATTCATGCTGGGAAAGATAGAAGGCAGGAGGAGAAGGGGACGACAGAAGATGAGATGGTTGGATGGCATCACCAATTCGATGGACGTGAGTTTAAGCAAGCTCCGGGAGTTGGTGATGGACAGGGAGGCCTGGTGTGCTGCAGTCCATGGGGCTGCAAAGAGTCAGACACGACTGAGCGACTGAACTGAACTGTCATATCTGTTTACGCTTTATTAACCATGTCATGTGTTCAAGACCAGCACGAATATTCTATTCTTCCCATGCCAGGAGAAGGGCGAGAGAATATTTGCTGAACAAGAATAGAGTCTACCACAGAGGATGAGATATGTTTTAGAGAATATTTCCTCTTCCAAAGGAGCCCAGTGGAAATAATCTTTCCTAATATCAGAAGATCCCAGGGAGTAGCTAAATGTCCTTCATGTAAATTATTCTATAAGCACAACAGTAAGTTATACGTACCTATTGGAAAAACATAAAGGGCAAGTACATAGCAGTACATAAATTTCACTTTGTATAGAGAGCTGAATAACATACAGTTCAACAGAGAATTGGAAATCAGTTTGAATTACCAAGAAAAAAAAAAAAGGCAAAGAGACAGAATGAAACAGATGGGTTTCACATAGATCTGGGAAAATCTGATTAGGTAACCCATAATTCTTCGTCTACCTGTGCTGCCTTAACGGAAAAAATATAATTCCAGGGAACTGGACTGGGTTTATTTGAGGGGCCAGTATTGGAGCGCACAGGAGAATGTGAGTAGAAAAACTCACAGGAAGAATTAATGAAGTTACAGAGAGACATATTCCATGGGTAGGAGAGTTATGTGTCTGTCTCAGAAGAGTCTGTCTGGATAAAATCATCACAGTATTTCTTAGCAACCAACTACTGGGATGAGCCTCAGAATCTTGAGTAGGTTAAAACTATACATTAATCAGAGCTTGTGATAAATCTCTGAGACCCTTAGGACAGAGCAGAGTGTGAAGAGCTAAAACAAGTTCATTTTACTACCTCTTTGAGAAATGCAAACACGGACAAGGCTTGCTCAAACATGAACGTGTAGATAGGAGAATCTGAGAGGCATATTCGTGAGCATATTACAAATTATAGCATCACATCAGTGCACCCACAGAACACAAATGTTCAGCCCTGTGGATACGTGGATACTATGAGCATGTTAACACATCAGACTTTGTGTACTTTCTGAGTTTGTCCGTCCTTTGTCATTTAAGAACAGTTTTGCTGGCTGCGTTTCTGAGTCCAACTCATAGCCACTTAATTAACACTAGTGTTAGTAGCTCAGCCGTGTCTGACTCTTTGCAATTCCATGGACTGTAGCCCACAAGACTCCTCTGTCCATGGGATTCTCCAGGCAAGAATACTGGAGTGGGTAACCACTCCAGGGGACCTTCCTTCTCCAAAGGATCTTCCCGACCCAGGGATTGAACCCGGATCTCCTGCATTTCAGGCAGATTCTTTACCATCTGAGCCACCAAGGAAGCTCTTGGATGGATAAAACAATAATTTCAAATCAAGGGAGAGGTCATAAGGGTAAAGAAATCACACAAGGGGTGAAGTCTTCCTAAGAAATCACTGACAAACATTAAACTATATAAAATGTTTGTAAAATCTAAGCTGAAGTGGTGGTTGGGACTAAGGAAAGTTTGAATTTGTTGTTGAGAAAACTAGATATGGTTATTTGCATATCTTCTTTCTGATTTTACAGAGTCCCAAATTGAACTTCAAAATAACTTAAATTTTCATCGAGGAATAATATTGGTAATGCTTCTGGTACAGAGCGGTCAGACCTTATAGGAATACATCTTCCACAAAAGTGCTTGTAGTAAGAAGGGTAAGTCAAGGAAAGCAAAAATGAGAATAGAGAAGTTGCAACAGTTAAGGGCACCAGACTTGCCTGGTGGTCCAGTGGTTAAGAATCTGCCTGCCCGTGCAGAAACACGGGTTTGACTCCTGGTCCAGGAAGATCCCATAAGCCGCAGAGAAGCTAAGCCTGTGCAGCACAGGGACTGAAGCCCGCACACCCCAGAGCCTGCACTCTGCTTCAGGAGAACCCATCAGCATGAGACCACACACCCCAGCTAGAGACAGTCCTTGCACAGCGATGAAGACCCAGCCCAGCCATAAATAAATAATTTTTTTTTGAAAGAACACAAGCAAGTCAAGGAAAGCAAAAACGAGAGTGAGGAATTTGCTTGCAAAAGATAAAGGCACCATTTGTTTTCTCGTTTAATGTGTTTGCTGCTGCTGCTGCTAAGTCACTTCAGTTGTGTCCGACTCTGTGTGACCCCATAGACGGCAGCCCACCAGGCTCCCCTGTCCCAGGGATTCTCCAGGCAAGAACAACTGGAGTGGGTTGCCATTTCCTAATGTGTTTATTGAACAGTTAATATGTGCAAAGTACTGTACTGTATATATACATACATACGAAATATATAAGCCAAGGGAAAACCACAATAGGGCAAACGTGGACACTCACACTTCAGGAGTGGAGATAAAACACACACACACTCACACACGTGACTGTGATACAAGATAGAAAACACGAGCCTTTGGGAAAAATCAATCAGCAATTTAAAGTACAAGACATGAAATCAGGATAATGATATTCTTCCAGCTAAAATGAAACCCAGATGCTGAGAGGAAGATACAGTATTAACCTAATATCCTGAAAATGCAGGAAAAAGATTAACTTTTAATAAAAGGTCATCACACATGAGTAAAGGAGAAGAGTATTGCTAGCAATGATAAAATAGGAGAAAATGTACAGGGGGAGGAAAAACATTGGAAAGTATAGAAAAGAGGTTATTTCAATTAGTTAAGTATGTGAATGTTAAATTAATGATTTCTGCATATTGAGTGAAATTAATGAAATTATCAGTGCCTGACACTGCATTAGGGTCCTCAAGATAATTGCAAATGCCATTAGAATACTTTAAGCTAATAGAATTTCATGGAAGAGAAAAGAAAATCAGACCAAGAATGGATGAAATATTTTCAGCATATATATATTCAAACACATAGACACAAATTGATATAAATGAATAAGAATACTCACCTAAGGTGGGTTTAGAAATTAAACTGCTGAGAGATCTTAATAAGTATAGATTAGTTGTTTAACATTTGAAAACTGGTATTTATCAGCGTAATTGATATACCAATTTATAATCATTTCAAAGAACTCAGAATGCAATATGGCAGATAATCCTGCTTTTCTCAGTGTCAGGCCCATTTAGGTGACTTCTATAAGGAGATGACCAGTTACATAAATAAGGGAAAAGCAAAAAAAAAAAAAAAATATTTTATAGTATTCTGCTTAGCTTTTAGCTATGGTCTCTCACGATATTTCCTTTCTATCCCATTCCATTAGAAAGATATGGATGAAGTTCACGCATTCAGCAGCCTAATTAAGTAATCAAAGGTAACTTAAATTTTTTTATCATCTTGGAAGAAATAGTTCAGTGTTGTGATTATTTACTTTAATTCTTTCTTGCTAAAAAAATTTAACTCTTAAGATAGTTCTTTGCCTATCTTTAGATATAACCTGCATCAGTTCAGCTCAGTTCAGTCTCTCAGTCATGTCTGACTCTTTGCAGCCCCACGAATTGCAGCACGCCAGACTTCTCTGTCCATCATCAACTCCTGGAGCTTGCTCAAACTCATGTCCATTGAGTAGATGATACCATCCAACCATCTCATCCTCTGTCATCCCCTTCTCCTCCCACCTTCAATCATTCCCAGCATCAGGGTCTTTTCTAATGAGTCAGTTCTTTGCATCAGGTGGCCAAAGTATTGGAGCTTCAGCTTCAGCATCAGTCCTTCCAATGAATATTCAGGATTGATTTCCTTTAGGATAGACTGGTTGGATCTCCTCACAGTCCAAGAGACCCTCAAGAGTCTTCTCCAACACCACGGTGCTGGATAACATGTTTATCTGGCTTATCTGGCTGCATATCAAAATATTGTTTTTATCTTTTAAATTTTTATTGGAATACAGTTGCTTTACAATGTTGTGTTAAAACAAGTATATGCATATATGTAGAATCTAGAAAATACTGTTTTTAATGTATAACCTCCATTGTTCTTGTATTACATGCAATTATTCTTCTACTTATAATTCCCTCTCTTAGGAATTGTTTTGAATTGTGTATTTTTAAATAGAGATTGAGTTTGGAGAGAGTTATTGATTTTTTTGTACTACTAAAATCTGCTAATTTTAGAGTTTACTTTCATCTATAAATATAGCTTGCATAGTTTCTGGTTTTCAACATTTTATTTTTGGCTCAGAACTGAACACATTCTCTAAGCATTTCATGGATACTTGAGAAAGGAAGGTGAGTTTTTTCTTTGTGTACAGCTATAAAAACAAAGTTTATTATAATACTAATCTTCTGCTTGTTTCTTATTTATATTTGCTATGTAAACACTAAAGATCTAGGGTTAGGCTCTTTCTTCCCATAAATCCTGCCCCCTCTCCCACCCCCACAGCATCCCAGCATTCTATCATGGTTGGTTATGTCAACTGGAAGTCAAGCTGCCTCTCCGAAGTCCTGGTTCCAGACTCACTAGTTGTGTCATCTTGATCAAATAAGTTAATGTTTCTAAATCATAAAATCATTCATAAAATGAAAATAATAATCCTCNAAAAAAAAAAAAAAATATTTTATAGTATTCTGCTTAGCTTTTAGCTATGGTCTCTCACGATATTTCCTTTCTATCCCATTCCATTAGAAAGATATGGATGAAGTTCACGCATTCAGCAGCCTAATTAAGTAATCAAAGGTAACTTAAATTTTTTTATCATCTTGGAAGAAATAGTTCAGTGTTGTGATTATTTACTTTAATTCTTTCTTGCTAAAAAAATTTAACTCTTAAGATAGTTCTTTGCCTATCTTTAGATATAACCTGCATCAGTTCAGCTCAGTTCAGTCTCTCAGTCATGTCTGACTCTTTGCAGCCCCACGAATTGCAGCACGCCAGACTTCTCTGTCCATCATCAACTCCTGGAGCTTGCTCAAACTCATGTCCATTGAGTAGATGATACCATCCAACCATCTCATCCTCTGTCATCCCCTTCTCCTCCCACCTTCAATCATTCCCAGCATCAGGGTCTTTTCTAATGAGTCAGTTCTTTGCATCAGGTGGCCAAAGTATTGGAGCTTCAGCTTCAGCATCAGTCCTTCCAATGAATATTCAGGATTGATTTCCTTTAGGATAGACTGGTTGGATCTCCTCACAGTCCAAGAGACCCTCAAGAGTCTTCTCCAACACCACGGTGCTGGATAACATGTTTATCTGGCTTATCTGGCTGCATATCAAAATATTGTTTTTATCTTTTAAATTTTTATTGGAATACAGTTGCTTTACAATGTTGTGTTAAAACAAGTATATGCATATATGTAGAATCTAGAAAATACTGTTTTTAATGTATAACCTCCATTGTTCTTGTATTACATGCAATTATTCTTCTACTTATAATTCCCTCTCTTAGGAATTGTTTTGAATTGTGTATTTTTAAATAGAGATTGAGTTTGGAGAGAGTTATTGATTTTTTTGTACTACTAAAATCTGCTAATTTTAGAGTTTACTTTCATCTATAAATATAGCTTGCATAGTTTCTGGTTTTCAACATTTTATTTTTGGCTCAGAACTGAACACATTCTCTAAGCATTTCATGGATACTTGAGAAAGGAAGGTGAGTTTTTTCTTTGTGTACAGCTATAAAAACAAAGTTTATTATAATACTAATCTTCTGCTTGTTTCTTATTTATATTTGCTATGTAAACACTAAAGATCTAGGGTTAGGCTCTTTCTTCCCATAAATCCTGCCCCCTCTCCCACCCCCACAGCATCCCAGCATTCTATCATGGTTGGTTATGTCAACTGGAAGTCAAGCTGCCTCTCCGAAGTCCTGGTTCCAGACTCACTAGTTGTGTCATCTTGATCAAATAAGTTAATGTTTCTAAATCATAAAATCATTCATAAAATGAAAATAATAATCCTCTATTTCATAAGACCAGCCTCAGAGTAAAAGGTATAATGGAGATACAGTGTCTAGTCAATAAACATTAGTTTTATTATTACTGGTATTGTCATCATGCTTAGTTCATTTCTAACACTTTTTAAATTTCTTAATTTTCTTTTCCCCTTTACTGACAGGCACTTGCAGAGAGATGGAATGGTTGATCTTTGATCGAACTGCACAGAATGCTTTCTCTAGAAAGCACAACAGAATGAGGGCCAGTAATTTCAAATTATCCATTTTGCAGCCAAGCTACCAAACCAAAACATCCAGAGAAGGATCCTCTGTCCTGTTGCATTAAAGTCATCTGAAGAACTTTTAAAAATAATTATTGCCCCAGTATTTTTGGAATTGTTGGATAGACTGTTGGAGGCAAGAATTTTAAGTAGCAGAAACAGCGATAGTGGTGGTCCACGGAGAGAAGGCAGATCTGGGTGAGACTTGGGAGTGGCCTAAACCTATCCGTGGCTTCCCAGGTGGCTCAGTGGTGAAAGAATCCACCTGCCAGTGCAAGGGGATGTAGGAGACTCAGGTTTGATCCCTGGATAAGGAAGACCCCTTGGAGGAGAAAATGGCACCCACTCCAGTATTCTTGCCTGGGAAATCCCATGGACAGAGACTGGTGGGTTACAGTCCATGCGGTTGCAACTAGCTGGACATGACTGAGCACAGCACACATACACAAACCTAATCACAGCCAGCAAAGAGCATTGCTGTGCTGGTGAGCATCCAGATAAAACAGATAGAAACCAGGCCTTCCAGTTGACTCATCAGAGCAGGAAAGACAGGGAAGGACCATGTCACCTACCAGTTGGCAATGGCCATCTACTTCTACAAGGATTAAATTGTGAGCTGCTGCAGCTGCTGACCTTCAACAGCACCTGAAAGGAGTTCAGGGTGAGGATCAAGAATGAGGCCCTCTGTGCTCTGGGAAAAACTGGCAGAATAGGTCTTCGGATGGTTAGGTATTTTCAAGAGCTGATTTTTATGAGCCCAAATCTTGTAACTTTTCATATCTAGAAAAGTACTAAAGTCCTTCATGGTGACTTCTGCTCCTTCTGACTAGCAATGACCTTCACGAGATTAGCAGAAACCTGCAAACATATGTGCTTAATGGCACGTACTCCCCCTTCACTGAAATCACTTATATCCTGACCATCCTCCTACCTCTTTGGAGTGGTATCTCAGACCTAGCTGAGATACTCCAGGGCTATAGTCCTCATTTTGCTCCCCAAAAACTTAACTCACAACCTTCACGTTGTGCTTTTTTTTTTTCAATTGTCAATTGGTAGAGAAAAATAGACGAAAACTGTAATGACCTTAAGTCAGACCATGGATGGCACGTTTTTTTCTGTTCCAGCTGAGCCCACACTTTAGTTGGAAAGATCCATGTACCCCAACGTCGTTACATTTCCTGTGTGATGGGGCTCTAGAACCATCAAGATGAGACAATCACTTGAGGAAGAGGATGACTCAGCGAAACCTCACGGAGATCTGGTGTTTCAACTCTAAAGGCTAAGTGAAGCCTTCCCCTCTCCCCACCCCAACAGCAAAATAAAAAAATAAAGGAAACAGATACAGGTACAGGAAAACCAGACAAAATTTGGAATGGACTAAAGTCAGCAAAGATAGTGACAGCATCTTAATTTTATGTATGTATTTGTTTATTTTTTTTCTCTTTCAGCTGTTCTACGAAGCTTGGGGAATCTTAGTTTCCTAGCCAGGAATCGGGGACATCCTAAATATCTTAATTTTAAATGAATGAAGATTTGATAGGTTAGTAAATTGGTTAGAAATATGCATTCCAGCTACTTAAACTTGAGCCAGTTTACTTAACGTATGTTTTCTCGTTTGTTAACTAGGCATAACCTGACGCCTACCCAACATGGGGAGAAGACCAGAGTTCAGGCACATCAAGTATTTAGTCCACAGTGAGCGTTCAAGGGCCAGTTTTCAGGTGGGGCCAGTGGTAGAGAATCTGCGTGCTGATGCGGGAGACACGACAGATGCAGTTTCAATCCCTGGATGGGTAAGATCCCCTAGAAAACGAAATGGCCATAACCCACTCCGGTATTCTTGCCAGGGGAATCCCATGGGCAGAGGAGCCTGGCAAGCTACAGTCCACAGGGTTACAAACAGTCCAACACGACTGAGCACACAGCACACAAGCAAAAAAATTTTACTGTTTTATTATTTTGTTGTGTTTTTTGTTTATTGTTGATTTACCATTAATATCTTTCAATTAGATTGAGAATATGAAATTAGCAACCTCTTAAATGAAAATATACAGTGCCATTAAGGATTGAGTGAAAAGGACACCAGCTATTGCTGGTGGGCATGTAACTATTTCAGGAAAAAAAAAATACAAATCAAGAGCCTGAAAAATTAGTTTTCCCACTTGAACCCACTCATTCTATTCCTGGCATCTATCCTAAGCAAATATTCTGAAATAGAATTAGAAAAATACATTCAATGCACAAAAATGTACATTACATATCATTTGTAATCGCCAGAAAACTGGGAACAAAAAGATTTTAATCAGGCAACTATGAACAATGATGTTTACCAAGCATTTACAACATCATAGAAAAGGCCTGTGAGTAAACAAAACAAGGAGGACACAAAAACTGTGCACATTGTAATCACACCACCGCAAGCCAGGGTCAGCGCAAACAAAAAAGACAAGAATCTGCCTAAAAATGTTCATGGGGTTTCCCAGGTGATTCAGTGGTAAAAAAGCTGCCTGCCAAGTAGGAGACACGGGTTCAATCTCTGGGTCAGGAAGATCCCCTGGAGAGGGAAATGGCAACCCACTCCAGTTGTTCTTGCCTGGAGAATCCCATGGACAGAGGAGCCTGGCGGGCTACAGTCCATGAGGTCTCAAAAGAATCGGACACAACTTAGGGACTAAGCAACAATAAAAATGTTCATGTCTACTTGGTGTGGTAGGATTACCTGTAGCTTTTCCCTTCTACTTTGTTACTTTTTCAAATTTTCCAAAAGGAACAATTTATTACCTCCATACTAAAATTACATTTTATGCAAGCAGAACTTGGGTAATATTAAGCCTTAGGTAGCTAAGGGAATATCTCTGTAGAGATGCGTGCTGGAAATAATTTGGAATGGCTCCCACCAGACGGATTTCCTTATGAGTGTTTCCTCTCTAAAGCAAGACAGAAAGGGACAGCCACGCGCATGCGCTCATGACCCTCAGCTGTTTCCACGTCAGGTGACAGGAATGACTGTGGCCTGGAATGGCTCCCAAGCAGGCCTCCAAGCCAGCAGTGATATGTCACCAGGTAGAGCAGACTTGTGCAAGGACAACACTCCCTGCTGCTGTGAAACTTCTTCAATGTGAAGACACATGCCGCCTGCCACCCCTCTCCTTTCTGCCTCCACTACCCTTTTCCGCATCAATTCTCCTGTCTTTGCATTCGGCTCCCCTGCACATGCCACGTGCTACCCTGCTGCCCTGAGCTTACCCTCTATTCCTGATGGAGACCCTGCACTGCTTTCATGCTTGTCAGTACCTCATCCTCCTCCAGAAACCAGATGTCAAAAATCAAAGTTTGTGTGGTCTTCTGTCACGGACAAGTGAGCTTTCTCATATTAATTGGCATGAAAGACACTTGGTTGCCTTTCTTAAAAAAATATTTTTTTATTATAGAACTATGGTTCTTGTATTATAATCCATAGTAAACAAATTTCCATAGGAAAATTACAGTCTATGGTAAACAAACTTCCATAGGAAAATAACTCCTCCTATGACTGCCTTAACATACATGCTATTCGATTATTGACACTCTATAGTCTGGGCTTCCCTTGTGGCTCAGCTGGTAAAGAATCCATCTGTGGGAGACCTGGGTTCTATCCCTGGGTTGGGAAGATCCCCTGGAGAGAGCAGCGGCTACTCACTCCCGAATTCTGGCCTGGAGAATTCCACGTGGGGTCGCAAAGAGTCAGGCACGACTGAGCGCCTTTCACTTCACTTCACTGTATAGTCTGTAATACAATGGGTATTTTTTCTAATAAAAAGTGTTTAAGCAAGGAAGTGATGAAGCAAATATGTATTTTCCCCCTCTCCAAGACAATTCCTTACTTATATTCAGTGGTTATACTTACAAGGCTAACCTCGGAATTTTTATTTTATTTTTGGCAGCACTGGGTCTTTGTCACCGTGCAGAGGCTTTCTCTAGCTGCAGCAAATAGGGGCTACTCTCTAGTTGTGATAGACAGGTTTCTCGTTGCAATGGCTTCTCTTGTGGGTGCACATGAGCTCTAGGCACACTGACTCCGGTAGCTGCATCACTTGGGCTCTAGAGCCCAGGCTCAGTAGTTGTGGCGCGTGGTCTCAGTTGCTCCACGGCATGTGGGATCTTCCCCGACCTGGGATCAAACCTGTGTCCCCTGCATTGGCAGGCAGATTCTTAACCACTGGACCACCAGGGAAGTCCTTGCAACCTGGAAAATAATGAAAGTTGAAAAAAACCTCAGGATTAATGTTCTAAGTCTTTTTCAAGAGATCCGTGATCATCAAACTTTGGAAAGCAAAGGTCTGAATTGTAAGCCTCGACGTTTCCCAGTTGGTTATGTCGCAAGGCCTGGAGAATTTGAGAACCCAGCACCACATTATAGTTGAAACCTATGGCAATTGTATGTTCATAGCTTTAAGGTGCATGGTCTAGAAAGAAGTCATTGGATATCATGAGATTCTGTTGAAAACTGCTGTTGCTTTTCTTATGACATTACTGATTTAAGGGGTTTCTTCATTTTCTTACGTTAAACCATTCTTTAACTTTGCATTTTTAAACAAATGTTCAATTTTCTTCTGGGTGATCTTGTGTATATCACCAGAAGGAAGGATGGAAACTGCCCTGACAAGACCACCACTCACAGTGCTGTTTTCATCTGTGGGTCAGTAGCTTTCACGAATTGGAGAAGGCAATGGCACCCCACTCCAGTACTCTTGCCTGGAAAATCCTATGGACGGAGGAGCCTGGGAGGCTGCAGTCCACGGGGTCGCGAAGAGTTGGACATGACTGAGCAACTTCACTTTCATGCATTGGAGAAGGAAATGGCAACCCACGCCAGTGTTCTTGCCTGGCTGTCTATGGGGTCGCACAGAGTTGGACACGACTGAAGCGACTTAGCAGCAGCAGCAGCAGCTTTCATGAATAAGTGTTTCTCAGAGTTTTGAAAGCTTTTGGTCAATCTTTGGAGCATTCAAACGGCTATTTTTGATAGTTCCGTCCAGCTTTATACTGCTTTTTCAAGAAAGTATTTATTGACTTCTTCAGTACATCGTAGGGGAAATGATTCTCCCTCCTGCTTGTAGTTTTTAAAAGTGCAACTCAGATTTGTAGTATAAGGATAGGCTAAGATTGGGAGCAATAAGTAAGAAAAACAGAATCTTATTACCTGTTAGAGTATGACTGATTTCCCGAGATTTGACAAGCCTTCAAACAAGATGCCTCTTACTCCTCTCAAACTTTAGACCAACCTAGGGTATATGAATCAGAAGGATAAATTTATCTTTAAATTAGAAAAAAAAAAACCAACCCTTGTGCAACAGTTCTTAGGGATGCAGCAAGGTATGCTGTAAACATTTCAACAGAAGGTATCTAGTAGATCAAGACTGAAGATAAACCTTGGCTATGTCATATCACTTTGGGCAATTAAATGCAGCTTTCTATCTCAATTTATCAACTAAGAAAAGGAAGGACTTCCCTGGTGGTCCAGTGATTGGGCAATGCCTACGAATGCAGGGAACACAGGCTCAGTCCCTGGTCCAGAAAGATACCATCTGCCATGGGGCAGCTGGGCCCGTGTGCCACACCCCCGGAGCCCATGCGCCCTAGAGCCCATGCTCCACAAGAGAAGCCACCACACTGAGAAGCCAGAGCATCGCAACGAGAGGAAGACAGCGTGCAGCGATGAAGACTCAGCACAGTTGGAAATAAATGTTTAACAAGAAAAGGTGAATGATGTCTAGTTCATAAGGATGTTGGGAGGATTACATATGATAACAATTATGAAACAAATTTGCTCATATCAGCAAGTAGTAATTGTTTCATTGATATTTACTTCTTACTATACACTTTTCCTCCCAGCCTTTCAGAAATTTAGTGCTCTTCTGGTTAACTTGACATCTAGGAAAGGGTCTACTACTGAAAGGGAAGTCGCTCAGCCATGTCCGACTCTTCGCGACCCCATGGACTGCAGCCCACCAGGCTCCTCCGTCCATGGGATTTGCCGGCAAGAGTACTGGAGTGGGGTGCCACCGCCTTCTCCGTTAATCCATCTAGAAAGCCTTAATCAATGTTTCACTTTTACTGGGGGCATTCTCTTTTGAAATCACAGGTCTGAGCTTTGAATCAGAGCTCTGATGATGAAGAGAGGTTTTTCTCTTAGGGAATTTAGGTCTTGAAAAGAGTATAGATTTGTTTGCTTTGTTTTGTCATTTTGATTTTTTTTTATCCCCCAAAGAGCCCTTAAAATTGCATCAGGGTGGGCAAGATTATTAGATTACATAAAATGAAATTAATGATATTGCATCATTTCTGATCTACAAAAATGGCAATTTCCTATGGTATAGTATAATGTGTTGCACAGAGAACTGAATTAGGGGTCAGGAAAGGGGGTCTTAGTCTACCACTAATCAGCTGTCTGAGAGGAGGAGGTCTTATGTTCTGTGGTCCTGAAGCCCTCTTGGGGAAGCAGCGTGCTTCTGATCAGATAAGCATTTCCCCTTCCTACTCTACCCAATTTGATTTCTAATAGCATTTGAACTGCCCTCAAAGATCAATAGTCAGCCAATCAGGGCAGCATAGGGAATTTGAAACGTCCTGTAGAATGACAAAATTCTCACCTTGACCAAACTTGAACCAGGCTCCTCTGAGCTCTCTGCTCAAGTATTAACCTTGCCCCCTATGGCAAAACCAATACAATATTGTAAGGTAATTAGCCTCCAATTAAAATAAATAAATTTATATTAAAAATAAATAAAATTAATCAGAAGTAAAAATCAAGATGAAAATTAAAAAAAAAACTTAACAAAAGCTGACATAGCTTCTAATAGTTCAAAGTCACATCCCTGGAGTGCCTGCCTGAGAAAACTCTAGGCTCCCTTAAAATCTATGGTTTGTTCTGGCCAATAGTTGAAGATGGGATCTCTGTCTCCCAGTCTCTGTGAGAGGGTTGTAGTCCAACTTTGAGATGTACCAGGTAATACATCCAGATGGGTTTCACATGGACCAACCCTCCCCTTTCCAGTTTTTGTGATTTTTCACTTTCCTGACTACTCAAAGCCTCTGTTCACCTCCCTTCTCATTCCCTCACCCTCCCTTTAAAGCATCCAGTCACTTCTGTAAAAATCGAAATTGAATTCAATTGCATGCTGGACACACTCCTGTGTAGTAGCATGTTACTGATTAAAATCTGACCTTACTGTTTCAGCTAGTGTCTGGCTTTGTTTATATTTGATGCAAATGACCCTCATGTTTTGGACATTTTCTAGATAGGGAGGAAAATTAGCAGTGGCCTGTCATCTCCTATGAATTCTGCCAGATGGCTGGGCTTCATAGAAACAATAGACATTTGGAGAGATGTGCAGCATTTTTCTTCATAAAAGCATGTGATTGACTATTGGATAAATCAAGAAAGTATTTTTTTCAAAAATTGTTTTCTCAAGTTAAAACATTCTTTATAAAAGAAAAAGAGTACTAACAGTATCATTATCCAAAGAAAACCACTATTTTCATTTTATGTAATTACGGTAATGACGTTTATACGAGTTGCTTACAGTTTTTCACAAAATACCTTGGCATCACCATTTTTCTGTGTTACTGCAAAAAATTATGTAACGGTATAGTATTTCATCGGAAAGGAATTGTACTTATTTTTAATAATTTTCTATTATAGTGTATTTAGATTGGTTTTATTTTTTCAAACCATATATAATGTTGTGGTGAACATCCTTTAGCAAAATTTTGTTTTTCTTGTCATAGAATTATTTTGTTAGGATAGAGTTCTAAATATGAGTCAAAGGATGTGAACAATTGCTTATGTTGAAACAAATATTTATTGGGTCTAACCTGCACAAAGTTGAGATAGATAGCATTGCATCTAGGGTAAATTATTCATAATAACAGAGACATCATTGCTCAATCACTAGGAAAGATGAGGGGTAGTTTTGGGGACCAGGTATGTGTGAACTAGATTGTATTAAGGACTACAGTTTAGTCTTCATTTGCGGCACCAGAGATAGTTACATTAACTTGGTATCAGAGAAAGGAGTGAGACCTTCCGATCCTAAACTTAGGAAGTAACACAGATTTATTAGTTAACTCATAACCTACACAAGTGGTGCCTGGCATAAAACAATCAAGCCTAGAAATATCTCCAAAGCGTCTAACCATTTGTATATCATCGAATCCACACCATGGGGTACACTCATGTAAAAAAGACCAGGATCAGGAAACGGTAATGGCGAGTGTGTAGCAGCAATTGCCTTGTTAATGATTCAGAGCTCATTTTTCTCAGGCGAGCAGGGTTTATGCTGAGGTTTCACTGTGCTCATTCTTTTCCCTGACTGCAGGTACCTAGAAAGGAACTGTGATGCTGGCATGCTGCTGTAGGGATCGCAGGCCAGCTCACTGGGAACACTGGGACCTTCAGGCTTCCCGGCCTTGCTGCCCTGTCACTCTCACTCCATCCTCTGATACCTCCTAAACACCTTGCCTCCATTCTGACTGCACTTCACCCTGTGGACTCTGCTTCATGACGGTCCCTCAGGAACCTTTGGCTTAACCTTCTCCCACCTACAATGAAAATGATCATTGTCTATTTCCTGGGCTATAATTCTAAGAAGGCAGAGATACTATCTGTCTCCTTCATGATGGTTTTCAGGTACACAGAGAATGACTGGTGGACAGTAAGTCTCCAATAAAGATTACTGAATGAAAGAAAAGAGCTATCATCTGATTCTTTACCCTCTGACCTCTGAATTATCCCCTGATAATTCACCCCCAAATCTTCATGCCTTCTTTCACTCCTTTCAAGTAATTATGACATTTTACCAAAGCTATTCTGTACATTAACCCAAAGACGTAAGAAATGTGGGAATTTTAACTATAAAAGTAACATAAAGAAAGATGAAGGGAGAAACAAGAATGATTTGTTCCTTTGCAAATTTATTGTAAATAATTTGAAAAATACATAAAAGGATAAAGAAGAAAGTAAATATCACCTCTTGCTCTACCATCCAGGAATATCCATTATACTTTGCTCCAGGTTCTTGCCCTAACAATCACATCAATCCTTTTCTCAAACTCAATGGCATTTTGTTGCCTTTAAGGGTTTGTCTGCCTGCTTAAACAAGACTTCAAAGGTCATGGTCTCTGTAGTACGGGAATCAACAAGGCTCCTTAGGGGCAGAATATCACTGGCTTTGGAGGTCAACTCCTTTTACAATATCTCAACTTTGAGCAGCTCATTGAAGCTTAGAGGGCTTCAGAGTCTCATCTATACGTAGGAAGACATAACAAGCATCTCACAGGCATCAAGGATAGTGAGACGCTGCACATACAGGAAGTCAGAGAGTGTTTGGCTTCCGGGGGAGGTTCTGACCCTTCTGGGGCTCCTCCCACCACGTTTCTCAACACCTGGTAGCTCAGCCGTGTGAATTACCGCTTTCCCGCAGTTCCACGCTGACCCTTAAGAGTCTCGCTCATCTGTTGTTTCCTTTAGGGGACCACCTTGCTCCTCATCGTGGTCTGGTGCATGCCTGCTCAGTCGGGTCTGACTCTGCGACCCCATGGCCTGTAGCCCACCAGTCTCCTCTGTCCGTGGGGATTCTCCAGGCAGGAATACTGGAGTGGGTTGTCATGCCCTCCTCCAGGGGACCTTCACAACCCAGAGATCGAACCCAGGTCTCTTGCGTCTCCTGCATTGGCAGGCAGATTCTTTATTGCTGTACCACCTGAGAAGCCCAGTTCCTCATCACTGTCTTTATTTATTCATTCATTTAACACCTATCTATTGACAGCCTACCACGTGCAGATCTTTGACACTCAACAGACACACAGTGATGAATGAGAAAGATAAGAAGGTCTCTACCCAAATGAGAAAGACAAGAAGGTCTCTGCCCTTGTGGACCTTTAGGCGGCAACAGAAGATACAGAATTACAAAAAAGGGACGATATACCCAAATTCCATTCAAGCTGCAGATCAAACTAGGTATGTTCTGACTGGATTTTTTTTTTTTTCATGAAAGCATTTATTCTTATAATTATAAATGAGTGCCTGTTAATTGTAAAAAAAATTTTTGAATAAAACATGAAACAATAAAGAAAATAAATGTCACCTATAGGAAGGCAATGGCACCCCACTCCAGTACTCTTGCCTGGAAAATCCCATGGACGGAGGAGCCTGATAGGCTGCAGTCCATGGGGCCACCAGGAGTCAGACATGACTGACCGACTTCCCTTTCACTTTTCACTTCCATGCATTGGAGAAGGAAATGGCAACCCACTCCAGTGTTCTTGCCTAGAGAATCCCAGGGACAGGGGAGTCTGGTGGGCTGCCGTCTATGGGGTTGCACAGAGTCGGACACGACTGAAGTGACTTAGCAGCAGCATAGGTCTACCCAGGAGCTTCCCAGGTGGCTCAGTGGTAAATACTCCTGCCAATGCAGGAGACTCAGGAAACTCGGGTTTGATTCCTGGGTCTGGAAGATCTCCAGGAGAAGGGAATGGCTACCCACTCCAGTATTCTTGCCTGGAAAATTCCATGGAGAGAGGAGCCGGGCAGGCTACAGTCCATGGGGTCACAAAGAGTCGAATACAACTGAGTAACTAAACCACCACAGTAACACACCAACAGATCACACGCTTTCCCTAGGATAGTAGAGTAAGTCCTGAAGTCCTCTAAATTTTAGTCATCATATCTTCTCTGTATTCTTATATTTTCTTTCTCTGTAATCCTGGAATATAGTATCATTTTTAGTTCAGTCTCAAATAAAGCCAGGTTTTCTCAAATACCATGATACGTAATCTCTGGTTTTGAACATTTAAATGGTGGGTCCCTCATATTAGAAAATAACTACGCTGTCATGGCAAGACCAGGTTGATTGTGGGTTGCTTACATTTCCCTTGGCAGAGTCCCCACAGGAACCTTGAACAGCCAGCCTTCTGGATGGTCTGGCACTCACTCCATCACACGTTTTGTCCACGCAATACCAATACAGGAAGAACAACAACAAACAGGTCACTTTTTCTGCCATTTCGTTTCGATATCTCCAGGTCTGTTTTATTAGAGCTGTCTTGTCCCAGAAGCCGACAGTGAGCCAAAGATGTCAGGGCAGTGATTTATTAAGGAAGAGGCCCAGGAAGAAATCAGTAAGAAAAGGAGAGAAGGAGAATAAAGAAAGAAGAAGAAAGCAAGGTGGACTTCTCTGGTGGCACAGTGGATAAGAATCTGCTTGCCAGTGCAGGGGACACAGGTTCGATCCTCGGTTTGGGAACCAAGATCCTACATGCAGTGGGGTGACTAAGCCCACGCCCCACACCTACTGAGCCTGTGCTCTAGACCCACGAACCACTACTGAAGCCTGAGTATCTAGAGCCTGTGCTCTGCAGCAAGACAAGCCCGCGTTGGCCGCAATTAGTGAAAGCCCACGCGCGGCAACCCAGAGCCAGCACAGCCACAGATGAATAAATCAATAAATTTTAGGAAAAGGAAGCAAGCAGGGTCATCTTGATAGTGTCGAGAACCCTGGTATGAATGAAGACGTGGAGGCTTGGTGCACCTTGAGGTTAAGAAGCTGGGATCTTTTAGCACCATTCACTCATTGGCCCTGGACCAACAGGAGGAGCAAGGTGGCTGGATATAAACCCCCAGGCCCAGAACAATCCTCTGAAGGCTGTGAGTAGAGGACATTAGCCATTTCCAGCAGAGTCTAGGGCATGAGAGTGCACAGCTGGACAGAGACATGGGAAGGGATTGGGGAAAAAAAAAACGAGTGTCTGATAGACCTTCTAAACCAGAGACTGATGCCTCTGCTATCCTGTTCTCCGCCGGCCCAGGAAGTTCACTGCTAATCAGTCTGCTCCCTCCCCAGGGGTCAGCTCTGGTTCTACGACCAGAAACCCACCTAATTGATAGGAACCCTAATCCTCTCCAAGTCTCCTGCAGCTTTCTCATCTGCTGACTCAGATTTGGCATATATCTTACAAATGTGCTGGCTCGTGGGACGTCTTTCTAAAAAGTATCCCACTAATAAGCTTTAAATACCTCTGCAGAAGACTGCTCCAACTCGGGGAGATAAAGCAGGTCTGGAGAAGAGAGCCTACATTTCATTAATTTGAGCAACAGAACCATCTCTTAGGATTTCATTTGGGCTTGACAGGCNGGGACGTCTTTCTAAAAAGTATCCCACTAATAAGCTTTAAATACCTCTGCAGAAGACTGCTCCAACTCGGGGAGATAAAGCAGGTCTGGAGAAGAGAGCCTACATTTCATTAATTTGAGCAACAGAACCATCTCTTGGGATTTCATTTGGGCTTGACAGGCTGGGGTCAAGGAGTCACTACTGAGGAGAAATATCAATAACTTCAGATATGCAGATGACACCACCCTTATGGCAGAAAGCAAAGAAGAACTAAAGAGCTTCTTGATGAAAGTGAAAGAGGACAGTGAAAAAGTTGACTTAAAACTCAACATTCAGAAAACTAATCATGGCATTTGGTCAAATCACTTCATGGCAAATAGATGGGGAAACAGTGGAAACCGTGACAGACTTTATTTTGGGGAGCTCCAAAATCACTGCAGATGGTGACTACAGCCATGAAATCAAAAGACGCTTACTCCTTGGAGGAAACGTTATGACCAACCTAGACAGCATATTAAAAAGCAGAGACGTTACTTTTCCAACAAAGGTTCATCTAGTCAAAGCTATGGTTTTTCCACTAGTCATGTAGGGATGTGAGAGTTGGACTATAAAGAAATCTGAGCACCAAAGAATTGATGCTTTGAACTGTGGTGTTGCAGAAGACTCTTGAGAGTTCCTTGGACACCAAGGAGATCCAACCAGTCCATCCTAAAGCAAATCAGTTCTGAATATTCATTGGAAAGACTGATGCTGAAGCTAAAACTCCAGTACTTTGGCCACTTGATATGAAGAACTGACTCGTTGAAAAAGACCCGGATGCTGGGAAAGATAGACGGTGGGAGGAGAAGGAAATGACAGAGGATGAGATGGTTGGATGGCATCACCAACTCAATGGGCATGAGTTTGAGTAAACTCTGGGAGTTGGTTATGGACAGGGAGACCTGACGTGCTGCAGTCCAAGGGGTCGCAAAGAGTTGGATACGACTGAGCGACTGTACTGAACTGAACCAAGGATTCCCACATGGGGGCGATCTTTTCCTTAAGACTGCTTTGGTGTCTTTTCAACTTTAGGCTGATGGAGGTGGGATGTCATTTACCAAAGAATCACACACTGATATGGTTTCCAAGTATATACTCTCTAATCCAAAGGGACCACTCAGTATCATCACAGTTGCTTTCAAAGACACACCCCTGTGGGACTAAAATGTAACAGAAAAGCAGATTAAACCTTTTTGTTTTTTTCCTTTCTTTTTAAAATTTAAAATGTATTTTTTAATTGAAGGATAATTGCTTTACAGAATTGTGTTGGTTTCTGCCAAACATCAACATGAATCAGCCTAACAACCTAGAGGGAGATGAGAGGGAGGTTCAAGACGAAGGGGACATATGTCAACCTTTACTTTAATGAAACCAAAAGGAATTATAGTTAATAAATCATGCACACAGAGATCTTATATTTCTCTTTTTTCCATTTGTCCTCTTTCCTTCTCTCATTCCTATGCCCAGGAACTCAAATTGTCTCTCCCTCCTTGGCCCAAATGCCAAGAAAATCTTGTCTTAGGAACTCAGACCTGGAAGGGGCTGTTCTTTCTCTCACCCCTGTTTCCATACCTGCTCTCTTTCTGTGCCATCAGGAAGTTTCTCTAGCTACTCAAGTTCTCTCCTCACCTGTTGTCCTGATGTATATTACAAAGTTTCAGGGGATGATGAAGGGAGGATGGCCCAGCAGAGGATTCTCCTAAGTGTGGGACAAGAGGGTACATCTTGTCTCCCCAGCCATTCAGTCCCCCGTGGATTCAGATGAGCCACCAGAGTGCTGAGGGATGGACACGTTCAAAGGCCCTGGGGTCCTTCTGGGTTGCACGGTCATTCACAGTTACATGAACTCTGAAATAGCCTCCTGTGAAGCAAGCCTGCAACAGTCCTTGGGTCCCTCTGTGGATACTAAGTTACCTCGGTGAGATCTCTTTTTCTCATGACCTTCTTTAAAGGTAACTAAACTGGACAACTACAGCATAGCATGACCTCAGGGTTATTCCTCTTTTTTAAAAATTTATTTT
The DNA here is from genome assembly GCA_006410615.1 of Neotragus moschatus. NCBI lineage: Eukaryota > Metazoa > Chordata > Mammalia > Artiodactyla > Bovidae > Neotragus > Neotragus moschatus. Next base: position 180,496 of record SJYA01003206.1, read on the forward strand.
AATGAGGCATAGCTGATTTACAGTGTTGTGCTAATTTTTGCTATACAGCAAAATGATTCAGTTATACATTAAACATATATGTACTTTTTCATATTCAGGGGTTCTTTGTAAGGCTCCCTGGACCCATAAACACCCCATTCACTTGACTTGGCTGTTAAAAATCATGTAAAATTTTTAAATTTTCATATTGCAGTATAGCTGATTAACAATATTGTGTTATTTTCAGGTATATAGCAAAGTGGTTCAGTTACACATGTACATCTCAAACATCTTTTGATTGAGCCGAAAAAATTATAGAAATGACCCCTGATGGAAGCCTGCTCAAAGTCTTTCCAGAGCAGAGCCTTACAAGTTGTGGTATCACAGAGGTTGGGAATTTTCAGGGGGAAATGCTCATTATGCTGAGGAAAAGGAAGAACGAAAGAAATGTTAAGATATTCAAGTACATTTTGTATCGTATAGGACCTGTTTAAATCTTCCTTGTCTCTACCTCTATTTTTAGATTGATATCACATCTACTTTTGCTTTGTCAGCTATGCCAAAGCCTTTGACAGTGTGGACCGCAACAAACTGGTCATTTTTTTCTTTCTTTTTTTCCAGCTTATTGAGATATAATTGACATATAACTTTGCATAAGTTTACCGTGTGCAATGTGCCTTGCTATACATATATTTTGAAATGATCACTATAATAAGGGTAGCTGACATCTCCATCCCCTCACATAGTTACTACCTTTGTGTGTGTGCATGTGGTGGGAACACTGAGGATCCCCTGTCTTACCAATTTTCAAGCTCACAACATGGTATTGTTAACTAGAATCACCATGCTGTACATTATATCCCCAGAACTCATTCATCTTATAACTAGAAATTTCTCTTGACAGCAAGTTTAAAAAGTAAAGTAAATGTCTTCCATTACACAAATTTTGAAAAATGTTTTAAAGTATATTAAAAGTAAATTAGCTGTAAATAATATTTTTGCTATTAGCCTTTGGTAAAGGAGTTTTTAAGCATAACATACGCGTTTGCCTTTGGGACATTGGTACTGATGGTGATTGAAACTAGATATTCTTTTCCTCACCTCTGCAAGCATCAGTTTGCATCCTGTAATATGTATGGTGACTGTCAGTTCCCCTGGAGAAACATGGAATGGAATAGTAATACCAATTGTCTTCAAAAATTAAAAGGTTCATTGGGCACAAGAGTTACCCATCAGCCTTCTGCTGGGCACCACTTTGTCACTTTGGTGGTACATACCAGGGGCAGACATCTCCCAGTGAGCATCACCTAGATACCCCCACATCTTCTAGGCATTTTAAAGATGATTTTTGAAATTTACTTTTGTCTTCTGATACCTAATATTTACTGATGATAATTCTTGTGAAAAATAATTTTAAAAAATGTTTTTTACACACACCCCATGGCAAGTGGACCTTCATTTCCTGACCAGAGATCAAACCTGCACCCTCTGCATTGGAAGGGGGAGTCTTAACCTCTGGATCACCGGGGAAGTCCCACTCCTATAGGAATTGATTCTTAATGCTTCACTGGACTTTGGAGTCTTTTCCCCCTCAACTGTTGCTGCTCAGCCACAGACTGTCCTGAATACTTTGGCGACATCACAATACCCTAACTGACTTTTAGTGAGAAAGGGAGAAATACCTCCCTTCCGTTGAGGTTTGAGTCCATCTTGTAAGATATTAGTAAAGCAGATTTGTTTGTTCCCGTTTTGTTCACTTAGACTCTCCACTTTCTGTGACACGTCGGCATTTATTCCTGTGATCCAGCTGAGAGAGAGAGCTAGATGACAGACCACGCTGTACACAGGCTTCCTTGCTCCTCTGTTGGGTAAGGCTGTCTCCATGGGTCAAATTCTTGTTGCCAGGCAACTTCTTCCTTCAGAATGAGAACCGTCCCAAGAGAACCCTCAATCCATATGCAAACAGGCTCCAGGCAGCTGCCCTCACCAATTCAATAGACAAGCCCAGGCAGGACTGACTCTCTCTTGAGCTAAATTGAGATTCCCCATTACATTAATTGAAGAGACCACAGATTCTTCTTTCCACTCTTTCTTTGGTGAGATTTTTTTTCTTTTAGGATGTATTAAGTCATAATAAAAGAACAACATTACAATATTATAATCCAGCTTCATTTATAGATCCATCCACCTGCTCTCTCCCCCACCAACCCACATATTCTTTTGCCATTCATCTTGGGTAAGAGAAATGCAGAGAAGACTCCAGAGTGAATTAAATTACTTTCTACTGTGAGCTTTATGATCGTCCCTGTCGACAGTTAAGGCCTAAAGCGGTAGTTCTGAACAGTATTTGTTAAAGACTTTCTAAGTTCCAGGTGTTGTGCTAAATATTAGAGCTCAAGGTGAATCCAGCGTAATCCCTAACATCTAAGAAATCACGATGACTTGGAGGTCTGCCATAAACGTAAGTTTTCCTTTGACACAGTGTGTGCTGCAGTGGACAATCTGAAAATCAAAGACAAAGCAGTGTTCCAGTCATTCTAGAAATAGTTGCACTGATTTATAGAGAAGCAATATTAAGTTGCCCCTCTGATCCCCCACCTTGAGCTCTGGAATTTCTTATTCATGGTGGTCAGGCTTACCTATCCGCTGCAGTAATGACGGTATTTTGATGGCCACCCAACTGCCTTCCATTGCCACTTTGACGTTGAGACCAGATCCCCTAATTTTAATTTTCGAAACAGGCATGGACATCTCATTTTCAAGGCAGGGATGAATACGTGGATGACGGAGACTTCCAGTGGCACTCATTCCGCAGACCCTTATGTTCCACAGATGCAAGTCACAGCTGAGGCATCTCCACCCAGTGGGAGGCCAGCGTGGTCCTCCCTGACTGGGAAGATCTGTCTCTCTCTGCGAAGACTGAATTCAGATTCAAACTGTCAACTAAAAAATTTTCACAACTTGGGACTTCCTTGGTGGTCTTGTGGTTAGGAGCTCACTTTCCAATGCAGAAATCTGATCCCTCCCTGATAGGAGAGCTAAGGGGCTTCCTGGGTGGCACTGGTGGGAAAGAAAGTGCCTGCGAATGGAGGAGACACTGGAGACACGGGTTCAAGTCCTGGGTCGGGAAGATTCCCTGGAGATAGACATGGGAACACCCTCCAGTATTGCACGTGTGCATGCTTAGTCGCTCAGTTGTGTCTGTCTGTTTGCAACCCCATGGTCTGTAGCCCACCAGGCTCCTCTGTCCATGGGGATTCTCCAGGCAAGAATACTGGAGTGGGTTGCCATGCCCTCCTCCAGGGGATCTTCCCAGCCCAGGATTTGAACCCAGGTCTTCCGCATTGCAAGCAGATTCTTTACCATCTGAGCTACCAGGGAAGCCCAAGAATACTGGAGTGGGTAACCTATCCCTTCTCCACGGAATCTTTCCAACCCAGAAATCGAACCAGGGTCTCCTGCATTTGCAAGTGGATTCTTTACCAGCTGAACCAGCAGGGAATCTCCACTCCACTGAAAAATTTCATAGACAGAGGAGAAGCCTGACAGGCTGCAGTCTATGGGATTGCAAAGAGTTGGACGTGACTTAGTGATGAAAACAGCCGCAGGAGAGCTAAGACCACATGCCTGTGGCCAAAAAACCAAAATGTAAAGTAGAAGCAATACTGTAACAAATTCAATAAAGGCTTTAAATGATTCACATTAAAAAAATAATAATAATTCACGACCTTAAAGTTGAGAGTTACGTTTTATTCAGCAGGAATTTTTAGGACCTCAAAGGAGGGAACCTCTGAAGTAACACTGAGAAAACTGCTCTGAGGAGGTGAGGGGGGGAGCCAGGACATATGGGTCCAGGAGTTTTGCAACAAAGGGCAGGCAATCTGAATGTCAAAATATTACTCTTCGTTAAAGAAAACCAGATATCTCAAGTTAAGGAATTTAGCACTTTTCGTTGTATGGGAAGATGCAAGAATCTGGGCTCACTGAAATCACTCCTTTGATACGCACCTCAGCTATCTGAGGCCAGTGTCCTGTGTTTTGACATCCTGAGGATCTTCAGGGCTCAGCAGCTCACGGTAGACTGTGGTTGCAGTCCCTGATGACTGTGACATCCTTTGTTTACTGATATGGTAGGCAATATTCTGTTTATCTAAACCTTAATTTTCTGGAAGACTGGTGGGCAGGACCCAATACAGTTCCTCAAATGTTAGGTTAAAAATGATCTGCAGTATTTTCAGAAATTCCAGAAATGAGAGACCCCATGATTCCTCTGTGAGCTATCAGAATCCCAAAGGGGTGACACTTTTTCCATGAAAGTTGGTAAAATGGAGAAGAGCAGCCTGAGAAGTTTCCAAAGGCATCCAAGACATTGTCAAACATTTGACGCCGTGCCTGGCACAGAACAAGAAAGCAGAGAAGATCAGTAGGCTGCTACCAGCTGAATGAATGAATATAGATCTGGGGGACATTGTGAGTTTCATGCCTGGCTTAGTCAAATGTTGCTTCTATAATAAACAAATTGAAAGAAGGAGATAGCCTGGCTTCAGTCAACATTTTCTCTCCCATATTAAACCCAGGAAAAAAATTGGTTGCTGTGAAGAGACATGATCTCCATTTGAAGAGGGTNAATATAGATCTGGGGGACATTGTGAGTTTCATGCCTGGCTTAGTCAAATGTTGCTTCTATAATAAACAAATTGAAAGAAGGAGATAGCCTGGCTTCAGTCAACATTTTCTCTCCCATATTAAACCCAGGAAAAAAATTGGTTGCTGTGAAGAGACATGATCTCCATTTGAAGAGGGTGATCCTCTTAAGTGGCTTTACAATATGAACCCTGTAAGGTACGCATCTCCAAAAGAGAAACAGAGGCAAGTGGTTAAGGGGAGGGGTGCTGACATCAAAAACATTTTTGGTTGACTTCCTGCTCCAGTGTTTGCTGGCAGTACAATATTAGGCAAGATTTTCATGTAGCTGAGCCTCAGTTTTCTCATTTGCAGTCTGAGAATGGTAGTACCTGCTTCAGTGGATTATTGGGAGGATTAAATTGCAGGTGTCCCTGTAAATGCTGGCACAGCACAATACTCATTGCCCATGGCTACAACCAGGACAGGACTGTGCTAATGAACAGGGTGTTGGACTGGTTTCAGCCCCTGCCCCGTGGATTCCTATAAACTCACAAAGGATGCTCCACTGAGTTTCATGGAGCAGATGTTGGCAGCCTTTCCACAGCCCAAACTTGGTGACATCCTTGGATCCTCTCTCATCTCACATCCCATGTCTATGTGGTCATCGAGTCTATTTCTCTTCACTTCACAGATTCCCCTCCATTTCATTTCCCAGTCTCATCTTCCTTGTCTCTAGTCTAAATGAGGTGCTGATCACCATCACTCACCTACAACAAGACCTTCATCTCCTAACTCACCCTCNGTAATCAATGTCAGAGTCTGCACACATCTGAAATCTTGCAAAGGCTGAGGTAACTCCGTGTCTGCCAGAGTGAGAAAGAGCATCTCGGTCTCCTGACTTCTCCGCTTGGGCCTCGTGCCCTCGAGAAGCTTCCAGCTAAGAGGTCCCGGCTGTTCCGCTGGGGGCAGATACAGTTGATCAAAGTCCCAGACGGCTGGATTTAACTGCCTCCGTCAGAGTCTTCAAGGTCCAGCGGCCGCAGAATAATTGCAAGGTCAGACAGTGGTTTTGCTGATTACTTCACTGTAAGCCTGTCTTGAAATGATTTGGTAAATGTGGAGTTACCAGGTGTCTGCGCCCAGGGGAGCTTTCCCAGTCGCTTTGCCTGATACCATTGAAACAGAAAAGGTTTCACTGTATTTTTCATCAGCTGACAAGTCATCCAGGAGCTCTCATACGTGCTTCGCTCTTAAGGTTGCCCGTGGGCACCTTGGAGCCTGTCCGGCAGAGCGACTCTGCCACAGAGTTATTACTGGAGGTCTAATTAAATGAAGCCATAAGGCAGGAGGAAAAAACTGCCCTCACCCTCATAATCTGTGAAATCTTGACTCGTTTGCCAAGCATTGATTTCCTGAAGGTGGGGACTGCCGCACATCACCAGGAGATGAAATCCTAGGGTGGAATTCGTGATTGGAATCCTAGGGTGGAACTCGAGCAGGGATGCTGAGCCTCAAAACCAGAGAGGGAGGAAGCCAAAGCAGGAGGCTTGGGAAGGAAGAGTACACCGCCCACAATGACCTTGAAATCCAAGGGAGCTCCTGCTAACTGGCGGCAGAGAACCACTGTATCCATTTCAGAATTTGTCAAATTGTTTTCATCTCAGAGAAAAGGGAACATCTGTTCTACCCGGCTAATTCTGTTCTGAGTCACTTGGTCTCCCTGTGTTTTGGTGAGGCTGGATGAGCCAAAGAAGGACTCCATCTGGGCAGCAGAGCCTGGGATCCAGTTTTCTGACAACATACCTCCTCAACTAGCTTCCCCCTGGGGAGCTCTCCCTTGGCCTGGCTGGATTGCTAAGCTTGGGAACACTGTCTGTCTTCTCACTGCCAGACAAGCTAGAATTCCTACCCAAGAAATTTGCCACCAAGGAAAATATAATATTTATTGAGCATCTACTATGTGGCCAAGCCCCATACTACAGCTTACACGTATAATGATTATCTGATTTAATCCAGACAATGAATCTGAGACTCAGGGATGCTGACTTGCCTTAGTGAAAGATGAAGGACTTAAACCCAGATCTCACTAGTTTCAGAGCTCATCTTCTTTACACTGTATTATTCTTGTATTGTAATATAAGAAGATGCTAGGGGAAGCTAGACAGTATTTCTCAGCTTCCAAAATGGAATGTGAGGGGGACTTCCTGGTGGTCCAGTGGTTAAGACTCCATGCTTCCAAAGCAGGTGTTTGATCCCTAGAAGGGGAACTAAGATCCTACAAGCTTCAGGGTATGGCCAAAAAAAGAAGAAGAAGAAATAAAGAAATGTGGATAATGAGCACAGATAAGAAGGAGCAGAAGGTTTCTACTCTTTGAACTTTCTTCAAAAGTTTTAAGGTCTGAGTAGCAATGTGGCCTGAGGACAGGTGAATTTGCCAGTTTCTCTTTCCAGTCTTCATCTTATGGGCTAGGTGTTAACACGCAAACCCACTCATTTGATGGAAGCTGCGTATCCAAAGGGAAGAGGTGTAATCATCTATGTGGTTCATTCTGAACCTCTTTTATAAGAAAAATAAACCTCTGACATTGCCCTGGAGCAAAGATATTTTGACTTCAAAGATTTGACCATCTACAAACACCCCTGTTATTTGTATTTAAATATATGTTTGTAAACCTGGTGCATTTTAGGTGGGGAATTTAAGATGTCAGGAGCGATGTGCTTGCCAACCCATGTAAATATCTGAGTCTCTGGTCGCCAATGATATATCTCTAGAGAGCAAGCATCTACCACGTTCCAGGCACTCTGTTAGGTATACACATATAAAACAGCCTCTCTACTTTGAAAGAGGACATGGTCTACTGAGGGGGGAATTCAGTTCACTAGAAGTTGTGAACTAGGTGAAAATTTTTGTACAGAAGAATGCACAGCTTGCATTGAGTCAGCAAAGGAGGAGCATTTATCTGGGAAAAGGGGAAAATTGTTATGGATGGATTCCGATACAAGGACCCCCTATTTCCCCAGAGAACAGATAAGAAGCATTTGTCAGCTTTCATTGTCATGGGCCTCAGTTCGATCTCTGATTGGGGAACTAAGATCCCACAAGTCACGTGGTGCAGCCAAATAAAAATTTAAAAATATAATAGTGCAAAATTGACTCAAACCTCAATAAATTTGCATAGGAAATAAAGTGCATCACACTAAATTTTTTTCAAAGGGTAGGAAAGAGGAGATGGGAGTTTCTATAAAACCACATGTGCACACGAAAGCAAGGATATACGAGAAACAACACTGTGTGGTTTTATAAGATACATGAGTGATTGAACGCTGCATCCAAAGTGATTTTAGGATCTAGCATTAAATAATATGGAATGAAACAGTAGAAGTAACTCACTGTCAACTGCCTCTCAACTGTGGTTAATTCAGGGAATAAATCTTGTCGAGTTCCTGAAAAATCTATTTCCCATTTATCTAACACCATTTATCTAACATTTATCTCTCCCCTGGTGTCACACGGAGAACAGGCTTTCAGCTCACATACTTTAGCAGGCAACAGTGTCTTCTCAGAGCTTGATGATTTTGTTTCCTTTTTATTATATTTATTTTTACAGTTCTATTTTCATTATGGCAACTGATCGCAGTTTTCCATTCACAGCATTGATACAATGTTTCATTGGAAATGATTTTATTTTTGTTAAAAATGCAATCAATTGAAAGAAAAACAATAAGTGAAAAATAATACAGGTGACCCATGAACATGGTAATTGTCGTGAAGTCGGTATAGCAATGATCGGAGTTTGGTAAACACTGGTGGGGTATATTTGGAAGACAAAAAAGCAGAAGCTGGGGTGGATGGGCTAGAAGAGTTTGACAGAAGCCAGCCTGGGAAGAGCCTCTCACGTCAGGCTGAGTTAAGCTGTGAGAGGAGCCGTGGAAGAACGGCTTGACAGGGTTGGCAATTGGAACCTTCTAGCAGAAGGTGAAGGGTGCCCTAGAGGAGCTGAAGGAAGCAGGTCAGTTAAGGGGTGAACAGAGCCCTGTGATGAGTGTGACCCAGAAGAAGAGCAGCGGGGTCTGTGCAGAGAGGACGTCTGTGTGATGAATCGGTGGTATAGTCACTGTTGTTATTGATTAGATGAGGAGGGAGAACAAGAGAAGGTTGCTGAGGTCCTGGCTTGCTCCGTGGTGGACACGGGGCTCCCTCAACCAGGGGCAGGGATGTGTTCCCTTAGTTGCTCCTTTGCTTGCTAATTGACATGATTTTAACCCTGAGTGGAGCCCTAAGTCTCATGCGTTAACAGCTTAATGGGAAGGACCCCAGATGCTTCCTCTCACAATCCTGGCTAGAGATCTAACTCCTCAGACAAATAGAGCCATCCATATACTCCTAACGTGGAGGGGAGTCAGCATTGCTTCAGGTCGTGAAAGAGTTCCTGGTCGAACAAATGGGATGTCCTCTGACTCGGTCTTAAAATTTTCTGCAGTGTCTACAACAAATCAAGAAAGGTTTCCTAGTTTGATAAAATGACTTTAAATCCTAAGTTCCATAATTTCTGACTAAATATTTTGATCAAAGTATGAAGACTCATGGCCCTGTGACTTCAGAGTTTGGAGTCAGAGAGATCAGAGATGGTCTAGGAACTAAGCAGCTATTAAGTGAGGGCTTTATTCTGAAAACAACAAAAAAAGATTTTTCAGAAGGGAGGATGGGATCTTTGCAGGAAGCTTCTCATGTAAGAGCAGTTATCTTATAATTGGCAGGAACCTGGGTACTGGGAATTGAGGAGCTCAGAGCAAGTGGCTCTCACCCATAGCGTTTTCTCTCTTCCTGATTCATCATGGCAGAGAATCTAGGATCCAGGGGGGGCAATTGCCTGTTTTGTTACCTTATTAGCTGCTAAAGCACACACCCATGAAGACTCATTCTCTGAAGTAGAGAAAAAGTTCACTTTGGGTTCAACTGTGGGAAGCTCAAGGGGCTCTAGAAAACGACCCTGGCTTGAAGCGCCCAAGCCCGGGGAAGCACTCTAAGCACCTCACTTCAAGAGAAGGGCTCAAGGTCAGGCAAGAAGGAATCACCTGAGGGAAATCATGCAACCGAAAACAAGTGCTTGCTTAATTCCTGATTAGTGCTAATAACGAACAGGATACAAAGCTTATGTCTAGATTATTTCCCTTAAAATTATAAGAAAACCTCCTCATATATTTTTTTTTCCATAGGGAGTAAGGATTATTTTCAATAGAATACATTTTAATTTAAATGAAGGATTATATATGGGCAATGATCTTAGACTTTCTTGCCTTTAACAGTAGAACTATATTAACTCTACCACAGATCTGATCATGGACATAATGACACCACCTTGATGTAGGATGCAAATTTGAAGGGTGAAATCCAAAAGCTTAAGTCTATAAGTTACTCATGGCTTCATACTCAGGATGAGAAAAAAAAAAAAGTACCCTGTAGTATATGCATCAGGAGTGACTAGAGCATGAAGAATTTTGGGAGAGATAATGGAAGTAAGTGAGAACCATCCATAAATAATGTGGCTTCTTATATCTACACGACTTCATCTGGGAGCTGACTCTTGTAATTTTGTCACTGCAGATCTTTGCTTGGGTTACAGTTTTTTTAGGGAAATAGACATCCAGGATGCTGTTTAATGGTTTCATCTGAACATCCTGGGTGCAAACTAAGGCAAATGGGTATGTGTGGGTATGATATCAACTTAGGGTCATTTTGTGTTTATCAGTTGTTTGCAAAGAAGTTTGAAGACAGTATTATGAAAACTCTACTAAGAGTTATGTTTCAGTAAATTTCCGTGAAATTATGAGACATTAATGCAATGTCATTAAAAATTAGAGACTTTACTGGAAGCAGTGTGGCTACACCAGGGGCAAAGAAATAAAAGAACTTATTGGAGCTACAGCTTTGTATCTTTTTAAGTAATAATGCTGCTCAACATACAGTTGTTATTAAAAACAGATTTGGCTTTTGGTGCTAAATTGGAGAAATGGGAAAATAAATGTGATCAGTTTGTGCCATATAGACTGTGTCATCTGGGACTGAAAAGTTTAGTTTCCAAAATAACCTGGAGGAAAAGGAGCAAGTGGAAGGTAGCATTTGAATACTCACCATGTGCTAGACGTTTTCTAGCTTCCTCCAAGTGTTCAAATGTAATTCTCACTACGCTACGGCTTTGTAAAGTCATTTGAATTCCCGTGTTAGAGATCAGGAAATACTCTTGGAGGAGGAAACTGTCCAAATTTGCAAAGTCACTAAGTGGTGGGGACAGAACTTTGACAGCAAAGGCCTTCTCCGTTGCACCGTAGGATGCTACCAACATATTGAAGTTGTGAATTCATCTTCCTGGCTACACTTCATTTCCTTGGGAACTGACTTTTAGGGAAAGAAGCATAGAGTTACTCAGCCAAGCAAATTGGGCTCCAGAGTAACTTGTGCTGAGCCAGAGGGGCTCATATTCTTTCAAGTAGAGACTTGGTTTTGCATGGAACTTGTACTGTCCACGTGATGAAGGGCTGAGAATGAAAGAGTTGTTTGTGCTCAGCTCAGGGGAAGGGGAGGAATACAATTAGAAAACCTGGGAAAACATATTACCTCTGCAACTCACTAGATGAGTAGCCTGAGGACAGTTTTTTTTTTTTTTTGTTTTTGTTTTTAAATTTCTGAACCTCAATTTTCCTGATGATTTCACCTACCAACATCCCAGGGTATTAAGAGAATAATAAAGAAATAAAGGATGTTTCAAGTCATAAAATAGCATAAAATGTTATTCTATTTAATAGTTTCTCTGCATAAGAACAAACACATAAAGCTATTAAAGATGTTTCTGTTGACAAAGGTAATAATCCTCTAGCCTCTTTGACATGTTGTGGGGTGGGAAGAAGTGTTGTTTTTTCCATCAAATTCTGTCCCCAAAAGTTCAGTTTGAAGGAAGGTTAGGGGATGATCCTGGAAGGAACTGTTACTCTATACCCTGTCTCCTCCTTAGGATTCCTAGAGTATTCCTCTTTAGGAATTACTGGTCTCTCTCTCCTGATATGTTTTTAAAAGGATTATGTAGATCATGATAGATTTCCTCCAGGTTAAAAAAAAAATGCCTTTTCCTGTCTCCCTGGTGGGTGATATTTGGGAGCTTGAAGTTCAAAACCAACAGCTCACTGGAGAGGTCCAACAACTGCTAGGTCAGGAGGTTAATGGGAGCCACAGGTACACACAGAAGTGGGTCTGACTACTCTTCCCAGCAACAGCCTTAAAGGTTAAGAATACGGCAGCTTCCTAGAGCAGCAGAAAGGTTCTCTTGTAAACAGAAAGCTTTTCTGTTTCTAAATTAATCTTTTGGAGCAAGAATTTCCATCAATTTATTTTATTCCATCCATTACAGAAAGAGCAAGTCAGAGTGCAAAGTGATACTACATGAGATCATCAAAAATTTCCACTCCATCCAGCATCCCAAACCTCTAGATTTCAGAATTGCCTCACTTCACCCCAAATCTCTGACATTAACTCCCTTTGTCATTTATCCTAAGGACAGAGAGCCAAGAAATCTAATGATGGGGAGGATATTAGGTTGGAAAGACAGACTGTTTGCTAGTTTGCAAAGCTGGCCTGTGTGACATTCAGGTGTCTACATGGGTAAAATAAATGGAGGATTGTAATCATTATCCAGATATTGAATGTGGACGCAAGTGAATCTTTGCTGTCTCCACACCACCCGCCATCACCCATGCTTCTGTCTCCAATATCGCTGTATCTTAAGGAGGGCATGGCAACCCACTCCTGTATTCTTGCCTGAAGAATCCTTCGGACAGAAGAGCCTAGAAGGCTACAATGCAAAGGGTTGCAAAGAGTCAGACACGACTGAAGCGACTCAGCATGCAAGGACTCATTTATAACCTAAATGACTAAGAAGCTGCCTGTAATTTTCAATTCTGAGGATGGACCAAGCCTTAGTTGTAAGCTGAATACAAAGAGAAGTGTCTTCACCTTTAATTTTTAAGTATTCTGTGCACTCCTTGATTTGCTCAATGGCTGCATGGGTGGATTGGACACTTGAGTGAATGTCATGACTTTAGGAGAGTGTGCTAAGAATTTGCAAGTGCTTGTGTGTGTGTGTGTGTGTATTTGTGTGCATATCAATGTCAGCACAAATATGAGGATTCTGAATAGCTCTGAAAATTCAATAATACCAATAGAAAAAAACTAGCACAAAGTCCCCTCCTTGGATCTCCTAGACATCCAGATGGCTTTGGAGATGATGCTAGTGGATCTTTCACTAGGTAATAGGAATTGCACACAGATACGGAGGTGAGACCTCAGACTCCAAAGAAGGCCGACGGTCACCCCAAAGAACTGCTGGCCTCAACTGCATACACTTTGGAAGTCCCAACCCTGTTTGGAATAATGAGTAAGATGCTTGAAATATACAAAAAGTATCACTCATGCAAATATCTATTTGCTAAAATATGGCTTTTGTTGAGGCTAATTTCAAGAAGAGAAGGAATATCCTCACTCCTATGACTGAGTCTTAGAATGCAGGACATTTCTCATGCCTAGGTCCTTCCCTGAGCAGTAAGATGGACACTGAGCTTGATTTACTGATAGAATGAGGAGGAAAGAACCCAATTTAGCCTTATTTTCCCTTAGAACTGTGAATCGCTCAATCATAGACCAGATGGAGAAAGCACATTTACTTAAGTTCTAGGAGAGCTTAGCAGGGCCCAGTTCTGACTGGCTGCCTTTGAGCCATGGTGGCCACCGGATCCTTTGGACCACGGTAACATGTTTCCGTCTCATGACTGAATGGGTTTCCATACTGACATTTCCATGAGTTGGAAGAAATTACATGCTGTCTTTACAGAACATGGTAACAAGCAGGATCCAGGCAATCAGGCCCTACAATGTCCTGTCTATGCTCTTATGTAAAAAAGTCATATTGCTTGGTTGTGATTGCTTCAACAAGGAACACAGGGGTAAGCAGAACTGACAGGCAGGAGATGATTTGAGGACAGGTGGGGTGGCAAAAGCAACGGACAGACAAGATGAACATGGGATCCACCAAATAGGGTCCTGAGTTAGCACAGCCATCACAGTAAAAGGCAAGGTGCTGGTCTAACAGACTGGACCCTTCGTCTGCTGACCCACTCTCCCAGATCTCCGCAGAGTAGCATCTTTATTGCAGTGTCTTTCATGGAAAATGGACAAAACTTTAAATAAATCACAATTACTTATTGCTTAGTATTTTGGATAATAAATTCTTTAGTTTATCAGTACCTCACGGCCTTCAAATGTGCATTCTTCAAATAGTTTCAGTTACATATACATTCTTTCTCCTGAACAATAAATTATTCTTAAAAAAAAAAAAAAAGCAAAAGGAAAAGATACATAACTTTAAAGCAAAGAAAAACCAAAAACATATATTTTTGACATTTATCTTAAACTTATATGAAAACAACTCTATGTTAGATGTTTAAATATAAATAATAAAGGACATTATGCTATTTACAATGTTACACAGTAAGTCAAGAGAGTTAAAAAAAAAAAAAGAAACTGACATGAACTCATAAAGACAGTAAATGATTTAGGAACACATCCAAGTAATGTACAATGTGTATTTACAAAAGAATATATAATAGAACTTGTGATATGTGGCCATTTCCTTTTGTTTGCATTTCTCTGCAATGCTTCATGGGCCTTTGTGGATAGACATCTTTGTGGCTGGTGGGATGCAGCCAGGACTAAAAAAACTAGGTATTTTATATTTTTACCAATGTGAGCCATATACCTTTCAACCCAGGCCAAAAAAACAAAAAAAAAATTACAGAGCAAATGACCCTGGATAAACTCTATCATGACAGTCACACTTAAACAAGGAAGATATGGCGTATTGGTCTTTGGGACACATTCACAAATTCCCAGGCAGAGTGCCATTTTGTAGAAGGCAGGAGACTGTCCAGACACTCTCAGAAATAAAATCCTACCAGGCAAGGAGGGAGAGCAGGGTGTAAAAGGAACCCGGAGTGAGAAAAAGGTATTTTTCATGTTCTACGCTCCCCTGCATCTTCCTCAATGGGACATGATCTCAGACCTAGGAAACAAAGTCACTGTCAAACATCTCAGCAATTTCCACCACCTGAAGACCCAGAGAGGCTTCCCTTATGCTGGGAATGTTGGTTCACATGCTTTCTTTGCATTGCCACTGCACTCCTGAGTTTATAAACAGGGATGGTGGCATTTGAACATCCCAGAGATGCCCCTGTGGACACACATCTGGTGGCCACAGCAGGGAGCCCCGAGTAGTCTGCTGGCCTTTCCTATGAAGGAAATCTATCATTCTATGGACAGAAAGCCTGTCCTAACTGATATATGTCACCTTGATGAGTGACCAGAACCAAGCTGGAAAGAAAACTTCCTCTTGTCCTCAACTGTCATCTATTTTTGCAACCTGAAAATTGACAGAGATTTTTCATACTGAGGAATATGTTATTTCTTGCTCTCGATCAAAGATTTTATTTATTCCTGAAATTCTCCAGAACAAGACTCCCATGCCTGAAGAATTTGAAACTAAAATTCTAGAGTTTTAATTACGGTAGGATTTTTTATTTTTTTAATTGAAATACGCTAAGAAGGAGTCTAGGTCTTCAAAGGCAATTGAAAATAATTTGGAGAACTTCTTGGGGTTGACTCTTTTCTTTCCCCTGCTGTGGGCTTACTGATTTTACAGAACTGGGAAATCAGTGCCACTTGGGGAGTTGTCAAGGGCTCCTTAGGAAAGGTGAACAGCACACGAGGACACTTCTGAGCACACTGAAAGTGGCATGGAAACATGAAGGACGCTTGGGATGCCAAATGCCAAGGGCCCATAGACGATCTCCGCGAACCGTAGAAACACTTAGGAGCTTAATGACATGAGTCATGCTCAGCCTGCACTTTTCTTCTAAGATCTCTTTGCATGTCCCTTCTTCCTTTTGATTTTAACAGAGAGCTGTGGTGAAGAAATAGACTCCATTTACTTGTGATCAACAGAGTCACTCTCCTTAAATTCATGGCTGGTATTTTGAACCCCCTGCTAACCTATTTCCCCATTTTGTCCCATGGCTCCTAGGAGGCCACTTGGAACCTAAGTAAACCTCCAGCCCAACTTGACAGAGATGGGACTACAATATTTTATAAAGTTCTCTTCTTTTCTTGGATTAGCAGTTATTTCAAGTATTTCTACCTATAGACCTTCCTTGGATTGCTTACCACAAGAGAACGTGCAAAAGGTGAACCCATCTTAATCCTATTTTTGTTGAAAGTGAAGCAAAAAGTAAGAAAGGGGGAAAATGGATGATACAGCTGCAAACGGAGAGGTTAGCACATGTGGGGGTCATTTCTGCAAGGAAAGGTGCACTCTTTCCGTGACTATTGCCGTTTCTTGATGCATCCTCGCTCATGGGAAGTTCTTCCTAATCACAAATCACATGCACAAGGGCCATTCCTGACAAAAATGTTCATGCATAGTACGATCTAATCAAGGTGAGACTGAAAAACAAGAAAAGAATAATGAGGACAAAGGAATGGGCAAAAAAACTTAAACAATTACACACCGGGTCACATGGCCAGTCTTTCCCTGTGTCTTCCACATGTTTACTCCTCTAGACAATCTACAGCGGAACTAGTTCGCTAATGATGTCACTGCCATATACAACAGGCACACTGCATTCCAGAAGTATTCCAGACAAACTGTTGAGCGTGCTGTTGAAGCTGGGGGTTTTTGTGCCATAACATGTCTGTCCTTGAGCCGAGAAGACACAACCAATCACTAGCTTCCAAATCAGTGAAAAAACACAAGTCAAGAAGGATTGCACCTTTTTCAGCCATGGTTTGCTCTTCAATTAGAGGAGCCGCTGTATCATTCCCCCAGAGAGAGAAAGTGAAATCGAGTCCTCAACTTAGGGCTGGACCTTACCCTGATGGCTAGCCAGCATCCAACTTTGAGTGCTAGCCCCAACACTTGTGTTTTTCTTTTGTTGAGAAAAATCAATCTGCATAAAGTAAATGGCAGCTCCTTTTAAGTCAGAGCGAGCTGTCTTCTGATGAATAATATAGTTTTTGAAAAAAATCACAATATTACTTTCTTCCTAATATGTAACATGACTTAATGCAGTTTCCTGCTGTAATTAATAGTAGCATGCTGCTGGATCTACTATTATCTCAGAGCCCAATGAAGCAAACCTTTGGCTGGCAGAGTAGACACAACTCATTTCACATACGGAAAGCAAAAGAAAAATCTCATACAGACGGGGAGTATTGGATGGATGGCGCCATTACAAGACATCCTGGTTGAGTACTACTCGAAGCAAACAGAGCGACAGGTGCAAATCTTGTAAATCATACATCCAGTCAACATGATAATGCAATACACGAGAAGCCAGCAAAAAACAGAATAAATGGGGTGGAGGGTTGCTGAAATACTGTGGAAAAGCAGTCACGGAATGGTACAAAACTTGCTCTGGACATAACATAACATAAAGGCACCATTGATATCTTTCTCGTTTGGAAATACTGTAAAAAAATTGCTACATATGGCACATAACACATTTGTACATACATATATTTAATTTATAAAAGTTTTTTTTTCCTGTTTTCTATTTGCAGAACTGCTAAAATAAAATAAATTGTTTAATTTAAGGTGGAATACTTTATTATATAAAATAAAGTTTTACAGGTGAATCTATGGGTGTATTTCGGTTTTAGACAGCGATAGGGTCTTGGTTAGCGATTACACCGGAGAGCCTGGCCTGCAATTCTTCCTGCGGAGAGAAGCGACCCGTTGGGTTAGTCCTGCTGTCGACCAGGCGGAAGGCAGGGGCCGCCTCGAGACTGGCCGCCAGGGGGTTCTGTATGGCCAGGAAAGGCGTATCTTCTCCTACTCTTTCATCCTCTGTTTCGCTCTCTGAGTTACTGCTGTCAGTGCCTGTGTTGTCCATTTCCAACCTGTGGGCAATGTGACCATTGGGCTTGGTTCTTTTGGCCCGCCGGCTGCTGTTGGTGAGTTTCTTAACCGGCTCTTGAGCTGGTTCGTACTCCTGGGTCGTTTCATACTCCTCATCCTCCACTATCCTCAAGGGGCTAGGAGGCAGGCTGTTGCTCTCATGCGCGGGGTTGCAGTGGAAGGAGTTGAATTGCTGGGCGTGGTGGTCATACTTCTCCCGCAGCCGTGGTGGCGTCACAAGGAGCAGGGGTCTCTCCTCTTCCACGAAGGGACTGACCGCCATGGAGGGCATGGAGACCGTCGTGCTGGACACGGGTGGGGACATTTCCGAAGGGGGTGACTTGGGGGAGCTTGGCGTGTGGAAATCTACAGGTGACATACGAGCCGGGGTGGTCATTGCTGATACATACCTGTGTGAGCACAGAAGACCCCAGCGTAAGTGTGGTGCAATGAGAGAGGCAGAGAGTGAGGGGTGGGGGGGTCAGGGGGCAGAGGTCATTATCTTATCATCAGATATCATCATCAGACAACAGAGTAATTCTCTTCATTGTAGACATCTCAGTTTTTACACTAGGACATTTGGCATCTCCAATTAGGTGGTCAAGAGTCTCCTCACAGGAGTGCATGCAAAGATCAGCTAAATTGCCTGGCTTAGCAAAGCGTTTGAGATTTTTTTCCATCTCATCGTGATTTTCTTTTTTTTTTTTAAATCATGATTTTCAATAAAAGTATGTGAGTTAAGACAAGAGGGCACAGGGTCCTGGAAACCTCTCAGTTTGTAAGGACCAAGGCTCGGGGATTTGGAAGGGGAAGAAGTATTACTTAAATACTATACCTTCCTAAAGGCCAAGGGGTCTTAGAGAATGAAGCCCAAATGGGGAATGGAAGAAGCTCTAAGATGAGTTGCGGAAAGCTGGATCTGCATGCATTTGGATCTGTGGGCCTTGTTTCTCCTTAGCTCAGCTATAAGGTTATGTCTTATGAAAAAAAAAGAGCATAGTAACTTAGATTTATTCCTGAAAACAGCGTAACACATTTGTGCGCTTTTAACTTTTCCATGAAATGCGACTTCTTAACATTCCATTTGCAACTCTATACCCCACTGACCATGACATTCAAAGATAGCTGACGCTTGGCCTCATCGTTATGTCCAATCCCTGGTCTACGTCTCTTCCAAAACCCACTGCTGTGTCCAGCTCTGGCTTATCTTTTCTGACTGCTCAAAGGTGGCTGTACCGTGGCATCTTACATCGTTCTGTGTTTGGTGACGCTCAGGAAATCTCATTGTCAAGACATCAAGTGCACTGTTTTTACCATACCGTGCTTTCTTCCCCC
Organism: Neotragus moschatus; assembly: GCA_006410615.1. Taxonomy (NCBI): domain Eukaryota; kingdom Metazoa; phylum Chordata; class Mammalia; order Artiodactyla; family Bovidae; genus Neotragus; species Neotragus moschatus. The sequence goes on from SJYA01003206.1 coordinate 199,431, forward strand.
CAAACAAGAAGACCTTACGTGGCACTGAGAAAGATGTGGCTTATTCAGAGTCACATTTCTCAGCTTAGATAAAAATATCACCAATGCGTAGCACTATAGGACTCTTTCCTTCACGTTGGCATTTGCAGAGTCTAATTTGACATGACCTGTGAGGACACAGGACACCGACTTCTCATCTCCAGCTAACAGGAACAAGAAACCTGTTAACCCTCCTGCTTGCCATCCATGATTCTGAGTCATACAGATGTGAGATCTGACTGTGTCTAAAATGGGAAAGTGTCTCCAGATGGAAATATCTGGTGCTCGAGTCTCCAGACTTATTATTTTGGGGATATTTAAATTAAGCTCTCTGAGAAATGCTAATCCAGATTCAACTAACCCATAGCACGGCTTCACTGTTTTTCTCCAGGATGCCAGGTACATTCTGATGGCCTAACTAATACCTGGGGTATGAAACGAAGCCTATCCCAGGAGGAAAATGTCAATCTTTAAAGATAAACATCACCTGTAGTGATGGAGAAAGAATTTATCCCTGTCTTCTTAGGTTTCTAAAAGGATTGAATTGGAACAGGCTTAATACATAGAGATCCACTTACATGACTTTAAGGCTGATGTTTTAAACCAGCTTCGGACCAAGCTTACTTTTTCATAGATGAGTTAGGGCAACCACTAATTCCATAAAATTCTGAAAAGCCATTTTGGAGTAAAGGCCCTTGAAAAAGTAATAAACAGGCTCTAAATGACCTGCAGGCTCCAAACTGGTCATCCTTTGCTCTAAGTACTTTCCAGTGCATGAGTGAAGGAGTGTACCCAAGTCATCTCCACCCATAAAAACCAAGTAAGTATGACTTCGACATTATGTAAACCTTTTAGCAAGTGGTCAGAGATTGGACTGAGAAAACAATAAAGTAAAGCAACAAACAGACAAAACCCTGCTGGATTTGAAAACAAATGAGTAACAGCTTCTTGATGGACTAGGAATGCTGGTTGGGTATAACTTTCGCCCCCAGTTTAGGTGAGAATGGATCAGGAGAATCTATGAATTCAGCAATGCTATTAAGCATCTCTTTCAGGTTACTTTCTTCTGATCTTTATTTCACATTTGTCTTGACTTCCCCCACCCAACCCAATAGCGCCAGAAGAGAGCCAACACATTCTGGAATAAAAGCCGTATCAAAGGCAATATCTGCTTTGGAAACCTCCTGTGAAGACTGCAAGCCGCAGTGGACAGGAGATTGATGGATGCATTCCTTGCTGGAATTTCACAAAAGGATACTGTCTGGTGGAACGCAAAGCATCCCCATGACAGTTGGCAAGGACACAGCCCTTGATCTGATTTAACTGAGGCTGGAAGGTAAGAAAGGGTTAGCTCATGAGAACAGGAGGCCAGCTTGACCAGAGTTTGGATAACTCGCCACTTAGGATTCTAGAAGGGTCCTGACTGATCACTGAGGCCAGTGTTCTCAAGTTCCAGTTGAGGAAACTGAGACTCCCCCAGAGGGCCTGAGCCTAAGGTCAAAGCTGGGAACTCCAAGACTGCTGCACCTTCCACATCAAATCATTCCAGCTCTTTTAAGAGTCTGTTGCCTGTCAGCCACTGGGATGATGCGAGAAGCTTGGAAGAAATGAGTTCAGTCAACCAAATGATGCCTTCATCAACTAGGATCACTCCTAGACCAGGCAACTGGCGTCCCTTATTCTCATGAGAGCAGCTTCCTTAGGTGGGAGAGCAGATGCTCGCGGGGATTCTCTTACTGGGGTGCTTTCTTCTCTGCAGTAGCTTTGCCCTTCGGTTTTACCTTTCACTATGAGGAGAGTCTCGGTAGGAGTCAGGGGTTTCTCTGGCATGCCTGAGGAAGCTGTTACATTCACGAGGGCCTCCCAAGCCATTGAGACGTCCTCTCGGGCCCCCAGTGGGGCTGCTGTGCCTACTGTTTTCTACAGATGACATCACGATGACAGAGTGGCTTTCTGAAATGATGCTTTCAGTGTGTCCATTGCTCCAGCTACAGGGGAAGTGTGAGAGGCAGAGAGAGAGAGGGAGATTTTTAATTCCTTGCACACACGGAAACGAAAGGAAGGGAAGTGACAAATTGGCAAATGACTGATGTTTCACACTGGGATGACTTGTCTCAGAATAGGACTGTCTATTAAGATGCTTGTGATGCAAGGGTAGTGATTTAGGTTAGCTTTGCAAGGGTACACTTTATTTACGTGTTCACCCATTCAACACACATTAAACAAATGCCATTTTGTACTAAATATGTTTAGAGTCTCTCTGTTCTTGAGCATCTTAGATTAAGGATACCCTGGTCTTCTGTGCTCCATTTGGAAGTCTAGTGCTGCCCTTGGCAGAACTCATACCACCAAAGCATTTGAGAGTTTGAGGTTCAGCTAGGTAACCAATTCTCATGTGATATCTCAGGGCAATCCAACCACTGGAAGAAGTCAACTTCCAAGTATTGTATAGTATCTTAGACAAACTCTTTCCATTATAGCAATTCGTTGGAAAAGACCCTGATGCTACGGAAGACTGAAGGCAAAAGGAGAACGGGGCACCAGAGGATGAGATGGCAAGATAGCAGCACTGACTCCATGGACATGAATTTGAGCAAACTCTGGGAGACAGTGGGGGACAGAGGAGCCTGGTGGTCCATGGGGTCACAAAGAGTTGGACAGGACTTAGTGACTGAATCACAACAATAACAATTCTGCAAATGGTCAGGTATTAAAAAAGAATCTCTAAAATGGGGAATAACAATACTGTAAGGTGGGTATTATTTCCCCTTGTTATGGTGACAGAAAAGTTGAGGGTCAAATTCAAATAGCAATTAGTGGCAGAGTCAATTGGATGTCCAAAGCCTGTTTTTGTTCCAAATGATACACACTACAGTACTGCACTGCCTTATCAGTACCTCCTGTTCCTTTCGTAGGCAGTGAGAACAAAAGGGAACGTGTAAATATTCGTTCTTGGAGAAATGTCATGCAGCCTTTTATTCTCATACCTGTGACTGGGAGTCTGAGTGACAGTAGAGGAATGATGAGCTGTCGAAGTGTAGTGACTGGTGGAAAAAGACGTCTCCGCCTCTCTCTCAACAATATGCTCGCTAGAGATGACATTTTTAGATACGTATTGCTGGATAAACAAAGAGACACAACTTGAAGATTTAGGGAAGTCAAAATTCTAACAATGTCACATACACACACAAATCTACTCTTCTAATACACATGCCTTGTAATAAGCTCTATTTCTCCAGGGGCCATATGGCAAAGCCTATCCTGGTTAGTATGATCTTTAAATGAGATAAATAGAATTCATGAAATTCTCTTTGGATATACACACACAATGTAGGTCCTACCATAACAACTACATTTTATCAGAGAAGACCTGTTTCTTCTCTTTCGTTTCCAACTGATAACATGACTGGAATTCAATACAAACACCTTCACAGTACTTATTTTGTAAGCTGTTGCAAGCACAGAAATGGTTTGTCATATTTCAAATTTTAAGTCACTAGAAGAATTTTTAAAATAACCTCTATATTTTGAATCTATATTTCTCTTTCGATTTCCCAGCACCCATGTTACTCTAGTGGTATCATTGAAATTTTTACCTCGTTGTCAGTGGTAAGACTAACAAGACTACTGAGAGATTTGAAGAATTTATAACAGTGGCCAAGGTTATAAACCTTGACAAATCATACAATTGATAGAAGGTCTTATATTCGGTACAAGTAGAGTCTACTTTATTTTTTACCACTAAATCACAGTAGTTATTACCACCTTTATTAGTAAGAGAGGGACAACTAAAAAATAAAAATTAAAAAATAAATAAAAAATAAAATTTTCTTTTAAACACTGTTAGTATTTACACCAAATTGAGTCAAGTAATGGGAAAAGACACGCATAGGACTAGTCTTAGATGAAACAGGACATCTGATGATCTGATAAGTTATGGGCTCTAAAAGAAACTGATATATTCATGGAAACAAACAAAAAATACAATCTGAATTATACTTGAAACTCTAGCTGGTTATCTTAACCATAGAAAGGTTTATTCCATGTGGATCTTTGCTTTAAGGAAAAGATGGTAGTGTCATATGTAATGAGCTGTTTTTAGTCTATGTAACAAATGACTCTTATTCCCTGGAAGGCAATGTAAGCTCAGTGAATCTAATGAAAATAATATTTAACAATTATACAACACTCACCAACTGCCACTGGGCTAATGGATTATGTGGATTATTTTTTTAATGCCCACTGGAACATTAATACCATGAAGTAGGTATTATTTTTATGATGAAGAAATGGGGGTTAGAAAACTTAAAGCTCACAGTCACGTAGCCTGAGCCATAACTAGAATTCAGGCAGTCATTCTGCCTCCTATATATTATAACATACAACGTGACAGACTATAGGTATGTCAATAGAGAATGTACTTCGCAACTGTGCAGAACATTCTAATGAACACACTGGTAGGGGGAGGAAAGGATGTTACTTCATCCTTTCCTTAACTACTTCATCATTAACTACTTCACTGGTAGTGAAGGATGTTAATTTATCAGCACCTAACAGTCTTCTGACTTCCTGGTGGTTGAACTACTAGCAACCTTGAACTTGGGTCTTTTGATATATTTGCTCCACACAAAATTCATCTTTGTCTATAAGACTGAAAATGGTACTGTCATATAATCTTCCAGCTGTGCTATAAAAAGCCAGTCATCTAAGGGAAACGAAAACAAATCAAGAATGATGGTGAAATAGGAAGAGTAATACTCCAGAAACCAGGAAAGCTGAGTTCCGCTCTGCCCTGGCTCTTACGGTAAGTCCCCTACATAAGAACCTTCAAGTTGCAAACTTTCAAAGATATGAACGTATTATAAACCTATTATAGTACTATATAGCCGGTTGTGTTAGCTGGGTATGTAGGCTAATTTTGTTGGACTTACCAACAAACTGGATTTACAAATAAGAACTTGTTCGCTTGGAACCTGTTTGTATGTAAAGGACTTAACCTATCTGTAAAAAAACTGGGGAGGGGGGAGCTTTGGAAGATCTATCTAAAGACTCTCTGAATCTAATATTTAATGACTTCATTATATTTAAAAGCTAGATGATTGGTAAATTTAAAAAATACATCTTTGAATGTTGAAGGATATATTTCCTCCGAAGGGTTTGGTATCTTCTAGAAAGAGTCAAGGAATCAGAAAGTATTAAATTCTTCTGTTCTGGCTACTGAGAAGCAAGTCTGGTAATGCCCTTAACATTTTCCATGGCCTAATATCTCCCTTCTCAGAATCAGTACATCATCAGGCACCTCAAAATGCCTCAATGAAAAAAAAAAAAAAAAAAAAAAGTACTCTAGAGCCTTTAGCTCAGTTATCAGTGCTAATTAGTTATAGACTCAAGTAGCCTTCATTTCCCAAGTATAAAAAAATAAAACATTTCCTTCTGATTCTTGTATCATGAGTTTTATTATTTTTCTTTTGTCTTTTTTCCTNAAAAAAAAAAAAAAAAAAAACGGACTCTAGAGCCTTTAGCTCAGTTATCAGTGCTAATTAGTTATAGACTCAAGTAGCCTTCATTTCCCAAGTATAAAAAAATAAAACATTTCCTTCTGATTCTTGTATCATGAGTTTTATTATTTTTCTTTTGTCTTTTTTCCTCTGTTCTTTCTTCCGGTTATGGCTTCCTTACAAAACAAACCCAACATTATTATTCCGACCCATTAATGAACACTTTATAGGAGGAAATGTGCTGGTTTTACAGTCACCAAATCCACTTTTAAAAATGTTCCCATTATGTTTTCTTGGCGAAACCTTGGCTTCCTGGAAGCCCTGGTGATTAATGGCAGCAGCTAAGAGCCTAAGAGCTTTAGAAAATAAACTTCAAGGTGACTGGACAGAGGAGAGATGCTGAACTTTCCCACTGGGCAGAGTCAACATACATTCACCAGCTGCACGTTCTCGGGGGGCGGATTGGGGTGGTGGGGCCCGTTGGCTACGTTCATCATGGTGTTTCTTTCAGACCGAAGGCTCTGCCGAAGCCGGTCATGAAGCTTTTTCCGTTGTTTCCTGGATAGGGAAAAATAAAGCACTGATTTATTTTTTTTCTAATTATTTACATTCTTCAGTACAGTCAGTTCTTTCTTCTACCAACACAACAGTCATGGCAGTGGATTGGTGGGGAGAGAGAGAGAGAGAGGGCATGCCACCCCATCTCAGAAGTGGAATCATCTGTTCTTAGAAAATAGATTGAAGAAGCCAGTGGGATTCTTACAGAAACTGAACTGGACTGCTGAGAGATAAAGAAAAAAAACAGAGGAGAAGACAAGATAAGTCAAGTTGAGATTTGGCTAAAACTCAGACTTTCATAATCACTCCAACTTTGCCCAAGTCTTACAGATGGTCATGTGTCTTAGGCTACAATTCATGCTGTGCAATTGATAAGGCTGATTTCATTTATAGTTTTGCCTGTCTGCGTGTCTTTCAAGAAAATGCAGTTACTTTTGAATCTGTGTATCATAGTGTGTGTATGTGAGTGAAAATGTGTACATCTTTTGCCAGAAGATTTTGGCACAATTTTAACATGATCCTATTCTAGTACATTTTTGTATAACTAGGTAATGAATATTCAAATATTGAGACTGAATCTAGTAAGACTCATGAGATGGATTCCGTGAAGGTTTATTTTTCTCCATCGCTTGCTCAATTCTGGCAACACGCTACATCCCGGGACATTAAGGAAATGCCATCCATGTCCTTGTTTCTATGGTATAAATGCAGATTGTCTGTGTTTCTCAATTCAGATCATAATAATATTCCCATGACTAGTTTTGGCATGAGAGTTTATGTGATGAAGTGACAAAATAAAATAAAACTGTGTATAGCATTATTTCAAAGTAGAAGTTCTACATACGATACAAAAGTGAAAGGAATTCATATCATATGATAATCGTATTTGTTAACAAGGACCCAGCTTCAACAACCAACAAAGTGAACACAAAACTATTTTCATGTTTTCTCTTTTATTCTTTCAAAGCAAGTTTTGCTTGCTTCTCCCATGAGAGTCCTTTTGTACATCTCACACTGTGGGAAAATTTGAACTGGTAACCTAACTAGATGCAACTGAAAGCTCCATCATGGTTTTTAAAAATGCCTGCCTTTCAAACGCCACCAAACGCCTCCATTGTCCCCTATGTCTGAGTGCAGATTGGACGTGTCCTCAGAGTTGAGATGACAAGCTCACTTGTGGTGCCCATCACACTCCTTTCAGGAAGGACCCACATCCACAGACACCCACGTGGGTCCCTATGCAACCTTGTCCCTCCAACCCTTTTCCTGGGTCATGGGACAGTGGTCAATGAACAAAAGTCTTCTGAACACTTTCGCACAAATAGGCAAAGCTTTCTAATGCCTGTGGTTAGGAAGGTCCTCGAAATCGGTTATTCAGGACCAAAAATAAGGAGGAAATCCCCCTGCCCCTCTAATCTTCCAGGACAAGGCTGTGGAGCCTGGTTTCTGCCGAGCCTTTGCACCCAGGCTGCCTGTGAGCTCAGGGGGAAGGAGGCCAGGGAGGTGTTTACTTGGTTTTGCAGTAGGCCACCACACACATGATGCCAACCACGAGCAGCGCGATGCAAATGCCGGTAATGGTGAGCACTCTCTTCTGGTAGAGCTCCTCTGCTTCTGGAAAGGGATGAGAACAGACGTCAGCAAAGCTAGGTCCCTGACCCTCGCCTGGACTTACAACTGAAGTTGCCATTGTCCATGTTCACAAGGAAATACACACAGGACAATTCATTCCTTCGGCAGATAAGACGTAAGGTGCAGCACGCTCTGCACCACATTTTGAGCATAAAGCTGCAGAGCCCATTGGAGGGCTATTTATAATTAAAAAAATACGATCTATTCAGTGACTTTCATGTTAAGCCATAGATGCGTACTAAACTGACAAACCATAAACATTAATGGTAAAATAATGATTTTGGTTAAAACTGTAGATTTTATTAAAAAAAAAATCTCTTGCAAAGACAACAGGAATTGATGCCAACAAAAGGAGCTGGCATTGGCACCACTGGGACCCTCCCCTTCCCCCTTCTTCCCAGCCTCCTGTCCCCTCCCCTCCCCCATCCCAAGCTTTTTTGATTTCCCAGCTAGTTCCTATTCCCGTGGTCTTTACAAAGAACCACTTTTAACTTAAAACAAAAAAAAAGAAAAGAAAACTCAAAGACATTTGCAAACATGAGCTTGACTTGTAGTTAGAAACAAAACTGAGGCAGGATTCCTATGATTTAATAGGAAAATGGGGACAGAAGCAGCAGGACAAGGAGTAGCTTGGCACTGTATCAGAGAAACTCCAGTAAGATGGGTGGGATAGTCCTGGGCCACGAGGAAGTCTTGTCCTTTGAGGAACAATTATTATGACTTCACCAGCTGTACTTAGAGATCTAGTTTATGACACTACAAAACCACTGGCACAAATGATATAAGATTTGGAACAGATTGTACCTTCCTGCATTGGACAAGTTGGCAAATTAGCTAATGTCGGTTGCACCAGGCAAGTGGGATGTTTAGAAATTTCAGATGAAGGTACAGCTACGTTCCCACTGCAACCAGTTTCTGATTTATGGAAGGTTTTCGATTTGCAAATCAGCTTTGGAGGGGGATAAATTGCGTATAAAACAGTAGTCAGGTTCTTAATAAGATTGGCTGATTTAATGGTGAACCTGATCCTCTTAGGAATGAAGCTTCCAACCAGTCTAGTCACACTCACTAGGAAATAGTCACAAGTTCAGTGAGAAAGAGAAATTAACCAATGCATAATAGGCAGTCTAAGTTGCATCTGCTATTCTGATTAACAAGCTGGTCAAGAACGGGGAAACTTTTTACCCATGAAGGTCTCTTATCTGGATATCAACATGGGGCCTTATGGAACAATTTCAATTTACATTCTCTGTCTCAGCAGCCACAGTTTTTTTTCTTTTTCCCTCTACTGAGAGAGGGCAAGTTGCCGGAAGTCTTCTTGAAATGAAAAAAGGTGCAATGCCATTTCTATGATACAGCAGTTTATCATTAAACAAAAACATTTCCTACAAGCCAAGCCCATGGTAATCAAATTCCAGTTAACAGGTCAGGAACATTGTCAAATCAAATTAATAAGATCACTGATTATTAACAGGAGGAGGAGGAGGAGAAAATAGTCAGTGGGTAAACAAAAAGACCAGAAAGCTGCAGAGATTATATGAAAACAAACAGAAAGGGTTGGAAGAGGAAAAGAAAGCAAACCGAGAGGACAGACAGACTGACAGAATGACGGAGAGAGGGAGGAAGCCAGGTAGGAGGGAAAAACGAGGTTAAAGAGTGAAGGAGCCATCTGAGGTTCCTGGCACAGCATGCCTGATACTAGGGGAGGAAAAATAAATACATAAAAGAAAACCAGAGGGAGGAAGTGCTGGGGTGGGAAGCAAGGTGGATATAGATTTGGAAGGGTTATCCCATACAGCATAACTCCTAACCTAGGCTGGCGGTCACGTGGCAGCCACAATTAGAAAGCAAAGCAGCTGGTGCATTGCAGGGGCGACAACGGATCAGGAGACAGAGAGCCCTGTCACGTTATTTCTGTGCCGCGTAAGTCAAATGAGGACGTGACATGTGGATGCTTGTATGTTAATTGCGAGTGTCTGCTGCCTCCCTTCCCCTAGAGCCACAGGATGGGGAATTCAACTTCATAAGGTGTTAATCTGTGAGCTGATGTGGCTGGAACAGGCACCTGGATGTTTTTAGCTCTAAACAGCAAAGGCATCATCCCACTGGTCCTTCTCTGGGGAAAGCAGAACACAGAGCAGGAATCTTTTGCTTGGGATGAATTGGTTAAGAAACAGGAGTGTAAAAGCATCACTGCCTAGAAAGTGAAGATCCTACTGTACTTCTTTCACTTACTCTATTTTTCCTTCTTTTCAAACGGCAAGCACTGGTAGTGCTTCTATCTTCCAATCCTATCTTTAGAAAAACCTGGGAAACTGCTTCCCCAAACTGCAAAAAGAGGACCTATCCAAGGGCTAAGAGTGGGGAAGGCATTGTGCTGTCTTTTGCAAGTTTTTTGGTGGTTGTTAATTCTAAACAAATAGACTGACTAGGGTTCGTGAAGAAACGGCACATAATGACTTGCTCATTCTCCCCCGAGTATGTTAGCAGATGACACTTCCCAGGAAAATCAATCATGGAACTGGAAAGGCAGCCCAGTCAAGGCCAAAGGGCAAAACAAAAGTGCTAAGATAAGCCAGTTGAAACCAAGGCCCCTAGAGCATAGATGTGGCTTAGGACTCTAGACTCACATCAGGATGGCCTGAATGTATTAAATATTTTCCATTTAAGTTTCTTTCAGATCTTTCACTGGTTCCCTAAATCAGGTGGCCCTTACAATATAAATATGTTCAAGGAGAAATACTTGGTGAACAATAATATAAAAATGCTTAAAGAAAAAAAACAACCCTCCTTTTTCTCCCTTATTTTTTTCCCTGTGTTACAGGGTCAATTGGACAAGAGCAAATTAGAGACAGCTTTGAAAAAAAGAATCCATCAGTCCTGTTGGTGGATCTGCCTTAATGAGTTGAAACACTTCTAAGCCTTTATGGTTTGGCTGGATGCATTAAATGAATCAGATCAAGCACGTTTTTCAGACTGATCTGGCCAGGCCGAGAGACAGAAGCCTTGGTCGTTTCAATTTTAATTGGCCTGTAAGGTCTGATTTTCCTTAAGGATGGAATGTTCTGGCTGGCTGGAACCTCTGGAAGCCTTTCCTGTAAGAGATGTGTGGGTATCAGCTCAGGGTGCCTTTACTAAACCCTTCGGGTCTTACTGAGGGAGGTCATGTATCTGAAAAAGCCATCACCCTACTTCATTGTTTGGGAAAAGAAATATTAAATTTAATAATTAGACCCTAAAGTGATAACGCTGGAAGGATGCTGGTAGAGAGAAGAGGTGAGGTGATGGTGGGATTGTTTTTTTCTTCCTTTCAGGTAAGGCCAATACGCCTTTTGAGAAGTGGGATAAATTTCATCCCGAGGGAAGTAACCTGAATAGATAATGCCCCTCATGTAGACCACCTGCCACCCGTGGGATGCTGATGGGGCTTCTCCTACTCCTTACTCTTGAGTGATGTTCTCTGATGTGCAAAGGACCACTTACATGAATGCAGGGCTTTCCCCATTACATGAATAGTTTTCTCTTGGATTTTTTTTCTGGGGGAAGGGGAATGTGCAGGTAATTGAGTTTCTGATAGCTTGCAATGGAAACTGATAGCTTGCAATGGCCTTATTTTCCACAGATTATGGAAAGTACATTAGGTGTAGACTGATGTTATCATTGAAAAGAAAGCAACAGCTATAAGATGCTCTTGTTGCATGATGTCACTGACATTGCTTTACTGACTGATACGCACTTCCAGGGCTGTAGCATTCAGGAAGCCTGGGGACCTGCACTGCAGAGCCTCCGGGAGGACAAAATAGCTTCCCCTTCTTGCCAAGACTGGCTTTTCTCCCAATTATCTAGGATGTTGTCTAGTCACTAAGTCGTATCCAACTCTTTGCAACCCCATGGACTGTAGCCCACCAGGCTCCTCTTTCCATGGGATTTCCCAGGCAAGAATACTGGAGTGGGTGGCCATTTCCTTCTCCAGAGGATCTTTCTAACCCAGGGATAGAACTTGAGTTTCCTACATTGGCAGGTGGATTCTTTACTGCTGAGCCACTGGGGAACAGTACGAAAATTTGTGTTTGATTACTTGGGATATGGTGACTCAAATTTAATTCTATTAGTGCTAGAATTTCCATCTAAAATAGCATAGGATATTTCGTCCTGTTTTTTATTTCCTTGCTCATAAGATAATGAAGCTGACTAGTGTAGTGCTTGTATATATCTCCAGAAAACTAGAGTAATCCATATCTGAAAGTGAAAAGTGAAAGTTGCTCAGCCATATACAGTCCATGGAATTCTCCAGGCCAGAATACTGAAGTGGGTAGCCTTTGTCTTCTCCAGGGATCTTCCCAACCCAGGAATTGAACCAGGGTCTCCTGCATTGCAGGCAGATTCTTTACCACCTGAGCTATCAGGGAGTGTATGTAATATTATGCTGCAGTGTAAGAGCTTTCTATGTTACAATATGAATAGATGATTTTTACATTGTACGTAAAGCTCCCATTAGCCGAAAATGTGGAGTGTTCTTAAATTGGGTGTATGTGAAGCTTCTTTTGTTCTCAGGCCCCTGGCTTGGTTCCTCCTAAAGCCTTATGAATTACTCCAACTTACCCAGCTCTGGAATAACAGCATGGTCAGCTCCAATCAGTGGGTCAAAGAACATGGGATGTATGTGAATTGTACCAAGTAAGGCGATTTTCAACTCTAAGTGAAAGTTTTGAGTCTAAAAGCTGCTGCCCTCAGTACCTCGTCGGTAAACTAACCATAGGTTGAAAGCAAAGAAATCATTGTTATAGCTGTATGATCCCTTCTAAAGAGAAAGGAAATTAGTTAGGAACTGAAAGGTAAGAGTAGACAGGGGGGAAATATAAAGGTTTCAGCTCATAGGCTCTAAACTCTGCAGGCTAAAAGGAATGATGATTGGTCCATACCCATAAATTCAATCCCAAGATGCTCTGCCAATGCAGAAAGTTGACAAAAAAAAAAAAAAAAAAAGAAAGAAAGGGAAAAAGTTTCAGAAAAGAGCAATACACTGCACTCCAAAACACATTACACACGACTATTACGGCTCTGTGCGTGCACATGGAACAGACAAATGGCGGATGGTTAAGGAAGCAGTGCTCAGGTACGCCCCCACGAGTCCACAGAGGGAACTTCTCTTTCAAGAGGTGTGCAAATTCCAGCACTTTTATTAACCCTTAAAAGACCTTACTGAGGGAGAAGTGAATGGCTGACCCCTCCTCTATGCTATGCGTTATCTGGGAATCGAAAGACTGGATTTATCATCAGAGATGGCATTTGGTATCATTTCACCCTTCTGCTTTCAAAAGTCAGGCGTGAAGTTCCAGGGAGGTGAAGTCATTTTACCCAAACGCAGAGTGTGGCAGAGCAGGGAGGTGAAGCCAAGAGGAGCAATTCAGTTGGAAATTTTTGTCACATTAGATTGCTAGTTTTCATTGTTTGGGGCTAGCTATGCTCTAACATTTCCTGTTGTATTATTTACTTATTTTTAAACTATTTCCTTTCCCCCCAAATCTTCCACTCTCTCCATCATTTGTATGACACGGAGAACACTTCTGCTCAAAAAAGCCAGCCAGGGCACTGAGACAACCAGGAGCCTGCTTCCAGTTTTCTGTATCACCTCTGTGTGGTATAGGATAGCAGTGACTGCCTCACTTTTTCAAATGGTTTAAAAAAAAAAAAAAAAAAGGAGGCGGGGGAGGATGCATGCAATTCCTGGGTTCTTTGGTTAATTTTAATTTAGCACTTCCTCAAATCACAAAGAGCCAATTAGACGGGCACTTCCCAGCGCTGAGCCCTGATGCCCAGATGATGGCTGATGGCCACAGGCACCCAGGGGGCCTGCAGGGCTGCCCAGGGGAGGGGGCTGGAAGCTGTGCGCCCCCAGCCCACAGTCCCAGCACATTTGACTGAGGACACATCAGAACTGCAGGCCTGGCAGGACCTGCACAGGCTCAAGTGGAGAAGTGGGGAAAATCGGGCAGATGAAAAAAAAAAATGCAAAAAACAACAACAAAAAACAATTGAGAAATTACGCTTTCCATTCTTGAAACAAAAACCTGTTAACCAAATGTCATCATCTGGGGCCCTTCAGGACTCCCTTATTTGTGCTGGGGGGTGGAAAGGCAGGTGGGAAGGCAGGGCAGGATGAAAACAGAGGGGTTCTGTGGTCTGTTTTTCTTTTTCTTGGTCACTGACTAGAGAGGTACCAGGACAGTCCCCAAATCTGGTAAGGCATCTCTTCAGTTTGAAAGCACACGCTGGAGGGGTACTTCTCTTCCAAAACAGTTTGGACATGAACAGATCTCCTCATAGAGAGATCGTGTTTGGAGTCATCCTGGTTTCAGGTCCTTTCTCTGCCATTTACCTGTTCAGTGACTTTGGACAAGTTCATTTCTCATTGACAAAATGCTTATGGTATTGACACATACCTCACAGGGTGACCCTGTGGAATAACGGAGATGTGAAGTGTGTCGGCCAACAGCAGAGGGGCTTAACAGCTTGGCGGACAGGTGTATTCAGAGATTTACTTTGGGCCGCTGATCGCAGGCATGCAGGCTTAGTTTTGATTAATTTCCGGGCCCTCAAAACTCTGACACCCTCTGTGATATATCAAGAATTTATATTAAAAAAAAAAAAACTTGCCACCTCTTAAGGAAATGAAGTTTCCCAGATGTTTTATATATATATATATGTATAATATGTATGTATACATACATATCAAATAGTACACTGACTAACAATGATAAAGAGGCACTTTATATAATAGAATTTTCTTTGCCTTAAGTCCAGGGCACTCAGGCAAATCGTGTACAGTTTTCATAAATTTAAAGAAAGAGGACGTAGAGTGACTTTGGTTTGCACCGTGTTCACAGCAAAATTAACAGTTTTTTCCAATCCAAATTTCTCTTGCCTCTGTGCAACACTGAACTGGACAAATTGACATTTTCCCTCAATTTGTTTCTTCCATATAAACTTCAGAACATCAAGGTATCACAATTCATTTTCTGGGGAAGTGATAAAAAATTTCCTTACACGTTTCCATGAGCAACTGACTCAATTCTTCTCCCTACAACCCCCTCTGTGTCTTGCCTTTTCCTCCTACGTCAGTAACAATTTAAGGGTTAAAATCAACAGATGACTACAGAAACTCTTTCCAGAGAAGAGAATCATGATTCCATGCCTACATGAACACTGCTAATTATCTATATTAGTTGCATAGAAAGCTTGGTTAAGTCTTCAATAAAATTAGTAGCATGCTCATGCATACATATTACTGCATTTACAGTTTTATAGGTAAGTTGGTGAGCCTAACTCTAATTTCATTTCATGGGAAGCCATTCATATCAGGCAGCTCCAATTTCAAATAATTCAAAGGGAAATTGGTACTTAAAATTGTACTCTCTTCTGCCCATAAGCCCTAACAAGGAAACACGCAGAGGAAGCATGCATCAGTCACCCAAGTCTTGGAGCAAACACTATTGTAATTTATTTGACTATTGGTGGCTACATTTCTTTCATTGTGAGTAAAGAAAAGCAGAATACACAAACACTTTTCATTTTCTGAAAAGCTTATTACTTTCTATCTCTTCTATTTAATCTAATGTTGGCTTAGGCTTATTACATATCATATGTTTCCTATTGAACATCTGCCTAGCCACTCCATTTTTCAAATTAAATTAATAATTCAAAAACACGAAGGTTACTGTAAACAATTTAGCTTCCTTTTCTACATGTGATTTCCTGCTGTGCAGTAAGCAATATAAAAAATTAATTTAAATCTGAGTCTTTAGAAACTATTAAGTATTGACTCACTAATCTTTTGCTGTAGGATTTTTATAATTATTTGAAGAAAACTGATTAACCTGTAGGTTAATTTAAATTTTCAACTGCATTAGAGAAAAGAACAAGAAAACTTCTTGAAAAGTTGAAATTGTCCATACATGCAGTTATAATTTCTGTTAAAATTTGAAGACATTCTTGGGTTTTCTTAAGCAAGTAATCTCAAAGAGGTATGTGTCCTCTTGACTTTTGCTCCCTTGAGGTTTCTAGAGGAGTCCTGTCAATGTCATTTCTAAATGGGAGCAATTTAGCCACTGACTTCTAATTTTCAACTTACCTTTACAATAGTAGATGCTTTTTTTTTTTTCACATATACCAATCCATATTGCCACTGAACACTTTGAAATGCAATAGGAAACTCCTTTCTTCCAAGTTTCCATATGCCATGAGAAAGTATGTTCATAAAAACACACACAGTGAAATCTCACTAATGCTTAGCTGGAGTTAATAATTCTGTTATAGGTTAATGTGTCTTTATTCTACTTTCAGCAAGATACACATGTTTGATAAAGAAACGAATAACTTCAGTAAATTTTAAAAACATCTGGAAAAATCAACACAAATAATTTAGGCACTAGTAACCAATGAATCAAAAATACTTTTAAGACTGTCTGAGTTTACTCATTCTGAGGATATGCCTATAAGTTCTAAAATTGTACTCTTTTAAAATAGTCTATACTTTGGGCTATTCTAGAATTACTTTCTATTAGATGTTAGTTTATATATGACCTATTTGCTCCATACTGCTTGAAACTATTGAAGCTGTTTTTTTTCCTATAGTCTATAAATTGATTATTGATTGTCTGTATACACAAACACAGACACACATGCACCCCCCACACACAATACACACACAATGATGAAAACAATCCTTTCAAGCAGGAACTCTGTGTCGAGAGGGGTGAAATCTAAAGCTTACTAACCTTGACAGTATTTTCCAAGAAAGTATTATAAATGTTTTATTTCAAGGCAAATGGCTTCCTTCAAGAAAGCCCTATAAAAGATACATGTGTTCCTTTCTTTTATATTTTAAATCAGTTTTTATAAATCAATACATGTCCCACAGGACTCCCTGACCAGAAAAATTGTATTACATCCTAATAATGTAAGTTATGTGTTTAGAAGCATTTAAAAAATTGTATGTTCTTTTACAATGTGATTCATCAACTGAAAATGTGGTTTGGTAAGTTGAACAATGTGTCTCTCTGAAGCTGGGGAATATTTTTTCTTTTAAAATGTATGAGATGCATTTCAAATTTTATGAACAAAAATAAGTACATTTGAAACTTTACCAAGATGGCAACACTTTTTAGCTTTTGCATAGCTTTCATTACTAGTTGAACATAAAGTTCTTAGAGCAGCAAATATTTATTTCCCTGCCTTTGATGTGAAGGTTTGTGGAAGTAAAAACTGAGAATTTAAGACATGGAAGTTAGAAAATTAACTCTGGGCAAGACAATTTTGGAAGGCAGCTTCTGAATGGAAGCTCTTGCTTTTCCAGACACGAGGCAGGACTGATGCATAGTCATTACAGACTTTGTTTATAAATGTGCTTCCTATCTATCTGTGTTAAATCAGGTTAAATCTGAATGCTGTTTTCCTGGACATCTTCCAAAAGTGCCACTGAAAGCTTACTGAAGAATTTATTCAAGGAATCACATTCTGATTAAAATACATAATGGCTATTTTCAAATTATATCTTATGAAAGAGAATATGGTCTAAAAGAGAAATTGAGAACATTTTTTCAGGTTCTTCTGTCAGATCTCACTGCGTCATTATTTTGGAAAATGCCTTCATTTTTACAACGCTTTCAGTGCACAATGATATTCCAAAAATTTAAGTACAGTACACATGTTCAGAATTTTCATTAAAGTTTAAAATATAATTGTACTGAATTTACAGTCACAGGGATTTGTAAATCCATGTCATTTGAATACAAACATTCTAAAAGGAATGGCTGTATTAAGTAAAATTCTATTATTTACCTTCTGTTTTTATGCTCCATCTTATCTACCTTTATAACAAAAATCTATAGCTATAGAGAGAACAGTTCTGTCCAGTAAAAGCTTTTTATTTAAAGGTTTTGAATAAAGAGGAGACTGTTTGAAAACTTGACAATGCCAATTTATCACTTTTTCACAACAAAAAATGGTCTGTAACATGATTTTTGCAGCTTTTGTAAATACATCAGAAGTACCACTCACTAAAAAAATGATAGAATAGTATGGGTCCAACCTCCTCATAATGCATACAAAATTTCTTTTTTGATAGAATTTATTCTTCCATGACTGTTAACATGAGAAACAGAATGTTATTCTTTGCATGACTACAAATAAGGGTCAAATCTCATTCTTTTAGGGCCCCCAAATGACCAATTTCTATCACTGTTTCTTGTGTTACATGAATTTATACCACAATATACTATGTGAAATATTTTGGGGGGTAAGCAATTGACAAGCCGAATCAGAGGCTGACAAGTCCATTATAATGCTTTTGTAAATAAAATCTAACAGCACACAGCCATCCTTATGAATTGCTTTGTGCTCCATAGGCTGAGTTTTCTGTGCTTATGACAGTAATGGTATGGTCTGCAAATGCAACAGCATTTACTATCTGATCTAAATTTACAGAAAAAAAAATTGTCACCTTAGATCTAAATGGATAACTACATGGAATCTATTTTTAAAATCATGTTTTGAAAGTTCCAGAATTAAAAGCTAAAGTCCTTGTTCACAAAAGAGGGACAGATACATAGTTAGTTATCCATGCAGTTATATACAACGTAAATGGTTTTTTAGGAATGTTCAAAACTTCATGAAGCCACAGAAATCCATCAAAATTTCCCGGTTCTCATTTTAAAAGTATACATCTAGCAGTGAACTGTGATATTTCATAGTAACTAATAATATTTTTTAAAAAACAACTTTTTCTTAAAATTATTATTGAGAGTAGAATAACACAAATAAGTGATTTAACAATTCATCTAAAAATCATTTAGACTTGAATCCCTTGTTTCCTAAACAAGGTCAAATAGAAGCCAGGCTATCTCCTTTACTGTGAAATGTTTGCTTTTAATTTTCCTACTCAGTGCTTTTTTTTTTTTTTTTTTAATGCAAACTATGGTAAACGTTGGCCTTATGATGACCCTGGAGAGCTTGCAGTTTGGGGACAGTGACGTTGAGAAATAATGGATCAAATTCTGTATTTATGGGGTTGCGGATAAGGCTGTCCTGGGTATCCTGGAGACCATAACCTGGGAGTAGAGGGACAAAAGTGAGGGTGGTCCTCGAAATCCTGAGTTAGCGAATTTGGAATTTGAGTGTGCTGAGAAAAAATACAAAAGGTGTTCACTGGGGCTTTTTAGGTGAATTCTTCAAAACTGTTAACTGACTCCTTNTTAGCACACCTCCTTTTCAAGGATGGGGTCATTTTATAAAGAAGATGGACTGTCCCGTGGAGTGAGTTTTATTTTCTCAATAAAAGTGAGACTTTTCAAGGCCTTTATTGTCATTGCACTGGGTGAGAGAGACTATCATGTTGTATCACAGCAATTCAAGATCAAGTTCAGAAACACTGGAGCCTCACGCACCTATGAGTAGCTCAGAGCCCACTAGTCACGAACAGAGGAAGTCATACATTTGCTTGTGTTAATGTTCTCATGCGACAGGCAGAGGCAGTCAATGTTAGACCTGGTAAAACGCATCTAGTTCTAGGTGGAATCTGAGGGGAGATGCGGCAACAAGAAAGCGGCACCAACTGAGCATGCTCCTATTCAGGCAGAGACAGAAAGGGAGTGGACGTACTGTAGAAGCTGGCCATTACGTAGTTTTGGCAGCGATCACCAGTAAACTCATTTGGGCACCTGAGAGAAGAAACAAAAAAACAATGGTAGAAAAAAAACAGAGAAAAAAGAGAAGAGGTGAATATATGCTAGAAAGAAGCTTCTTCAGTGTCATTTGACCGAACTTGGTGAGTTCACTCTCAGGAACTGAGTCTTTGTCCTCATCATGGCTTTTAGACTCTGGCATTTCCCCCCATGGCATAAAAATTTGGAGAAACATGATAGAAAGATCCCAGCACTTTAAGTGACCGTGTTCTCTCAAATGGAGCCACTTAAAATGAAAGCTGGATGTTTTCTTCTACTAGGTTTTCTGCTTGGCAGTGTTGGTCCAACGCACTGGAAGGAAAGGAGTTTTGGTGGGCCCGCCTGCCATGATTGCCAGGACATGGACCATCCAGATGGGTTTTATGAAACTGATGACCTTTGTGCTTTGTTGTGGAGACAACAAGCTAGACAAGATCGTATTGAATGGGTTTCTGCCCTGAGTGGGTTAACCATGATTCGAACAAAAGGAATCAGTCACAGCTGAGCTGTAAAGGCACCAAGCGGTAGCGATTGTTGCTGTAGTTTGGGGGAGAGAGCAAATTTCAGATTATTTTAACATACTTTCTTGGGTTTGGACTTTCATGGGCACATTCTCAGTACATCTCGCTCCAGTGAATCCAGGTTGGCACCTAGAGGGTAAAAATGTAATAAGCAATCGAACGCTATAGACACTGAACTTTCAGACTGGCAATTTTCCTCCTATGGAGTATGGAGAGTCCTACAAATGACCTGGTGGCTGAACAACATAAAGAAAAGAAGACGAAACATTTAGAAAACCATGTCCCATGAAAACTGTGGGGTATATATTTCTGTTGTTTGCTTCAGTCTTCGTAAAATCAGTTAACTGAAATTTAACTAGTGTGAGGCTGAAAGGTTGAAAGGGCTTGGCAAGGTATGGGCAGATAAGTCATCATCTCTTGGGCATTTCCGAATTTGTCAATGATCAGCTGACGTTGAAACACTGGTTTTAGTAGGAGCTTATATGTCTCCATCCATCATAAGTTACCATCGATATAATTCTGAGTTTTTTCTTTTGTAGACAGAATTTTGTCCTTCATTTCATTTTGTTGTTGTTTAGTCAAGTCATGTCTGCCTCTGAGACCCCATGGACTGTAGCCTGCCAGGCCCCTCTGTCACTGGTATCTTTGAAATCATCAAATTACAACAGGAGTCAAGCCCTTTCACACTCTAATGATTACTGACAAGAAAAATGACATCCTTCTTTTTTTAAAAGATAATACAAACTAGGTCTTATTTTTAATGGTATAAAAAATCTATAAAGAGGCAGATTTTTAGTAGTACAAATTATCCCAAATCAAATACATTTTAAAAATTTAAGCAATTATTCTTCTACTGAAGTATTTAATGAAAATCATTTTGCATTTAAGGTAAGCTGCTTTGAAACTGTATAAAATTTACATTTTGCTCACTCACATTTGCCTATCAAAATTCCAGAATCTTGGTAGAATATTGTTCTCAAGGGCTTGGGACGGGGTTGTACCTAGAGATGGAAGTCCTTTAAAACTGTTCTTTTTGTTGCTGTAACTCCAGTAACTAAAGCATTTCAGAATGGATTCATTTTATCCCANAAATTTACATTTTGCTCACTCACATTTGCCTATCAAAATTCCAGAATCTTGGTAGAATATTGTTCTCAAGGGCTTGGGACGGGGTTGTACCTAGAGATGGAAGTCCTTTAAAACTGTTCTTTTTGTTGCTGTAACTCCAGTAACTAAAGCATTTCAGAATGGATTCATTTTATCCCAAATATCATACAGGGTCATCAAAAAGTTCCAGGACACAAATATACTTCGTACAGGTGCCCCACATTGATAGCCATGATTATATCAATAGTTCATCTAGACCATAAACATCATGCATGATTTCTTTTCCAGAATAAATAAAAATAAACACCACCTTTTTGGCATCAAAGAGATGTGAATAAAACTATTCATTTTTGCTAATATCAGGTTGATTTTTTTTTCATCCCCCTTAAAGCCAAATTCAATGCCAAAAAAACATTCTCAAGTGATTTGGTACATCTGCTTCACTAATTTCACGAAGAATGGCTTGTAAGAATAAATACTAACAGTTCCATAGTTTCAGNGAAGGACTCTCCTAAAATACTGGTTAAATTGAACCTGATTGAAGGTTAAAACATAGTGTTCAGTAAAGGACTGTATCAAAGAGACCCATATAGCCAATTAGTTGGCCAAGTACAGGTCAATATCGAACTTTTGGCTTTCATTTCTATAGTTTGTGACCAACTCTCTCCTCTGTAGACTTCCAGATAATTTTTTTGTTATGGTACCTTCCTCACAGACTCCTTCCCCTATACAGAAACCTTTAACACTGAGTCTGGAATTTGGAAAAGACTCCATATAACTCTTTAACAGTACGTCTGTTACCTCAAATTTAAATCCCATTACTGAAATTAACCCAGGATTCAATGAAGCAGTTACAGTCTAGTAACCAAGACTTCTGCATAGCAAAATAAAAACGGTTCTTAATAATAACCTTAATACATGGTTATTATTATATAATTCAGTATATATTATCCTGACATGTTTACTGTGTAATCGATTATCAACTCATGTCATTTTGTGAATCAGTTTAGTGTTTGGTATATTTTTTACATTCTAATTGAATAAATTATCCCCCCCCTTTTTTTTTGTGGAGATACTAGATATCACTAAAGATATTTCCAGAACCCAAAGAAACTTTCAGTTATTTAGGATTTGCTAATTTTATAAGCCATTATAAACGGCTTAGTGGTTTTTGAAGTTTATGGTCAATTTATAAACCATCCTTACATCCCTTCTCTTCCTGTCTTTACTTCTTGGTTTCATTAATTTTCATTAGGTTCTCCCTTGATCCGACAGGAGAAGGGAAACAGGTTTACTTATGGTATTTCCCCTCTATTTACACATCACTCCGCCAGGAGATATTTCAGACAATCATTCAAGAAAGAAGCAGCCCTACTGTCTTTTCACTCTACCTCAATACTAGTTGGGGTATTTCCTTCACATAGCACAACATCTGAAGCAATTTCTTTGATGTCCATGTTTACAAGTAGTAGGTAATGGAAAGGCCAACATATATGTGTGAAGGGTTGTCGGCAAGTTTAAACATTAGGCTTTAAGGACTCCGGCTCTTACTCTGTAAACCAGACTTGGCAATGCACACACTACAGTGCTAGCTTGTTTTTCTCCAGAATCCTATTGCAAGGGCTGACTCTTTTCACCCCTTCACTCGGGATTCTGACCAGAGCTCGCCCACTCACTGGCTGAGTATCTGTGTTGTACATTATCCTTTCCCAAAGGGATTCTTACTATTAGTCTGCATTTTCCCAAGATGATCTGCATTCTGTTATCTACTGTGAAGTGAAGTTTCTTAAGGTTCATATATGCTTTTCTAATTTGTGTTTTAGTGTTCCTTATGGTATCATCTGCAAAATACATTTGTTTCCTCAAGGAAATGCCTTCTTCAACATCATTAAAGAAAATATCAAATATAACATGTTCCTTCAATAACATTTCCTACAGATCCAACCTTAGACCTCCCCACCACTCACTGTTCAGCTAGTACGGATCATCCCATTGCTTTTTTATTATGATCTGGGGACTAGTTCCCAATATTTGAGATAACAGTACACACAGAGTGGCCACAGTGGACTCATGGATAAATACTGAGGGGAGGAAAAAAAACTAAGTCATCCTGGATCTGCACTGTTGGTTTTCAAGGTCTAAGACATACAGTCCCACTAATGAAGTGTCGGTGTTTATGGATTAACCTCTCCTTGTTTGAACCCTGGTGCCCTTCCCAAAGTTCTGTTTGTACAGCTTGTTCTGAAATGCTCATCTGTAGATGAAAATCCTTGCCATTGTTTACCCTAAATGATGCGTCCTTTACTTTGGGGTCAAACAGTTTCATCGGATACGGGCTCAGTCTACAGCCCACACATCTCTCTGTCCTTGTGACATGATGCCTTATGGACCTGGCTAATTTGTGGTTTGGTTTTGTCTCTGGAGGATGCCCCTATACACAGCATAGTGATTCTGAACCTTCCATCCACTCCAGCCTCATTTGATGACGAAACCTCTAAATACTCACTGTTGACTTAAATCTTTCAAGAGAAATATTTCAAAATGGTACATTTTATCTTAATTTTTGGTTTTCCCCCAGACTTATGGAGGTATTATTGACAATACTGTATATGCTTAAGCTGTGCAAACTGATGATTTGATATATTATGCGTTATTAAATGATTACCACAAAGAGCTAATTAACTCATCAGACACCTCATATGGTGACTTTTTAAAAATTTTTTGGTTACAAGATAAATAATTTCAGTTATAAGATTAACTTCTTCAGTTATAAGACAAAAAAACAACAACAACAACAACCCTGGGATCTAATGTGAAATTAGTTCATAATACGGTATTGTATACTTGAATTTTGCTGAGAGATCATTTTATTTTAAATAGACTCTATGCTTCTCAAGGTGAGGGCTGGATAAATGTTTTTCCCCCCATGGAGACTCTGCTTCTGGCTTCTGGCTTCTTGGTGTCCTCCATGATACGTTCCTTAGCTCCCTAAATACTTGTCAAAGCACTCAGCACACCTATCATTTACAATTTAATTAATGATTTGAAATCTGTCTGCTCCTCACAGGCCTACGGACTCCATGAGGGCTGAGACCATGCGATTTTGGTTACTACTTCATAGCGAGCACAAGCACAGAATTTGCCTCGTGGAAGGAGATCAATAAATATATGTGGCTGCCTAACTGATTTCAGGAGAAAAAAAGAACCAAGCTATTAAGAACACAGTGCAACTGCTTTTAGGCCAAATTGCCACTAAACTGATTTCTATAAGAACCAAAATATTTCCTTCCATCTGTCTTGAAAGACAAAATGAGTTAATAAGTACCTAGGAAGTACACAGCAGGACTGCAGATACAGAGAGGGACACAGAAGAAATGAGTACTCCTTCAATAACATTTCCTGCATGTTACTGTAGGAAATGACTACAGTGACCATCACTGTCGGCAGGTCATCTGAAGAGCTGGCTCTCTAGATCTTTGCCATATGAGTCCCACCCACTCACAAAGGTTTGTCTCCCTGCTCAGCGTGATAGCAGGTATGTGTCTCACTTGCTCTGAAGGATGAGGTCTCCCAGAGCTGGCTGTTCTTAGGCACTCCAGAACTAAACCAAAATATATTCCTTTGCTCTCTTCCAAATGTCTCCTTCTACAGCTGCGATGATGAGGCCATAGGACACAACTTGAATCTGAACCACCAGCTGCTAGTGTCCTATAAATATATTATTTCATCATCATTTTTACTTGCATCAATTACTAAGCAAGGATTTTATAAAACCTTAACCTTGGCTAATGTCTTGACTTTTTCTCTCCATCTTATCTAGTGCCCAGGTGTCTCTAATCTGTATGGAAGTCTCTCCTCCCTACACATCTTCTAGGTTTATGGTGTACCCAAACTCTTCCAGAAGGTACTATGACTCTTGATTAGTTGTCACAATGTCCAAAGTCCTCTCCCTGGTTTTCAGAGCTCAGAAACTGATTCTCCTGTCTAACTTGACTTTTTTGGTTTGTTTTGTTTTTCTTCCCAGAATGGAGTTGCTGGTTTAGGAATGCACGTCACTGTGTCTAATGAGAAGATTAGATGGTATGTTATATGGTATATTTAATAGTGTGTGGAAACAAACTCCATAAATGATGACTATGCTTATAAAGTCTTCACCATATTCCAGTCTCTTATTTTTCCTTCTTTAAATTCTTATTATCATAATAATCAGCGCTCTACCACCTGGGATAAAGACACTCTAATTGATCTACTATTTTAGTTACTCTGTTTCCACAAATAGACTAAGTTCCCAGGGACCAGAGACCATGCTGTATATTTTCATTGTGTTTACAAAAATGCCTGGGATAGATGTAGCTGTTTTCTAAACAAATTTTAATTAATATTTACTGAGTTTAATTTATTATAGCGCATTTGTTGCGACTTTATCTCCTATGGTTAAATATTTTTCATAACTGTCTCTATAATCATGTGTAATACAAGATAGGCCCTTATATATACTACATGGTTTCACAAAAATTAATTAGACAAAATGATAAGCTCATGTGTAAAGGCACCTCCCACTTTCCTATGTTCTGTTTGTTTTCTGTTTCTGTTTTTAAATATAGGAAATTAATGACCAGAGATACTACATGATTGAATGAACATCAAATGCAAAGTTATAAAGCCAGCTGGAGGCCCCAACAAATCAAATAAAAATGGCTAGTGTTAAATAAAATGAAGAATTGGGAATTAAACATGATAACACAGTCTGTTAAGTCAGGTGTATATATTTTTCCAATGTCTACAGAGAGAATGTAATTCTACCATTTATTTTTTATTGTAAGGAAAAATCCGCTTCCCCAGAGTTAGAAGTGCTTTCACAGAAATGAGTTCATTTAATTTCATTGACTCCTGGGAAGAAATTTGGAGAACATATTAATTCTATGTTATAAATAAATTGTCCAGAGAGTTGAAGTGAAAGAGCTCAAGACTAGTCACCAAAATTGGTGGTTAAAACTCTAATCCCCACATGGGGATGCCACATCTGTCCACAGGCCAGCCATGGGTTTATAAACATGGTCAGGTGTAAAGTCATTTTTAGATTATAAAAATCACATCAATATGTTCCAAAAGAGTTCTCTTAAGTATAATTACTCAGAAAAGCAGATATACAAGAACAAGGGGAGAAAACCAAGTGGATAATCTGGACAACGTCAAGTTTAAAATGTCTAGTTTCTTTGAATCATGTGACTACATGGGGCACCAGAGGGTAAAAGATGGAATGATTCTTTTCTGGTCTTTATGCAATCTTGAATAGAAACTGTTTTGTTTTTTTTTTTCCTCCTCCTCAGGATAAATTTTAAATTACTATATAGAGAAGAGAAATATAAAAGATGAGAAACACCACGGAAATTCCCACACTGTTCCCAGGAGAGAAGTCCAAGTAACAGCAAACCTCTCCTGAGAGAAGTGTTTAACTGTTATATGGTTAATCCATTTGGAACACCTTGTTCTAAATGGAGAGACAAAAGAGATTTGCTGTAAAGTCTTCCACTTCAGCTCCCAAGAAGACAACAGTGGATTAGGTGACCGGAGAGACCACTTGGAAACTTACACGCTTGTGGTGTTTCTGAGTCATGTCTTAAGTCAGGGATAAAGCTGACTTTGAACCATGTGGCTCATGCTTCAGAAATGTTTTGCTCTAGACAGATGGGCCATATGGAAACTATGAACTGGCTTCATACACAGGGCCATGATGAGCCAACACAACACTTCACGTTTTCTGTTTCTATTCAAGTCGTCCAATGAACAACATCTTATTGTAAGACTCGGAATATGATGTGCCTTTGTTTCATTTCTGACTAGTGATTGTTTTTAATGTTATACCTGTCTGCAACACAGGGACTAAAAATATACTCATTTAATAAAAAAGGCATGAAACATTTTGGATATTGACTGTACTCAGTTTTTCAGTGTTCTGGCTTGCTTTCACGTATCAATAAAGCAGCACAAAAGGGGAATAAAACTTATCAAAATCATAGATGTCACAGGTTTTCTTTCCAACAAGAGCTAATGATAATCTTTAACACTTTTCTGAAAGATTATAATTACAAAAAAAAAGATATGATAAAATCATAGTGCAAATTTTCTGAGAATTGGTACAGGATTCAGTTGGGGAACACAATGTTTATTCGTGGTTTGCTGCTTTAATAACTACTACAGGAATACCAAACATTTCACATTAAGATTAGAAAAATATAAAACAAGTATTTCTTTCTAGATTGGGCTTAATGTTTAATGAAAAGTTGTGTGGGTGAAAAAAAAAAATCACAGCTGTTGGCACAATACCAAGATGGAACCAATGAACAGCACTTAGGTGATAGCATGTTTTGTATAGGTCATGGGAGGGCCATAGAATAGCTGAAATTAATATGTGGGGAATAACTGCACTGGTTCCTAAGAGGTATTCAGAAACTATCATATGTACTCACTCAGCTTGCAAATCTTTTTGCAAAGGCTAGGATGAAAAAGATCATGTTTCATTATTATAACTAAAATCGAGTGGTCTCAGATGCTTTTTTAAAGAAGTGAAAACAAAAACCAAAAACAAACAAACCCAAAATGGGAGGCACAGATTTAAATAATCTGGGTACGATTGTTTAAAAAGGAGAAGCACTAAGGAACTGTAATTTAAAGGTTTTCTTCCAAGGAGACTTACTATAACCTAACTAGATTGCACGTCTAAGACTAGGGCAGACTAGCAGGATGTACCCATATAGTAAATGTATCTCATTTTACAGATTATAATTCTCAGCTTCTGATATTTTCTATTTTGATCAGAGAAAAATCTTACAGAAAATTACAGGATTTATTCAATTCCACTCACAATGAAAAATTCAGGGAGGGAGGAATGTTTGGGATATGTTCACAGCAAACTGGCAGAATCAAACGCTAAAATGGACCCATTTTAATTCTCTGCTATAGGTACATAGCGGGGAAGGCGATGGCACCCCACTCCAGTACTCTTGCCTGGAAAATCCCATGGACGGAGGAGCCTGGTGGGCTGTAGTCCATGAGGTCGCTAAGAGTCAGACATGACTTCACTTTGACTTTTCACTTTCATGCATTGGAGAAGGAAATGGCACCCCACTCCAGTGTTCTTGCCTGGAGAATCCCAGGGACGGGGGAGCCTGGTGGGCTGCCATCTATGGGGTTGCACAGAGTCGGACACGACTGAAGCAACTTAGCAGCAGCAGCAGCAGCATAGGTACATAGATTTGATATGCTGGTGACCAAAAAAAGTGAATCTTTCATTTTCAAACAACAAACATGTTGGCATAGGAAACTGTTCGGCGTTATGCCGCAGCCTCGATGGGAGGGGAGTCTGGGGGAGAATGGATACATATATGTACCTGTACGACTAAGTCTTTTTGCTGTCTACCTGAAACTGTCACAACAATGCTAACTGGCTAAATCACAATATAAAACAAAAAATTAAACATTTGATAGTCATAAAATCATTCAGACCTGGAAGATATTATTTATATATATATATGCTTTCAGTTTTTATCTTGCTTCAAAGTTTTGAAAATACTCTTACCTATTAATTTTATCTTGGCTTATAATTATTCTCTATATTTATGAAAGATATAGCTTCTAGTTAACTACAAAATAAACATGTATTTTTAATCATTTCAAAGAGACATTAAATATCTTTTAACATGACAAATTATTTGAGTCCATGGAGCACACAGACCCTATATATCAAGCATAAACTAAAAATGCATTGCACAATAAACATGCTTTTAATGAGATCTACTAATTTTAACTGCAGGGTTTTAATATTTAATGTCCTGACAACATCTTTGTTTAATTTTGTCTGTTGAGAGAGAATAACTGTGATACTTCTCAATGGTTCATCAACTCCTTCAGGTCATTGGAGAGAGCACCATTTTAAATATATCTATAAATAACTACAGTGCATGAAAAAACACTCTGCCTTCTACACGCAATGATGCTTCACACACTAAGTGCATTTCCAAACTACTAACACATTGCTGGTTTTTCATTAGCGAGATCAACTTAGACTCCATTTTTAAAAAGGAGCTATAAAGCTAATGCCAAGTTTAACAGATCAGTCAGCAAATAATTGCCTGCCTTTCTGCTTCTTTTAGTTGTCCTATTTGCTTCACAGGTGACACCAGAGTAAAAAGGAACATTATCTTACAGCTTCAATCATACACTGGACGGAGAGGCAAGTATCCAAAGTTCTAGGCGTCTATGATATTTGCACATCTCTCTTAAGTAACAAGGAGGAAAACCACAAGGAAAGCAACTTTATAAATATGAAAGCAAACAAACAAACAAAAAAAAACAACCGAACACCCACATGGAAAAAAGCAAAAAACCATTCTGGATATAACAGAGTAGATAAACGGTGTAACCTTTTCACAACAGTCTACAAATAAAACAGCATTATTCAAAGGATGCAACGAAACTGGAAAAGGCAGCAGCAATACATCATGAGACACAGAGTCATCTGAAAGAAGCGGACAGAAGTCACACAGAGGGTTTCTTTTCTTACTTGCACAAGTATCTTGAGGGATTTGAAAGGTCTTTCACCATGAAGCACTCGCCTCCATTCACACAGAAAGTTTTCTCCTTCTCTGCACACTTGACAAGATGGCTTGTCCCAGCTGTAGATGTAGATGTGGCTGGATAAAAGATAAACAGGCAAAGTTTTACACCCATCTTTCCCTCTTCTGAGCAGCCTTTCAATGCTCTTAAAAGGAAGAGCTCATATAAGATCAGATGTACTCCACTAAACTTTCTGGCTTAATAAACAACAGCATTAAGGCTTAAAGACATTAAGTACTTTCTACGTGTAAACAGAATAAAATTATAAAAGGGTAATTATAGTTAATTTAATTACAATTAAATAGGAAACAAACATTTCTTATAACCAATACTTTATCTTCTAAAGAAGCGGAAAAGAGATCTACTAAGAAAAATACATTTTCCATGTATGGCTGAATCCCTTCACTGTTCACCTGAAACTTCACAACACTGTTAATTGGCCATATCTTAATACAAAATAAGAAGTTAAAAAAAAAAGAAAAATTCTCCAAGAAGGCTCAAAAATAATGATACAAATTCATATCAGTGCAGCTGAATTTAGGTGTCAATTTTAAACGGCAACTAATTGATAACATTATTTTATTTTGAAGTGAAATATTATCTGACACAGTCTTAGCGATTTTTAACCCTTTGTCCTCCTTATTAATTTCTATTTTAGTATTTGCAACTGGAATTCAGATCCCGTTGTTTACTTATATTTGATCTTTCATGTATCTTTCCATTTTCTCCTGCCTTTCTTTTTCATTTGCTTCTTCAGCACACATTGTGCTTTGACATTTAACTTAATTGCTCCTCTAATTCTGCTTGATTGTTACTCTACCTGATCAAAATACTTAGCATCTGATTATTCACTTTCTGCGTGATTCAATTCCTTTCTGGTCTCTTATTCTTCTGTCTAAGGCATGTTTGGGACCATTTCATGGTTCTCACCAATGGCTTTTAGGAGGAAGAGCAAAGGACAGTCAAAATGATTTGCACTTTGGAGACAGATCTGGTTTAAATACTATCTCCTACTAGCTTTGTGTTTAAGTTACTGAACCACCCAGATGGTCAATTTTCCCATTTAGAAAACAGAGGACTCTTACAGGACTTTTACAGAGATTATCAATAATCTAGGTCAGGTATCACCGATTCAGTTGACACAAGTTTGAGCAGGAGATAGACAAGGATAGGGAAGCCTGGCGCGCTGTAGTCCATGGGATCACAGAGAGTCAGACACAACTCAGCGACTTAACAACAACAAGGTAAAGGAATTGGTGCTCAACTGGCATCTGATGAATAACAGCAGGTGGCAAAATGGAGCAGCTAGGGAAGAATCTCAGTTTTGGTATCTATCTATCAGATGTAAAGCTTAATAGAAATCTGAAGATTTTCAAAGAGGCACACTTTTCTTGAATCATTACTATGGTAATTAAAAATTGGGTTCATTTTAAATTCTTCTAACAAAAAGTTCTTTTCAGAATGCTTTTCTAAAATGTCTAGCTCAGGTCTATAAACCTAACCAAAGAATCACAGAGTGATTTTCTTACCCTCTCTTATTAGCTACCCTTTTACCATTTATTTTTTTTCAGGAAGAAGGGAACATAATTTGCGTCATTTGGCCTATAAAATCACTGAGTAGGCAATTTCTATATACCACTTAGCATGAATTTTGACAATATCTTTATGTGAAAAACTATGTACTTAGGTGCTGTGAATATTTTCATCCATGGCAACTGCCTTTAAAAACATTAGGTGGGTGTTTGTCTTCAATGTTAAAGGTTTTGTGCTTAAGAACTTTCACTGCTGACAGGGATCTATGGAATGACAAATTGGGCAGAGTATTTTTGCTGAAGGGACCGCCCACAGAGTTTCGTCACCCTCATTCTTGCAAAGGAGCTCTAAGCCTCCAACAGACCCCAGCTGCAGTCCCTGAATCCCTCCTGCCAGTCTGCTAAGAATTCCCCCTTATCCAAGCTGGGCAGCAAACCCTGCAGCAGGCTCTTCCAGAACAAATGCTGAGACTTTCACTAAAAACATCAAAACCAACTTTCCCTTCCCCATCAAAGCAGACACTCCATATTCACTGCAAACTAACAGAAAATTACCTGTGATAGATAGAAGGGACAGATACATCATCCTTATTCCTTGGACGTTCTGATCTGGCATTATCAACTAAGTAGCATTAAGAAACATGGGGTTAAAACCTGAAATAATCCATTCCCCTCCCCAATCCTTTAAAAGTATTCTCCCTAACATGCATTATCCTTTGCATGACACCCTGAGTTATGACACAGTCATTTGAGAAGTCCTTAGATCATGGAATAGGATCACTAGGAAAAGGAATAGTTGATAATAAAATAACTCTTGGAGAAAATGAAGTAGCAGCTCTCTTATGCGGTCAGGGACTATCCTGTGTGATGCTTACATCCTTAAGCAGCAGAAAGAATAAACATGATCATGGAATTACAAAGCAGAAATTAACTCCCAGGAGACGCAACGTGTGGACTGACTTGGGTACAACTGTTCTGAACCAACAGCCAAACACAGGAATAAGTTATAATTGTCAGAGAACCGGGGGTGGAAATGGTGATAAATGCACCTTTCAGAGTTTTGCCAGGCTTCCTGATATTCTCCTTAGTTGAACGCTGTGCACAGTCAGCCCTAAGCAGATCTATAAATTTTGCAATGATATCCTTTGTCTTTGGCCTATACATGCTATATTGCTCAGTTAGTTTCCGTTTGGTAATTCTGCCAGAAATTAATGAAACAGACAAAGCAGGTTCTTCAGCCAAACTGAAGAAACAGCATTCTTTTAAAGGCAGCTAGCAGGAATTTATAAGAGGTAAAGATTGCAGTTCTGCCAAGAGAATATGCTTTTGACATCTAAAAGATGACCTTCATAGCTGCTTTTAGAAGTAGGCGACAGAGATCTCACTTACTCAGTCCTTAATAAACTCTGCCTCCTTCTGCTTTGTAACTAGTTTGTCAAAATCTGCGGGTAGAGTCAGAAACGACAGCGACTCAACAACAGCAACAACAAAAGTAAGTGCTAACTGAACAGCAATTAGGAATATGTAACTATGACTTCATTACCTTTATGCCTGGCGTTTATATGGACGTTTTACCCCAAACATACCTTTTCTGGGATGTTACCAATTTCAAAATGATAAGGAAGAACGTGTAAGCACAGGAGTTGCTTTCAAGTGTTTCAGCCTGGTCTGTTAGGATAAAGTAACTATCAGGAATATGTAACTATGACTTCATTACCTTTATGTCTGGCGTTTATATGGACGTTTTACCCCAAACATACCTTCTCTGGGATGTTACCAATTTCAAAATGATAAGGAAGAACGTGTAAGCACAGGAGTTGCTTTCAAGTGTTTCAGCCTGGTCTGTTAGGATAAAGTAACTATCAGGAATATGTAACTATGACTTCATTACCTTTATGTCTGGCGTTTATATGGACGTTTTACCCCAAACATACCTTCTCTGGGATGTTACCAATTTCAAAATGATAAGGAAGAACGTGTAAGCACAGGAGTTGCTTTCAAGTGTTTCAGCCTGGTCTGTTAGGATAAAGTAACTATCAGGAATATGTAACTATGACTTCATTACCTTTATGTCTGGCGTTTATATGGACGTTTTACCCCAAACATACCTTCTCTGGGATGTTACCAATTTCAAAATGATAAGGAAGAACGTGTAAGTACAGGAGTTGCTTTCAAGTGTTTCAGCCTGGTCTGTTAGGATAAAGTAACTATCAGGACTAGTGGCTAGTGACCATTTTGAGGAGGTCTGGACAGTTCTCTGACTTAACCAACGATGTGGAGACTAAAATTCCCATTTTAAAGACTCCCCACATCCTGCACCATGCAACAGGATTCCTTCCTTTCTGGCCTGGCTGCCTCCCTCTCTCTCTTTCTTCTTTCCATCTATCCACAATTCTTTAATGACCACCTAGACGTAACAATAGCTAAAGTCACCGCAGTGGAAATTTGTAGCTGTAAACAATTCTCCCTAAAAGGAGATCTTTATAGATAAGAGGTAGTGAAAGGACCTTGGAGTTAGCTGAGAAGAATCAGGCGCAAGGCACAGTTTTGCCAAATCCTCTCTGCAGGACTCTGGTCCCAGCTACCTGTCTCAGAGTCATCAGCCACAAAAATGAGATATTGCTGCACAGTTTGATAAAATGCTTTGCCAGCTGCAAAATTACATACAAAGAGATGACATGTTTCCATTACTAATGGCATAAATATGGAACAAAGAGAAGCAAAAACACTTCTGTCCGGACTCTGTAATTACATATAATCAGCCTCGAATGTTGTTTCTCGGTAAATTATTCTTTTACAAAATGTGAAAAGATGGTTTGATTTGGAGGGGTAACCACTGAGTGATTACAAAACATGAAGTAAATATTAATAAATTATTCTTTTTCAAAATCACTGTCAATAATTTATATCTATTCAATTTTCTTATAAAATAAAACTGAAGAACAATTGAGCTAGAAGAAAAAGAAACTATCTCAAATATGTAATTATTTTCAACTTTCCAGATCCACATAATTCTATAATAGTTCTTACAATGTTTTTATTGAAGAATATGATTTATAATGTATTGTAAGTTTCAGGTGTAAGTCTCTAGCATTTCTGACTGAGCTTCCAAGTTACATAAATTCAATGTATTTATAATCTTATGTGTTATCTGAACAGTTTAAAACTCTAAAATAGTTAAAAGTATGAATAGCAACATGTCCATAGAAAATGGGCCATATTATCAGTAACTAAACATTTTGGAACACATACTATTGCATACTTTAGTAAACATGCAGAATAAGATTTTGAGGAGTAATTAAGTGTTTGCTGCTTCTTACTAAATATTTTCCCATAGAATCACACAGTGTATCTCCTGTAGAATACCAGGCTTTTTCTGCTCAAAGACAGCCTAAAAAGAAAATACTGCTGGAAAGGATGGTTTACTTTCTTGCTTGTTTTAAGTGGTGTTTTCCTTATCAGTGAAGTAGATAGCACCAACAAACCACAGCTATTACACAAAAGCCAACTGCTGATAAGAAACCAGTCTATTCTTCTTTTGACAATTAGCAGGAATTAGTATGAGTGTATAGTGTTTACCCCAAGGAAGGATCATTAGATCCTGTCTTCCCTGAGGGAATGAGCCCTGACTAGGAGTTTTAAGGACAATTGTTAACAATTTACTTGCAGAAGATGAAATTAAATCACTCCATACAGTTTCCTCAATAACATACACAAATATTAACAAGCTTTATATTCTGACATGAAAATGTCAATCACCGCAAAGTTGCAGGTTTTTTTTTTTTTTTTTTTCAATCCTTACCTGTAATATTCTCCGTGGCTACGTATTTAGAAATCTGCATGCTTCCTTGTTCTTCGATCTCCCAGTTTTTTTAAATAAATCTGAAATTATTATTTTTGCTTAGAATAGAGCAACTCAGCAATTGTGTACCAGAGCACTTTGAACTTCTACTAGGAAAAAATGCTTATGTTGTTCCTGAAAATGATGCTCTGGCTCAGAAGATGCGCAGGAAAAGCCACGCCACCTAATGCAGTTCCTATAGATGCCAACGGATGGGTGGGGAAGGCATTTGTTCTCCAAATGAAGAGCCAGAGCCAGGCAGAACCACGGAAGCATCATAGCTCTGGGTTGGCATTTTTTTTTTTTCCAAGTAGTAATTCAATCCTTTGCTGAATAGCAAATAGATACTTGGTGGGGAAAAGTGATAAGAGAAGATCAAAGAAAGCCATCCTGACCTGAGTATTCCCAGAGCTGATCTTGGCCTCAACTCTGCTATAGAAACACTTCCCTCTTCCTAAGGGAAGAACCATCATGAGACCATAAATGGAACCAGAACTTTCTAAAGTAGAATTAGAGCATCTCACTTCATGGACCTCAGCATTCACTAACAAACTGGAAGTAATGTTTCTTAAGATTTCTTTTCTTTTTTTTTTTTTATGGAGACCATTGTTTAAAGTCTTTATTGAATTTGTTACAATATCGCTTCTGTTTTATTTTTTGGTTTTTTGGCCTTCAGGCAGGGATCGACCCCCACACACACCCCCTGCATTGGAAGGTAAAGTTGTAACCCTTGGACTGCTAGGGAAGTCCCAAGCTGGAAATACTTTAGAAGCTGGTAGATTACCCAGAAGGTAAGCATCTGTCCAAAGAATAAGCTGACAAGGGCTGATGGAGGTTAATTGGTCAAGTATGGACTTGAGCTTTAGTATCTACTGTCCTATATTGAAAAAGAAGATACAAATCATCTCAAAAGAATAGTTCTGCAGCATTTCATAAAATTGCTCAAGCAATTCACAAAAGTGTACAGGATGCCCAAGGTCACAGAAGTGAATTGGGACACGCTTATTTTCTATTTTCTTATATGTATTTTGGGGCTGAAGTTGGTTCATAGCATCGCCTTTAGATTCTTCCCTCCCTTACAAGCTCTCTGGAAAGACTCTAGTATTATTTCTTCCTTCTTTAGCAGAATGAAAAGTGACCCCTGGGGGTTTCTGCTGGTAAAACAAAATCCTAATTTTTGTTGTAACCCTGAGCTTATTTGTGGCTAAACAGAAAACAGATTCTAAGTTGCCAGCAGTTGCTGACCAAATGCTTGGGTGTCATTAGATAGTGTTATCCTTGGAAAAATAAAACTTGTCAAGAAAGGTTATTTTTCAAACAATAGATGTTGCTTTTTTTTTTTTTCTTTCTTTCTTACATTTCACTCAATGATCACAGGGTGATCATTCTAGTCAACTGCTTCTTAGAGCAACAAATTTATGGCATAAACACCTTTTAGGACGTCTTAGCTTTGCTAAAGGAGTCTCCTACAGTGGATTGCTGGCTGGGTGGAGTCACAGGAAAGCTACATTTTCTTCCTTAAGCCAATAATCTTTTCATAGCAAAGAAGCCACTCCTGACATACAGGTCTGCTGTATATTTTCTATTAATTGTTGACAGTTTTATCTGAGTATAAAATTTCCATAGCCAGAAGCCAACAAACTTTCAAGCTGTTTGTTGACTCTTTTTCTATTCATTGACTCTTTTCCTATCAATACCTTTCCTAAAGGAGTAAAATCCATATAGCCTACAAAGCAAATACTAGCAGTACACTTGCCTGGCTTAATTTGATGTATTTATAGATCTCACCAGGTGAAATGTATAAGGGGCACATTCTTTATTCTGCATTTTCTACCAGTATCAGTTTGGCTGGAAGAAGGGCATGCCATTGTAGAAAATATTAAACTGTTATTTTCCAGATTGGCCAAAAGTTTGGAGCACCAAACAAATCACATCAAAACAAAGGGAAGTGATCAAGGATTCAGTTATTCAGGGAGTTGCTGAAATTCCCATGTGACATTTAATGACATGTGTTATTTTATTCATCAGGTAAATGAAAGTGCATGAAAGGTTAAAAGACAGGAACTATAAGGCAAATTCATTATCTTATCAAATAAAAAAAAATCATGGCGTATCAAAAATAAAAGTCATATGGTCATTTCAAGAGAAAATCAACACTGATGAGAGGGAAAATCAATTTCTATAAAAGTATCTATAAAGTATTTTTATCCTCCAAATCAAACCTAATCAAGCGTCCAGATACAGCTACTAATTTACAGGAGGAACACAGGTCGGGGCAACACAGAACGTCACAGGATGGAATTGGAA
The DNA here is from genome assembly GCA_006410615.1 of Neotragus moschatus. NCBI lineage: Eukaryota > Metazoa > Chordata > Mammalia > Artiodactyla > Bovidae > Neotragus > Neotragus moschatus. Next base: position 236,781 of record SJYA01003206.1, read on the forward strand.
AAACCCAAACTATGGAGGCTCTATAGGGCAAATAACCTGATTTCTTTAAAAAAAACTTTAAAGAAGATAAAAAGACAAAGACAACTAGAACTTGAAACAGATCCAAGGGTGAGAGAAAAGAAAAACCTAAAGTAGAGACATTAAAAAGAGATACATAAACCAATCAAAATGAGTAAAACTTATTTAAATCCTGATAAAAGAGGCACTCTGATCATTGATGAGATAATATACATTACTAAAGGGTTATCCTTAATTGGTATATATGTAAAATGCAATATGCTTATGTTTAAAAATAGTCCTTATCTTTCAGAGATACATGCTGTAATATCTCTACACTGAGTAATAAGATGTCTGTGATTTACTTCAAAACAGTAAGAGGAAAGGAAAGTGAGTGAAATCAGGAAAAAACAAAAGTGGTCACTGCTGAAGCAGATGATGGCTGCAAGGCAATTTGTTGCATTAGTCTCTGCACTTTCATATGTTCACTATGCATGTTTATCTATAGAGCATGTTTAAATGTATGCTTACCAATGTTAAAAACTTAAAAATGCAAAATATAAATTTCAGGCTTTTTAAAAAGATGTCTTTATAAACTGGAATTAGAATGATACTCTATACTACCCAAAAATATTGACTTCTGGCCACTAACCTAAGTCATACTTGACTGTGAAACTCTTAGGAAGGTGGTTTCCTTAATATCAAAGCTAAGCCAAGAATGCTGACTACTGCTTTGAAAGTTCTAGCCAATGCAACAAAGCAGAAATAACCAATTGTGGTATAACTGTAGGAAAGATGAAATAATCATTGGAAAATGATATAATTGGATGCTATCCATGGAGTCGGTTGCCACTTCCTTCTCTGGAGAAGACTCTTGAGAGTCTCTTGTACTGCAAGGAGATCAAAACAGTCAATCCTAAAGGAAATCAACCCTGAATAGTCATTTAAAAGGTTGCTGCTGAAACTGAAGCCCTGATACTCTGGCCACCTGATGAGAAGAGCTGACTCACTTGAAAAGATGCTGATTCTGGAAAAGATTGAGGGCCAAGTGGAGAAGTGGGTGGCAGAAGATAAGATGGTTGGATGGCATCACCAACTCACTGGACATGTGAAAGTCACTCAGTCGTGTCCAATTCTGCGACCCCATGGACTATACAGTCCATGGAATTCTCCAGGCCAGAATCCTGGAGTGGGTAGCCTTTCCCTGCTCCAGGGGATCTTCCCAACCCAGGGATTAAATCGAGGTTTTCTGCACTGCAGGTGAATTCTTTACCAGCTGAACCACTAGGGAAGACCAAGAATACTGGAATGGGTGGCCTATCCTTTCTCCAGCAGATCTTCCTGACCCAGGAATTGAATTGGGGTCTCCTGCATTGCAGGTGGATACTTTATCAAATTTGAACAAACTCTGAGAGAGTGGAGGATAGAAGAGACTGGAATGCCACAGTCCGAGGGGTTAAAAAGAGTGGAACATGACTTAGCAACTGATGAAGAAATGGTTGGACACCTATATTAACTAGCAAGAAAATCTAATAAAATAAAAGAATTATTTTTCACAACAGCAAGAGTAAATATCAGTCAATTAGGTCAGGTAGGTGTGATCCTAACAATAAATATGCAGAATGGGAGATACTTTGAAAGGGTGGTATAGAAGGGGAATTGCATCTGTACTTTGGGTAGAAGAAGGCATTCTATTAAAGGGAAAAGCAAACAAATTTGTGGATGTAGAAAACTGAATCTCACATTCAATGAAAAGCAGTAGTTCAGTTTGGGAGATGGATTGTGAATAGGGAGGTGAAGTTAATGAGGCTATAAAATAATAATATATCCATATTAAAGAAGCCCTGGATGGAATGAATGTTTAATCTGTAGGTCATGGAGGGAGCTGGGCTTTTGCTTAGGGTCATAATTAATAAAATTAATGGCCTACTCTATAGCGTTTGGAAGGGGAGAAAAATGGAGACCAGGAGACCAGTGAAGAAGCTGATATGAAGGCCTAAAGAGAGAGGAAGACTGCTCAAACTAGCACAGAAATGATGGGAAAGGAACTGGTGCCATCTTGAAGAAGTAACACTACTTTGTATGCATATACATTAAAATTAAGCAAGAACTAAATGAAGAAGTTTTCATTTCACACCTTGTATTGCACCTCTTTCTAAAGCATTCAAACAGACTAAACACACATTTTCTCGTTACTCTTCACACAATCTAGGAACTACTCATGATATTATTAGACAGAGGGACTGAAGCCCATTCTGAATACTCAACACTCATTGGTAAAATTAAAATGTCAAGTCTTGCAGCCAAAACTACATGACTGATGCTTTCCCAACGTAACTACCACATGTCTATTGATATCAAGGAATCTGTTACAAGCAGACAATATTCTAGTTCACCCAAAATTCTAAGTATACAGATATGTAGGTAGTGATAGTCTTAGGATTTATGAAAGCATGTCCTTGTCAGGAAATGATTCCTGACAAATCATTTAAAGTAATTATGTTCAGTATTTTGCATAAAGGAATCTCTATAAAAATATAGGTAAAAAAACAACGTTCAGACAACACAGACATCATCTTCCAAAGGTTTCAGGTTGGAGTCAGACCTCTTTGATCAGTGGATCGCTAACACAACAGACCTGAAGACTATCCCTTCAAACAGCACCTTGGCAGCTCTAAACCCCTAGACTGTCCATCGCTACACGCCATTTAGCCAAATTACAGCAATTCTGTGTTTCTGTGATGACTGTAGACATAAAGAGCCAGACTCCAGTTCCACAAGCTCAGTATTTTCCACACTGAGGCCAAAGGTTGTTGCGTATAAAGTAATGAAGCGGTAAAAGCATGTTTGACGATAGGAATCTTGCTGTCTTGTACTTGGCTAATTTCAAGGCACAGATTTTCCCAGAACTCCCGGGAGTTCCCTGTTCCCAGGTTCGTGACCAGAATAGCAAAACATCCCTTCCTGTAGGACGATGTGTCCATGAAATGTGTTTCTGCAGCTTTTAGGGTCCTAGCACAAATTCCAGGTCACTGAGTAAGACAGGAATCTTTTTTTGATATCACTGTGGCTGTTTACATATGGCCAGAAAACAAAGTTTCAAACACACAATTTTTTTTTTTTAATGGAAGTATAGTTGACTAGAAAAGGAAATGGCAACCCACTCCAATATTCTTGCCTGAGAAATCCCATGGACACAGGAGTCTGGCGGGCTACAGTCCATGGGGTTGCAAAAGAGTCAGACGTGACTTAGCAACAAGACATCATCATTACCACCACCACCAATAGTTGATTTGCAATGTTGTGTTAATTTCCACGGTGCAGCAAAGGGATTCAGTTATGCGTATGTACATTCTTTTTAAATATCCTTTTCCATTATGGATTATCACGGAATACTGAGTACAGTTCTCTGTGCTCTACAGAAGGACCCTGGTGTTTATCGAGTCTATAAACGAAGCTTACATCTGCTAACCTCGACCTCCCCCTCCATCCCTTCCTAAGCCCGTCCCCCTTGGCAAGCACCCCTCTGTTCTCTGTGTCTGTCATTCTATTTCTGTTTCATAAACAGGGTCATCTGAGAAACACACATAACTTTCAATGCTTCACCTCCAGAGAACACTTTGCCCTGCTGCCCAGAGGACTAGCTGGTCTCATAATATTTAGTTCACTCTAGGTCTTATTTTTCTAAAGAACATATTCTTTTGAGGTTAGAGGTGGGGATGGGAAATATGACAGGCAAATCCCACGCCTTTGCAGGAACTGGGCCGAAATTATAAATTAACCTCCACTACATTATGCCTAAAGAAGCTTTCCTTCAGGGCTTGGGATTTTTGTTCTATTTTGTTTTTCAATTTCTAGGCCTTCACACTCAAGCTGAACAGACACCTGTTTTCCTACTGTTGCCATTAAACCTTGTTGTTCAATAAAAGGAAGCAGGCAGCTGCACGCTTCGAACTCTTTTTCCAAAGTACACAATATATTAAAAAAAAAACCAACAAAACAAAACCTGGAGCCATGTGTTCAGTGTCCTACTCTCATCATCTGGTCAAACTGTTTTATATACTGACATCATTTGCTTGTTAGAAAAACTCAATGGAAATCATCATTCCGCTTACAGCTAAACCCAACAAGGGCACCTTGAAACACACTGTAAAAGAAGGTAGAGGAAAGGCCAGGATATTATGGAAGCTGCCTGGCTGTTTCCCTGCTCTGGAAGAAACAGGGAATATTAAGAAGGTTCACATGTAGGGTCTTAGTTACAATTTATTATTTTTTTCACATTTTCAAAATTAATTTTTAAATTGAAGGATAATTGCTTTACAGAATTTTGTTGTTTTCTTTCAAACCTCAACATGAATCAGCCATAGATATACATGTATCCCTTCCCTTTTGAACCTCCCTCCCATCTCCCTCGCCACGTTTTCTTTTTCCTGGAGGCGATATATCTAGCTGGGCAATAAAACACTTTTATCTCCTGATGCTGTAATAATTCAGAATGGCTATGGTCTTCCTGGCTTTCAAATATAAACCACAGACACTGCAAATCTGTATCTACTACAGATCTTTGCTCTTTCCATTCCTCACTGAGGGCTCCACACCTAAACATTGATGAAGGAAAGAGCATACAGCAGGAAATCAGGGCTGCGTAGCCCCTTAGCTGTGAGGGAACCATGGCTCTGCAAAGCCACCCCAAAACATCCAAGCAGGCAGAACTCAACCCAACCTTAGCCCACGTCCACTTTGCCAGTTTAATTCCTCCTGTTCCCATGCAGTTTTTGCAGAGGTATCAAACATCTTCAGTTGAAATTTGTCACTTATGCAAAAGTTTTTTTTTTTTTTTTTTTTAATATCCTATGATGCTAGGCTATTTATTTATTTAGCACTTGCTATGCAGCGTGTGGGATCTTAAGTTGCCTAACCGGGAATTGAACCTGTACCCCTTGCTCTGGAAGCACAGAATCTTAACCACTGGAATGTCAGGGAAATCTAGGAAAAGCTTTAAAGAAGTCAAACACTTTGCAGAACCAAACAGTAAGGCTCAGTAGGAATCTGCGCTCAGATAAGCAATTCCAAATACTTAGTGAGAACTCGCCAGTTCAGCCATGACTGAATCCAGTGACTATCCCAATGGGGAAATCCAGCCAGTGTTAGTCATGATTCTGAGCTCCTCTAAGGGAAAGTCCACAGACCACAGGCAAGTCCTGGTTATATTTCTTAGTGGAAACAAACCATCCGAGACAAAGGCGATCTTGTTAATAAGAAGAAACCAGAGCTTGATCCCTATTCTTTCAAAAGACCTGTTTGATTCATGGCTTGTCCCTTACGGATGCCTTACTTCCTAATAATACTGAAATACAGAGCTCTTTTGTTAAAAGAAATTTTTTTTTTTTTTTTTGTGATTACACACCTTGCTAGTGTGTTCAATGATTAATCCCAGGGATGTAAATATCTTCACAGACATCAGTCCCAGATGGGTGCTCTTTTCTGTTGAGGAGCTTGCTTCTCCCTGTACCTTAATGCCTCATGTTCTATGCCCCAAAATTGAGTGCTTCCAATTTTCTCAGAGTCTAAAGAACTCACGGAAGTGAGTCATTATTCTACAGATGCCACACAAGTTCCTGGAATTACATGGTGATAATGAGAAAAGGATCTTAATTACCAGACAGATGTTGTTAGAACTCAGTAATCCCTCACCGCTCCTTCACATTGTTTTCCATTAAAAGGTTATCACAACCTGTCAAGTGGCCGCATGGACCTATCACAGCCACCAGACTAGGCCTGAGGTCCATGCTTGGGAAGTTAATTCCCCACTTGCCAGAGCACTGTTTGTGTGTCTGTGTGTTTGCTTGTGACTATCGCTTTCCTTCCTTAGAAAATCAAACTGCACTGTTACTCACTGACTTAAAGCTGCTTTCTACCTCTAGATTTTTTTTGGGGGGGGGGGTAGAAAAAAGTGACAGGACCTGAAGAATTCATTTGTAAATAAGGACGGTGGCTATTTTGTCCTTAACACAATCTCATCAATCCTGGAATCAAAGCTCTTTTCCTAGAGCTTATAAAGTGTCCAAGATATCCCATGATTTCCCCCCATTTTTGTTTTCTAGACTTCTTGTTTTGTTTTTAGTCTAATTAGTTGACATTTTTTCATCATAAAGTCAAATACAATTTTCAGCAGACTGAATAAAAACTAATTCATTATTTACCAATACAGGTCAAATATCTGATTACTCTTTAAAGTATTTCAAAGTCAGTGTTAACCCTTTGCCCGATGCAGTCCTTCAAAGAGCCACCTAGTGATTCTGTCTGTTTTCATTTTTTGTCTGTTTGTTTGTTTTCAGGATTTGAAGGCCATTTCATCTGTGAATTATTTCAGTTGTAAATAACAAATTTTAGTCGCTCAAAGGTGAACAAGCAGAACACATGGAGGAACAGATGGAAATTGTAAGCGAATGCATAGTGTCAAAATATTTCTTCTAAAGTCAGAACTAGACATTGGCATATCCACAGTAATTTCCACCGAAAATGCTGGCCACACATATTTTTAAAATTAGAAAAAAATCTTACCCATGAACATTAGAGAGAAAGTACACAAAAAAGGAATCCGATGGCGGAGGGAAGAGAAAGAGAAAACGAGAACGATGTTGTTGGTTCTGGGAAAGCTTAGTACATCTTGGGCCCTAAAAGTGAATCTGAAGGTCAATTCAATCGGGAAGGTCTGGGATGCCAGTTTTGTGACATAAAGAAGGATGTAGCATCCTTCAGGGAATGAACTTAGTCACAGGAGGGTTTATTGCAACTGGAAGGATTTTTGATGCTGAAGTGAAGTGTGGTTAGTTGCCTTGGTTTCTTTTTCCCTGTTGAATGCACCATATTCCTTGGGCCGAGAGCCTGGACAATTGCAATTTATGGTAAAGTCTAGCTTCAAATCCTGACATGAAGTTGGAGTTTCCTACACAGAACCAAAATAATAGCAACACGGCCATAAGAAAACTTACAGAAATTGAAGAAGTGATGAAATGGAGTCTTTTAAACAGGCAATGTGACCTATGCTGCTGGAATCACATTCTAGAGAAAGGTAACCCCAGGACATATGCACAGGTCAAAGAGAGAAGGGGACTGAGCAAGGAATTGTTCTGCATTGTTCAGTCGCTAAGTTCTGCCCAACTTTGCAAGGCCATGGACGGCAGCACGCCAGGCTTCTCTGTCCTTTACTATCTCCTAGAGCTTGCTCAAACTCATGTCCACTGAGTCAAGTCCATCTCATCTTCTGTCGCCCCCTTCTCCTACCCTCAATCTTTCCCAGCATCATGTGAGTCTTCTTACATCTGGGACCAGTGCTCCAACCTCTAAATGACACTGCTGACCATTTGAGAAACTCGGTGAAAGAAGTCAGGACTGACTCAGCTCTAGAGATATGAAATGCATCTGATTTATTGCAATGTCTCCTCTGTTTTATAAGGAATTCTGTGCCTTGGCATAAAATGAGGTCAGAACAGAGTCCCGACTGCTCTTAGATCAGACGACCAAGGGAGCAGAGGTCTAGACAGAGAGGATCCATCGCTCTCATAATTGATGACAAGAAACAACAGGGCTGGCACTGAAGTCTTAGGCACAAGTACCCTGAAAAATCATCAGGAGTATTTTATAATCCCAACAACACACCCTCATTGCTCAGCTAAACCTGATGACTTAATAAGGTAAAAATGATACGCTCGAAGTTGGAGGAGAGAAGTTATCATTTCAGTGAGATTGACAGGCATCTGTACCAAATCCAAATATAGAACTTGCAACTGTTAGCATTTCCAGTTCTTCAAGCATAAATTAAAATAAGGGATAAGTACCTTAAAATTATTCAAAAGTTGAAGAATGGGCATGCTTTGTGGCTAACTAGGAAGCAAATGCTACATTCTCCATCAGGTATCTTTCATTCTCTACTTCTGCATTTTCTACTAAAATTCATTCTACTTAATTTTCATTCTCTACTTCCAGCTCTTTTCTGGTAAAATATATATATGTATATATTAAAAATATATATATATATATATATATATATATATATATAATGATAATAACAAAAAACGAAGATCATGGCATCCGGTCCTATCACTTCATGGGAAATAGATGGGGAAACAGTGGAAACAGTGTCAGACTTTATTTTCGGGGGCTCCAAAATCACTGCAGATGGTGACTGCAGCCATGAAATCAAAAGATGCTTACTCCTTGGAAGAAAAGTTATGACCAACCTAGACAGCATATTCAAAAGCAGAGACATTACTTTGCCGACTAAGGTCCGTCTAGTCAAGGCTATGGTTTTTCCAGTAGTCATGTATGGATGTGAGTTGGACTGTGAAGAAGGCTGAGTGCCAAAGAATTGATGCTTTTGAACTGTGGTGTTGGAGAAGACTCTTGAGAGTCCCTTGGACTGCAAGGAGATCCAACCAGTCCATTCTGAAGGAGATAGGCCCTGGGATTTCTTNTCCAGTAGTCATGTATGGATGTGAGTTGGACTGTGAAGAAGGCTGAGTGCCAAAGAATTGATGCTTTTGAACTGTGGTGTTGGAGAAGACTCTTGAGAGTCCCTTGGACTGCAAGGAGATCCAACCAGTCCATTCTGAAGGAGATAGGCCCTGGGATTTCTTTGGAAGGAATGATGCTAAAGCTGAAGCTCCAGTTCTTTGGCCACCTCATGCGAAGAGCTGACTCACTGGAAAAGACCCTGATGCTGGGAGGGATTGGGGGCAGGAGGAGAAGGGGACGACCGAGGATGAGATGGCTGGATGGCATCACTGACTCGATGGATGTGAGTCTGAGTGAATTCCGGGAGTTGGTGATGGACAGGGAGGCCTGGCGTGCTGCGATTCATGGGGTCGCAAAGAGTCGGACACGACTGAGCGACTGAACTGAACTAAACTGAACTGATGCTTGGTTACCTTTCTGAATAAGGGTCCCAGACTCTTTAAAGGCAATTCCCACTATATATATTATCTAAAAGGGAAATAAAAAATGAAAAAAAAAACCAACCCAGGTGGTAAAGGATTAAATTGAATTGTCATCATTACCTGTGACAGGAACTGCCCTTCTCTGTCCCAGAAGCATCAATGTCAGAAAGACTGTCCTGATTCTTTAATCTTTGGTAGATTTGAGGAATACAAAGTACTGTTAGGAAACAGTTTCTATACAATGTCAGAAAGAAAAAAAAACCATCAGATTAATCAGGGGCTCAAAGAGAAAAGTACAAAAAAAGGGTCATGTCAGACTTACTAGTTACTCAGGTGAATTCTCCTGCCCAGTATCCAATTGTGAAATCTTAAAAAGCAGTGCTTTTCTGGGAATACAACCTTTCTGCTGCCTTTCTCATTAACAGAAGAAGCAAATCTATCCATGATTAACAGTCATACTTCTAGAATATGACCCAGAATAAATTACACCACAATAAAGCTAAGAGTTAAACAGCAGAGATCACATTAAATATGTTCACAACCATCATTTCTATTGGGCAAGCTATTTACCATGTTCTGGCTTTAATGTAATCTTCAAGGTAGGTAAGGGAAAAGCACAAAAGAAATGAGAAGCAGAGAGAGAAGACATTTTATGACTCCAAAGATAGAAGGATTCTCTAGATATTATATTTTTATTCTAAGCACCTTCTTCTTGACATCATAAAACTTCATCCTTTTCTTTAGTTATCTTGTCTTCTGCAGTAGAAATCATATCTACCTAACCCAGTAGGTATCTAGCATTGATACCATTGGCTGTAAATTGGTAGGGAATGTCTTTTGCTTTTATTCTCTCTGTTTCATTTTTTTTCCAGGAAGGATAAATAAATGCTAAAGAATCTCAAAAATTATCTGTAGGGTAAAGGCAATACAATCCTTAGCAAAGAACAAGATGCATATTCATTAAATGTCTACAGTGTCAGGTATTCCAGCCCCATAGTCATCAAAATTAGCCCTAAGAAATAGGTATGGGCTTCCCTGGTGCTTCAGTTGGTATAGAATCTGACTACAATGCAGGAGCCCCAGGATCGATCCCTGGGAAGGAAATAGCAACCCACTCCAGTATTCTTGCCTGGAAAATCCCATGGACAGAGGAGCCTGACAGGGTGCAGTCCACCAGGTCACAAAGAGTCAGACATAACTTAGCAACTAAACCGGTGTTATCCTTTTTACAGATGAAGAAACTCAGGTTGAAAGAAAATGAACTGCAGGCCTGTGTTCTCAGAGTAACAAACAAAGTGGAGAGAAATTCTAAGGCAGGTGGACTGCAAGCCCATAATATATCCATGAAAGCTTCCTGTCTCACGATTCTTTCAGTCCAGAACTACCTGTGACCACGTGGTAAAAAATAAACAAACATATAAGAAACTAACATCCTTTTCTCAGACTGAGAAGTAGCATTCTTCTACCTTCCATAAAAAATCACTTTCTGAGTATGTCTGTATGTCAGAAATGAGACTCAAAACATTACTTTTACATCATGCATTCTTAGCAGAAGACAGGAGGACAATGTCAGTCACATCAGTGCAATTCTAATCTTAATTCAGGTAAAATGTTCAGTCCATGTTGTCTAATATTACATGGTACATTTCATAATATGCAGATAAAGTGGTTGTCTTTTCAGTTAAAGTTTTCTAAGAACCAGAAGACTAAACCAATACTGAATGGTTTAGGCTGAACTGGGAAAGTGACCAAAAAATTTGGCAATATGACCCGCCGATGTGACAGTGTTATAATGGGTCTTATCTAACCTCCATTCAAATTATCCTTATTTTTCTTTTTAAAGTTCTTTTTTTGGAAAAAAATTTAACTTTCATTTATTAATAACGTCCAAGTTAGAAAAACCCACCTCATTTCTTTCTTTCTGAAGCCAAGGTAAGAGAAAATTATGCAGGTACATATTACAAATGCATGTACAAACATAAATACACAGATTTATAGACATCATTGGAGAATTATGGCAGCAGGAACTATTCCAAGTGAAATACCAAATTAGTTATGATGCTTGAACAATATTTAATATTTGCATATGATATCTGATTGACCTCAATGCAATTTAATACCACGAGATCCTTTAAAAGTTTATTGAATTCAGCAAAGAGATACGGAGAAAAGAAAAAAAAAGTGTATCTAAAGAGATGCACATAAATTATATAAAATGAAAATTATCTCCAGTGACATTTGAAATTAGGCTCATTTTGTTGACCTGTAATTTTTTTCTAACTTCATTTTCATATACTATCTAAATCACCCACAAGAAGGTGTTAAAAATGGGTGCTATGGTAGCACTCTTAATTGAAAATCAAACGCTGGGACTTCCCTGGTGTTCCAGTGGTTAAGACTTTGCCTTCCAATGCAGAGGGTATGGATTTGATCTCTGGTCAGGGAGTTAAGATCCCAAATGGCTCAAGGCCAAAAAACCCCCCCAAAATATAAAACAGAAGAAATATTGTAACAAGTTCAGTAAAGATTCTTAAAATGGTCCATATCAAAACAATGTTTTTTTTAAAAAAGTCAAATCCTGACTACCAGTTAGTTTAAATGAATAACTATTAAAAAAATGGACTTTCTAAATAGTCTCTAAATGAGACCACCTTCTTTTGGTTAGATTTCATGTAAGGATCATCTAATCAAAACTGCTTTATATATTCATCCCTAACAAAATGAATGCTATATATCAGAGAGTGATGGATGAATTAAAGTGTTCACTAATGACAAAGGGCAGCAAAATTGAAGAAGAATGCAGTTGCTTAATTTTTGTCAACTTATTCTCTATTAGTAATATGGTAGCTCTTTTACGAATTTTTTATTCAGTTGACACTGTCAAGTCTTATTAAAAACTTGAAATATTGCAAATCATAGATTTGCTCAAAGTCAGTTAAAGATTGTATATTTATTTCTACAGTAAGATAAGACAGTTTTTTAAGCTATAAATGTGCATAAGAGACATGACTAAAATATTGAATTTTGTACTTCCAAATGCACCATTAACATTTTTAGGTTAGCATCCTTTGTTTCCTAAAAATAAGCAGTCAATGTTAAGCAGAAATGTCGAGAAATCAATAAAAAGTAATTAGGAAGAGTGTTTAATGTCCTTGAGAAAAGCTTTGAAGGCTGAAAGGGGAGCTTTGATGGAATGAACAGTCAAAATTCTTATGTTCCGCCCCTCCCTAATAAAAAGAAAAGGCAATCATGTAAATTACTTTATTTAAAAAATAACCATATAAGTGCCAAATGTCACCCTGGGCCATACTGCAGTTAATGAGGTTTCATTATAAAAATTCATAGCTGAAAACTGTCTTGCAGAACTGATTCCTCTATAAAGTAACTGGATATATCCATGCACATTCACAGACAACAAAGAAAATATCATTTTAACACACAGATGCTTGGGTAACTATTTCTATCATCTCTGAGAAAAGACATTGAAGGAAAGGAAATAATTATTGAGTGACTTCAAGAGGCCAGTGAAAAATGACCTTACAGAGTTCTCCCAATAGCCTGTACGTTCTGTATTATTTCTCCTACTTATTGGAAAGCAAAATGAGTCTCAGAGAGATTAAAGAGTATGCCAGCTTATTTTTAAGTTGGGACTAGCATCACTTAGGGCTTCCCCGGTGGATCAGTAGTAAAGAATTTGCCTGCCAACGCAGAAGATGTGAGTTTGATCCCTGGGTCAAGAAGATCCCTGGAGAAGGAAATGGCAACCCACTCCAGTGTTCTTGCTTGGAAAATCCCATGGACAGAGGAGTCCGATGGGCTACAATCCATGGAGTCACAAAAGAGCTGGACACGTCTTAGTGGCTAACCAACCAACCAAGCCTTATTTAATACAGAAACCCAATTTTCTAAAAGGCAGCTGCAGCAAGAACGTTAACAAAAATCACATTCCTTCAAAAGGAACAAAACACAAAGGCCACGAACTTCTTAGACATATTTTCACTTATGTGATTGTTTTGAAGCACACAGCTTCAAAAAACAAAGGGCCGTACTTAAAACTTCTTTTTCAATATATCTTTAATAGAAACATTGAAGTTGAATTATGTTAACATACAGTACAGGAAATCCACTCATGTAATTTCAAATATTGTTGGCCATGAAAGAGAAACGTTATCGCCTGACAAAAGGGAACACTTTATTTCACATCCAGTTTGGAACGGTCCCTAATTTTTTCTTTCTCTTCTGAATCTCTCTGAAAACAATTCTGAGGAAGCATTTTGCCTTACTTTTGCACCTACTGTCCTTCTCTCAAGAATATGACAAGATTGGAAAGACAAACTAGCTCTTGAGTTTGTACAATTTTCTTACCTTAGGGCACTATTACAACTAATTTTAGGTAAGATTTTGTTATTACTGCTAATCAAAATAAATATAACACTGCATGTTTATTTTAGAAATAGATGGCAAGTCTGCTGTATCTAATACTTGGCTATCAGTTCAGTTCAGTCGCTCAGTCGTGTTCGACTCTTTGCGATCCCATGAATCACAGCACGCCAGGCCTCCCTATCCAACACCAACTCCTGAAGTCCACCCAAACTCATGTCCATTGTGTTGGTGATGCCATCCAGCCATCTCATCCTCTGTCATCCCCTTCTCCTCCTGCCCTCAATCTTTCCCAGCATCAGAGTCAGCTCTTCGCACCAGGTGGCCAAAGTATTGGAGTTTCAGCTTCAGCATCAGTCCTTCCAATGAATATTCAGGACTGATCTCCTTTAGGATGGACTGGTTGGATCTCCTTGCAGTCCAAGGGACTCTCACGAGTCTTCTCTAACACCACAGTTCAAAAGCATCAATTCTTCGGCGCTCAGCTTTCTTATACTTGGCTGTAAATTACTTAAATTAAGAGAATTCAAAGTGCCATTTATCAAGTGATAAATAAGCACTGCATCCAAGCACAAAATTCACTTTTTCTTGAAATGTATTGTTTTCTCTTTATATGGATTGCTTTTAATTTTTCCAGAATATTCAGATAACATTGGAAGAAGAAACAAAAAACTTCCTTCACAAAAGGACTTTGTAAACTTAGTGAATAATTGAAACTATATTTACTTTGATAATAAATACCACTTATCTATAGAAAAAGATTCATTTCTAAAGCCTTCTTTCTGTTGAAATCCTTGTCCACAGTATTAATTCTGACTATTGGTTTTAATGACCCACTGAATCAAGTTATACAAGTGAGCCTAATATTTGGTGAAACATGCTTTGAAAAACATTTAAAATTCTAAAAGAAAATTGCCAAGCCTTCCTTAGGTCTTCAGTTTAGGACTACTACAGAGGAATTTTAAAAACCTTTTTGAGGATCACACATTTTTGTCATAATTGAAGGCTAAAATTCCTAAAAGAAAATGCTGGTTATCTTTTCCTTAAATTACTATTATTTTATAATTCTATAATCTTGAGAAATCACACACACACTTATGCACACTTGCAACGCCTCTTTTAAAGGTTTTAATTTTCAAGTTTAACTTTAAAAAAAGCATACTGGCCATCCAATGCATTGAAGTCTTTCCTCAGGCATAAGGCCAAAATGATTCCATTTGACTTGCTCTGCAGGATACCACATGATGCTTCAGATCAAATAAGAAAACTATAAGTACATTTTTTTTTCTTGTTTGGCTACTCAGGATTCTTACAAGTCCCAGGAGAAGAAAGATCAATGAATGAAGATATAAGATCAACTTATAAACAGAGTTAACATTTGAAAATCTTCAGTGAAGTTTTCATCCAAGATGGACTTCTCCCTCATCCATCACAAACTTTTCATCTCATGACCCTGCTATGAGCTCAGTCAGTCCTCGGAGACAGATTTAGTCTCTGTGAATCCAGTCTAGGTGTCTAAACTTTGGTTTGGATAATTTTTTAAAAATTTGTTATATTTCTTTTGGTAGTGCATGGATTTAATTGCGCTGAGGCATGTGGGATCTTAGTTTCCCTGACCAAGGATCAAACTCATGTCCCCTGTGTTGGAAGGCAGATTCTTAAACCACTGGGCCACAAGAGAAGTCCCTGGATCATTTTTACGAGTCCTGTTTATCTCATTCTGCTAGAGCATCTCTGTGTAAGCCAATTCCTCTGACTCAGTTTACATCCTTTACATCCAAGGGTGTCTCTTCCAGTCCCGTGGTCTACATTCAGGCAATCTTTCCCCATGCTGTTCACTGCTGCTGCTGCTAAATCGCTTCAGTCGTGTCTGACTCTGTGTGACCCTAGAGACGGCAGCCCACCAGGCTCCCCCATCCCTGGGATTCTCCAGGCAAGAACACTGGAGTGGGTTGCCATTTCCTTCTCCAATGCATGAAAGTGAAAGGTCAAAGTGAAGTCACTCAGTCATGTCTGACTCCTTGCAACCCCATGGACTGCAGCCCACCAGGTTCCTCCGTCCATGGGAGTTTCTAGGCAAGAGTACTGGGGTAGGGTGCCATTGCCTTCTCTGGTGCTGCTCACTACCCATTCCTATATGTTTGGTTTCCTGAAGGAATCTCATTTTTTCTTTCCTTTTCTCTAATTTACAGCCTAGGACTAAACCTTTTGTCTTTAATGATAAACTTGGTATTCTTGGCTCGGATCAGACTCTCCTCTCATTCTTCCTGGTCTTTTGGATCCTTCTACTCCCAACTGCTTTGTAAAACCATCTGTCCAATTCAGCCACAGCCCTCAGGAAAGGAAAAATCTTAAGTGCTGGCTCCTCTGTTTGGCCCCAGCCTCCCAGCAGTGTGGGTTACACAAGAAGGCATGAGATTTCTTCCGCCATTTAATAATCAATAGTTCTTGTTTCTTCAAAGATAATCTCTCAAAGGCAGGGCTCAGTTTCCATCTCTAGGTCTAGAAGTACAGGCCCCTTCTTGGATCAAGTTGACAAAATCTACCCCTCCCGCACCCTCCACACACCCTGGATGCCCCTTTCTTTGTGTTTTCATGGTCTCAGGATTCAAGTCCCAAGGCAGTTATAATTTCAGGGTTCATCATACTGTCAATGGAATGGCTTGCTGTTGGGCTCTGAGCAGTCCAAGGGTGGGTCATGTACAAATTCTTAGCGTCAACAATATTTATTCCATGTTTACAGGGTGCACTATGAGGACACGAAAGCCCATCTGGAGCTCACAAATTAGGCTGAGTTTGCAACAGAACTTTGCAAACTTATGCCCGCAGCACAACGACTGCAGAATAGAGAATAACCCTGTGCTATGAGCCAGAGGGAAGAATATGAAGACAGGCTGAGACAACTTTTCAAACTGTATGAACATAGCTAGCAAGGTTCCCTGGAATGGAAGTCCAGAAGAAGAGGTGAAATGCCTCAGTAATCATATCTTTATTTCACTTAGTCACTATGCATGTCATGGACTCAGTCATAATCGGAAACAGTTTTCAGACAGAAAAGAGTAGAAAGAACATTGGATAAAAGAAACTGGTTCACAGGACAGATATTTGTTTGGTTAAGGGGCTCAAATTTTGCCATATACAGAAGGTAGATGAAGTTATCTTCAGGTTGATGTTTATTGCTGCTGCTGCTGGTGGTTTGGTAGCTAAGTCATATCTGACTCCTGCAACCCCATGGACTGTAGCCCGCCAGGCTCCTCTGTCCACAGGATTCTCCAGGCAAGAATACTGGAGTGGGTTGTCATTTCCTTCTCCATGTTTATTGCTAGTGGTAATCAAAGTTGAACATATGAAACGATTACATATTTAAGTGGTAGAGACTGGGTTCAATAACGGAGGCTACAGGAACACTAATTCTCAGCTGAATATAAAAAAAAAACTTTAGAGCTAATCAAAGATAAAATAGATGCAGGCTGCTCATTTTTTGTGACAAAAAAGCACAGACTAGTTGCCAATTGCTTGCCAATGGGACTCACTCAAACTCAAGATTGCTTCCAACTTTGAGGTTCTATGGTTTTATCTTATTTATTTTTGTGTTACAATAAAACTTTACATAGGGTCATTGAAATGTACATTTCTCATAATTTTCATACATCTTACTGAGGTTCCCTTCACTATCCACAGTTATTTGCCAATGGCACAAACAGAGGCTGTAAATTTCTGATGCTGAACTTATCGAAGTGCACTAACACTTCTTTTGTTCTTTTTAAAAATTGAAGTATAGTTCATGTGCAATATTGTATAAGTTACAGGTGTACGATACAGTGATTCACAATTTACAAATGTTATATACTCCACTTACAAAATACCAGCTATATCCCATGTTGTACAATATATCCTTATATTTTATTTTATACCTAAAAATTTGTACCTCTTTCTCCTCTACTTTTATATCACCCCACCCTCCTAGGGGTTCTATGATTTTAGAGAGGGGATTAAACAGTAATATCAGTGATACTAGTGGTTTGCACCAAACTCAACAATGTTCACATTTAAGCATGATCTGACATGATGACTACAGATCACAAAGCACTACATCTTAATCTCAATTTCAAGCATCCTGATTTTAATTCCTCAACTTGCAACTGGTACATATTAGGACAGGAAGCCCCTCACGTATTTCCTCTTTCTGTAAATCTCTAAAGTGAAAACTGTGCCACTTTAGCAGGTCAAGGATAGCAGAAGCCAATTAAAATACATTGTCATTTATCATATACTGATGGCTATTCTTAAAAGCTATACTTTATTAACATTAAACAAAATCCTTTGGCTACCAAAGAATATTTTTTTGTGTTCAGAATTTCAAAATACATATAACAAAAGAAACAACTACATTTTATGAAGTCAAGCTTATATTTTCAGTGGTCATAAAAAGCACAACCCAATTATCACAAATCTAGAATGACAGGCATTAACTGCATTTCTGTCCCCACAGATTACTAATTTCATGGATGAGACTTCCTATAGCTTTTACCAGCCATCAGCAGATGAGTGGGAGTGGCGGTGACCAAATGCACCAGGCCCAATAAAACCTTCCTATACACGATAAATATGAACTCGCTCGTGCTCTGACTTGAAGAATCAAGCCATTATATTTTAGTGGTGATTTTCAAGCAGAAATATTTGAACTCACTCCACCAATTTTATGACAGTAGTGGCAAAATAAAGCATGGAATAAGCAGACATTCTACAAAAACACAAGCAATATCTCTGCATTTTTCTCAAGTCATACACTGGTTTGAGCCTTGGGAAATCAGATCTTGCCTTTTAATACAGATTTTGAACTCCTTTTGTTTGTTTGTCTATTATGCTGGTGTCTCATCATAAAATACGTGAGAACATGTTTCTAACTGTCTGCGTGACACGGAGATTCATCTTCTACCCATTACACAAAAGTTCTTTTCTTGTGTCTACTGCAAAGCAATTTATACAATTAAGTAAACTTTAGGAGACTTCAGCCTGATGGTATCATAGTTCCTCAAAGGAAAGTACCCTGATAATAGATGGATTCTTAAAATAAAAAAGAAAGAAATGATCATTTCAAAGATGCAACTCTAAATTCATTCAATCCCGCTCAATAAATGGCCATAAAAATTCACAAGTCTGTCACACGTTTCATTTAATATGTACCCTCCCCACCCTTTGCTCTAACCTGAACCGACTCCTCAGAGAGGTAAAGCATAGGGGGAGAAAAAGTTAAGGAAAAGATTCTTTTTAGCCCACCTTGCATATATCATTCCTCTCTACGATGGCTGGTGGGCAACTGGCAATTTGTTAAATTAAGTCATTTCCTTGGAATCATTCTTCATGACTGAAGGACCACATTTCTGGTCTATAATGAGCCATTAGTTTAAAAGTGCCTGTTCAGCATATCCCTTTTTCGCTGATGGTATCTGAAACTAACCAGTGTATGGCCGTCAGCACATGCAAAGAAGTCAGAAGGACAGTGACAGTGAAACCATCTTTATCAGGAGTCACTACTGCATGAGGCCAGCGTGTTCCTATAAAAGACTCCCTTTTTCAATGGCTGAATTTGTTCTATCCATAGCTCAATGCAAATAGGTATTTAGTCACTGATCATCTTAAAAGTCCCCCAGTTAAAGACCAAAGCATAAACTTTAAGTTGTATGAATACTTTTATTCCAAATTCTTGGTTCCAGATTTTTTAAATAGCTTGCTTTATTAAGATTTTTGCAAAAGAAGCCTGGACATAGGAATAGATTGCCCTTTGTCATTTTCTTTTCTGTACAGATTTTCATTTCTATCATTTTCCTTCCTGTGCATGGACTGACCAGAAGGAAATAAATTACACTCTGTTTACATATCAACTTATCAAAAAAGGACATGAAAAACTGCCACCAGAACAGCCTCGTACTTAAGAGTCCTTATCAACCCCTGAAGTCTTAAAAGAAACTATTTTAGAAGAAAAATAAGTTGATGTTAAAGAGAAAGTAATACAATAGTCAACTGTATGTAAGACATTTGTTTACGTGTGTGTATGTGCAAAATTCTTTTTCTGAATCATATTCCTATTGCTATTAGTACTACTGCTACTTCAAAGATATACACCTGATAGCCAGCTGATGAAAAATCCAGAGATTTCTTTCACTACAGGCTCCTCCCACTTTTGGAAGGATACTGGTATCAGGTACAATTAAGAATATTAAACTAAGAAGTGAACTTTGCATGCCCCTTCATAAGCAGAATTTTTGGTTTACTGTTATTAGAGGGAAAAAGACTAGTTTTATTTGATTCTGTTATTGATTTTCTAACTTTCGATTTGACGTCTCAGATCCCACTAGAAAAGCCTAAGGCATCAGAATAATGGTATTGCTTTGCACATAAGTTTTATGAGTATGGCATTATGACCCAGGTCAAATATTTGTGAAAAGAAAAGAAATTTAAAAAAAATAATAATCACGACAGTATCACAGGACAAAAGAGATCAAAGTACTTCTCCACTCATTGGGGGAATGAAACAGATGAAAAGATGTTTCAAAACCAGTAGTATTGATGAGAGCATTCAGCCCCTCTATAGGACAAGAGAAAAAAAGAAAATCTGAAGACTCCTAGGAGGTCAGGGCAATCCCTACTCTGATTAGTCCTGTTTGTGTTCCGTTTCTAATTGGCTTAAAATCCTGTGAGGCTCCAGGGCCTGCCAACAAGCTTACAGAAGTCGGGGATGCCACTACAATCTTCATTTAGTATCTCTGAACCCCATTCATCCTTTGACCAAGATAAACACCATTCTAAAGAAATCCAAATTAAAAAATATTTCTGTAAATAGAGAGCAAATATAATTAAATTCTACCCAGTTAAGCTATTGATTCAAGTCAATCAACATCACACTCAAACAAATTGCACTTCTAAGGTCTAGGTGGTAATATTTATGCTCACTTGCAATACTATTGAAAAATTCAACCATTAGGGAGAGGAGAGCATAAGAAAAAAACAAAAATAGGACTGTGAGACCAATTAAAATAGTCTCAGCAGTTTTATCATTCACCTCCTTTTCTTGATTCTCCCATTCCTCAAGTTCCAAGAGCTGACTGTTTTGCAAATGAAAACGCACGATAATACTGAAGACAGTACTAACATTTATTATACTCAGGAATCCATTCTCCTCTGAAAGCTCAACCCTACAAATGACCAAACATAGGCTGTTTCAGCAGGTTCATTTGACTTATCTATACATGTATGATTTCATGGATGACCATTAGGCTCATCTGAACTTAGACAAACATGCTTTTTAGAAGTATAAATGTTTTCCCATGAGCTTCCTGAGAGAAATAATTGAGACTGATATCCTGGAGTCATTTCTTGCATGTGGGCAGTCTCTGGTCAATGTAGAACAGGTTTTTCTGTTTCCATTTCTTACTGACTTTTTTTTTTTGGTCATAATTTACTTCTATTCCTACAGTAAGAAAAAGAATTCAAACATATTTGATATTAGGTGTGCAAGCCAAGTTTCAAAGATGAGATAAACACTACCACAATTCTTTTAGCTGATGTTCAGGATTAACCTAAAGTACCATCTCGCAGAGGTGAAGAAAAGAAGGATTTATTGTACTTGTGGTAAAAAGGAAGCATTTGTTGAATAAATTTAAAAAATGGCTGTGGATTTTTTAATGGTACTTCTATCTAAATTCTGTTTACATAGTTAAACAATTTGTGTAACAGTTTGTACATGAGTGAAAAGGTAATTACTTTATCTCTTGAAGATAATTTATCTTTAATCTACCTAGATCACTTGATTTGTTATGTTAATTCTGAGTTACATAAAAGCATTCATTTTCTTTCATTTCCTTCACAATGTGGCTAAATTATTTCACCAGTGTACCTATGAAAATATTCCATTATTCATTATCTCATTTCATTACAAAAGAAACGGAAAATAATATAATACACTATATACACCAACAAATATTTGGAATCAGCTGCATTGAATTAATAAAATTTTTGCTAGCAACAAATGCAAAAGGCAGATACAGAGCTTCAGTGAGAACACCTGCTTCAAAAATATCCAGAATCGCTGAGGGGCGAGAGGAAGAGGAAACAGGAACTAACCACATTATGAGATTTGTTCTGAGGTGATGAAAATATTCTAAATTAGTGGGTTATGGGTTGTACAAGTTTGTGAAAATACTAAAAGCAATGAGTTGTACAGTTTAAAAGGTGAATTTTATGGTATTGTCATATATCACAATGAAGTAGTTAGCAATATATATATATATATATATATATTTCACTTGAACTATTAAACTCTTAAGGGAGATATGCACATTTGAATATTTTCTTATATACTTTGTCCTGTTGATAGCAAAATCCCTATATTTTCAAATAAGGATTTCCACAGTGACCTTACAGTAAGATTTGAACCACTTATAATATTGGCACATTTCCAGAGAAAAGATGGCTGAAGACAACGAAAGGCAAGACATTCTAAAAGAATACTCTTGGCTATAATAATCACATTCACGGGGTGACATAAAACAAAAAATAAAAGAAACCATAACATTTTTTTCTCTTACACGTGAAGCCATCTTTCCACTCTTTCTTCAAGTTCCAATATTAAATTACATCTACATTTGACTAAGTTCACAGATGGTTCACACAACCAACAACTGTCACATAACTCTATCACATTTAAGGCTCTCCTTCCTAATTTTAATTGAAGCAGATTTGATTTACAATACTGTGTACAGCATAGTGACTAAATATATATATATATATACACACACACATATATATAAAGGATATATAAATATCCTTTTCCATTATAGATTATTACAAGACACTGAATATAGCTCCCTGGGGGTCCTTGTTGTTTACCTATCTTATATATAGTAGTATGTATCTGTTAATCCCAAACTCCTATTTATTCCTCTCTACTTTTCACCCTTTGGTAACCATACGTTTGTTTCCTATGTCTGTGAGTCTATTTCTGTTTCATAAATAAGTTTATTAATATCATTTTTTTTAGATGCCATATAGAAGTGCTATCATATGATATTTGTCTTTCTCTGACTTACTTCACTTAGTATGATAATCTCTAGGTCTTAAAGGTTTCTTCTGACTTCTCTAGGAAAACAGATTTTACTCTTTACAGCTGTATGGCTCACCAACCCAGGCAAGCTGTTAACTAATCAGAGTCTGGGCCTGACAATTGCTCTAATTTATTGATTCTATTTTGGTGCCACCATGGGCCCATCAAGCTCCTCAATCACTGTCGACCACAGAATAGAGAAAGTAGACGAGTCTCATTTTTAATGATTACTTAACTAAAGGCCGAGTTTCACTTGGATTGCAGCTCTAGGTATGCAAAATTACTCAAACAAAGCCCAAAGCCAATTGACCATGGGACACACGCACTTACGTGAAGTGGGGACCTAGAAAAGAATTCACAGGGATGAAACAGACAGAATGAACATCATTTAAGATATTTAAATATACTTGCGAAAAAACAATGGGAGAGTTAGCTTTAAGGGTTTTGTTTGCTTGTTCTTTTGTTTGGGCTGCACTGCGTGGCATGTGGGATTTTAGTTCCCAGACTAAGGATCGAACCTGCATGTCCTGCATTGGAAGCACGCAGTCTTCACCACTGGACCACCTGGGAAGTTCCGGCTTTAGGGTTTTATCACTAGAAGCAGTAATAACAGCGGTTGTGGAATTTCTCCTAGGAAGATTGATGCCTTATTTGAGAATGGATGTGCTGGATGATGTACTTCCTTGGTCCATCGAGGTAAAAGTTGTATCTGAAGGTACTGGTTAGATTCAGTGCCTCTGGAAATCCCTCCTACCTCACCTTAAGATTGAGTATTATGTGAAAAGTCAAACCCAACTAGTTTTATCATCTCACCTCCATGTTATATTTGGGCCGAAAAGGATAGAAGAGAAATTCTCTGAAACTAGCCTTGGGAAATATTCCAGTTTGCCATAGCGGATGCGAAGGCTCCCCCGGTGGCTCAGCAGGTAAAGAATCTGGCTGCAACGCGGGAGGCCTGGGTTCCATCCCTGGGTCGGGAAGATCCCCTGGAGAAGGGAATGGCAACCCACTCCACTATTCTTGCCTGGAGAATCCCATGCCTACAGCCCACGGAGTCACAAAGAGTCAGACACACTGAGAGACTAACACTAACACACTAGAGGATGAAAAGGCCATCCTGAGTAAACTCGGAGGGGGAGGGTTGTGTGCTTTCCTTTCTTACCCAGGTCTCCAGCTGACCTCCTCCGAGACTTTATCTTGTCACTGGTAGTGGTGGTTTAGTCGCTAAGTTGTGTCCGACTCTTGCAATACTGTGGACTGCAGCCTGCCAGGTTCCTCTGTCCATGGGATTCTCCAGGCAAGAATACTGCAGTGGGTTGCCATTTCCTTCTCCAGGGGATCTTCCTGACCCAGGAATGGAACCCGGGTCTCCAGCATTGCAGGCAGATGTTTTACTAACTGAGCTATGAGGGGAGCCCCAATTTTGTCATTATTCCTTGTTATGGATGCTCAGGGCTCTTTCCTGGGCCCCTTATTTCCTAACACTTTTTACTATCTGGGTTTTCTCTCCAGTGCAATGGGAGACAGGTGTGGCTGCTACGGTACCACCTTAAAGCTGCGCTTCTGTTTACAATGTCCTTGCTTGAATGTGAGCACCTCCCAGACAGTATCTGTAGAGCTAGAATATCCTGTCTACCCTCATAACTCTCCTGCAATGAACCTTTCTTACAGTTGAATTACCAATATGTATTTCTTGATGCCACACTCCTTCAACCCATCTTCCATCTTCCCCCATCCCTTGAATGCTATATAAAAAGACAATTTTATTCGATGGGCTTTACTTACGTGTTTACTCATTGAAAATCACTGTTATCTTTTCAGCACATTGAAGTCTAACAGACTGTGCCATATTACACTGAGGTATCACTGACAGCACTGAGATTTGTTTTTCTAATTCGTAATAAGCCTAAGCCATAATTCAGATGCTATAAAAAGCAACAGAGCCATACTTCCCTGATTTATGAAAATCGTATCAGCTTTCGCAATTTATTTTTTGTAACACAGTTTTAAACCGATTGCCGTGCCTTTAGATTGGTCACCTGTTGATATATACCAACCAGTTCCAATACAGACATATATAGGTTAGCTTTCAGCTCTCAGCTGAATCAGCTCTCTCAGAGAGTCATGTAACTGAGCTGAAATTCTACTACAGTGTGCATTTACTCTGAAGGACTGTATCAGTCCCAGGAAAGAGTGTTGACACTTGAGGGTAATTCAATGTCACCCTGTCAGGCAGTAAGAAAGCTTTTCCAGTTCTGTCTATAGGCTGAAGAAGTACTTCTTTAGCACACAGCACTCTTCTGATTTTTCAAGCCAAAAATGAATGGTTAGCTTTGGATATGAAGTAGGAGACATTTAATAATTAAATTTAGAATTTCTCTGAATTATTATGATAAAAATTACAGGCATGGCCAACAGCAGGTTGATGATGAGGGCAGGACAATCTCCTCGGGAGTGCTATAGTAACTCTTCAACAGAATAGACAGACTCAAGCTCCGCCCACGATGCTACCTACTCCAGTCCCCGTTTAGGAAGAACTTGCTCTTTCAGCTCTAAGGTTTAATCCCACTGTAAAGATGGTTCTCCAGACGGAATGGCAGGAGACATCCATGCAATCCTATAGTTTACGGAACTTTTACTCTATTAACCCACATCAAGCACACAACTCAGACATATGACACAACCATTAAGGATCGACTACGCTGCATTTCCAGGTTCTCAGAAAAGAATAATGAGAACCTATGGAAAAAAGTTTTAAGAGAAAAACAAATATCGTATACCAATGCATATATGAGGAATCTAGAAAAATGGTAGTGATGAATCTATTTTCAGAGAAGGAGCGGAGATACTGGAGAAGGAAATGGCACCCCACTCCAGTGTTCTTGCCTGAAGAATCCCAGGGACAGAGGAGCCTGGTGGGCTGCCGTCTATGGGGTCACACAGAGTCGGACACGACTGAAGCGACTTAGCAGCAGCAGCAGCAGCAGTAGCAGCGGAGATGCACACATAGAGAATGGACTTGTGGAAACAGGGGGCAGAGAAGATGGGATGAATTGAGAAAGTGGCATCGGCATATACACACTACCATGTGTAAAACAGAAAACGAGTGGGAAGCTGCCATATAACAGGAAGCCCAGCCTGGCACTCTATGGTGACCGAGCTGGGTGGGATGGGGTGGGAGTGAGAGGGAGGAGAGTTAAGAGGGAGAGGGTGTGTGTGTGTGTGTGT
This sequence comes from Neotragus moschatus, assembly GCA_006410615.1. Classification (NCBI taxonomy): domain Eukaryota; kingdom Metazoa; phylum Chordata; class Mammalia; order Artiodactyla; family Bovidae; genus Neotragus; species Neotragus moschatus. The sequence continues at coordinate 262,428 of SJYA01003206.1, forward strand.
GTGTGTGTGTGTGTGTGTGTATGTGTGTGTGTAGTTATGACTGGTTCATGTCGTTGTGCAGCAGAAACTAATACAACATTGTAAAGCAATTATCCTCCAATTAAAAAAATAAAGTAACAGTTTTCCAAGGCAGGAAAAGGTAAGAGCAGGAGAATATTTGAGGTTGCTTAACATAATCAATATAATCATAATCACACTCTCAATACTTCTGAGACAATAATTTTCAAGACTCTATTATTTGCTCAGAAGTGGCTGTGAAAGTCGCTCAGTCGTGTCCGACTCTTTGCCACCCCATGGGCTATACAGTCCGTGGAATTCTCTAGGCCAGAATACTGGAGGCTACTGGGTAGCCTTTCCCTTCTCCAGGTCTCTTCCCAACCCAGGGACTGAACTCAGGTCTCCCGCACTGCAGGCGGATTCTTTACCAATTGTCACCAGGGAAGGCCAGAAGTGGCTGTGGGTGGAGTTAAATGTGGATGGAAAACAACTTGAGACACTAAAGTGGGTATTCAATTGACGAGCACTACACCCTTTTTTCACTAAGGAAAAAGAAATGCAGATTTCCACCCCTTCTTTATCTTTGCCTCTCTAAGGTAAGTAAAGAACTTTGAAAGTGAAGAGGATCATGACATTATCCAAGCTGATCCAGCTTCTGGAAAAGCTTTTCTAAGACATGAATGGTCTTTTCCTTTTTCCTGTCTCCCCGAGACTGCTGGTTTTGATGGGAACGTTTTCCTTCACATTATACTTCAATGACATCAAGCTCTCTTTCAAACAAAACAACTGAAAAAACCATCCTCTTTTCCTCCTGGGGCTGGGGGTGAAGAGGGGAAGCAGAGAAATGGAAAACTGGAAAATACTCTTGGAAAGGAGGCTAATGCATTTTTGGGGTCAAAATCATCTAATTTTGTGGTCACTCTCATTGACTAGTCAGTCTGATTTTTATAGCATCCAGACACTGGCTTCAAACACTGAGGACATTCCTCTGCTTCACTCTTGGACTGTTTCGTGTTGTCTGATCACATCCTTATTTGGTTATTATACTTTGATAATAATGGGGCATACATTATTTTGCTTCCTCCAATTATTTAAGTAGTCTCGTTTGTAAGCATCTGATTTTTAACAGATGGCATTTAATACTATTAGCAAAAAAGGAGTGGTACTTCTGATCATGTGGCGTATCATGAATCTGGAGATTCACATACGCCCAGCAGAGCATCACCTCTCAACATCACAGTGACTAGGTAGTCACCCAACTTCAAACTGGATCTCAGACAATTGTGATTTCCACAACTGTTTTTCAGTTCCCTAGTGAACATCTGCCTGGAACTAATTCTTCCCTGATTGCTCTGTGATATCTCCATTTACCAGGTACAGAAAGTACCAGTATTTTGCTTTTGAGTCATGTCTGTATTTCCCCACAGAACTATGATAAATATACACCGATAGTCTCCAGTTCTGTCTAGTGGCTCTGGAGTTCCCATCATTGCTGGTGAATTTCAACATCTCAAGATAGACTGGTAGGCTAAGACTTCACCTGCCCTCTCCTTGGGTAGCATCAGTAGTTAAGCAGGTGACTGTGAGGCAGTATTGCAGGTCTGATGCGGAGATGGCTTCTAGTAAAAAGGATGGGATTAAGAGCAGCCATGGGAGACAGGTTCTAGCTCCACGTGCCCACTGTTGTGGGATTTCAGGCAAATACCATATTCTCTCTGGGCTGTAAGGGCCTAATCTATACACTGCAAAGCTCCCTTCATTTCACTACAAGGACACTGCACGGGGGCTGTCTGAGGAAGGATTATTAGCATCCCTGGCTGTGTGCTTGAAGCCTTTCTTTCTCTCACTCTCTTGCTCACATGTGCACACACCCACACACATTTTGCTTGATTCACAGGATGATTTCTTTGAGACATGACCTAATTTCATTTAGGCTCAGGATCTTCTCAGTGTGGGTTTTCAGAGTTGCTTTATATAATTAAAATATGGAATATGAGACCAGAGCTCAGACTTTATTACCATTAGTCATGCTCAAAAATAAGGAACTGATCTAGTGCAATGATGGGTCAGAAAGAAAAAAAGAAAACACCTCCCAATAAAAAGAGTCCTTTAAACACTGAAGCACCTCATGAGACTAAATATTAGGAAGACTGCAATCTCTGAAACGTCAGAATAGTTACATAGTGGAGACTCTTGAAAAGAAAACAGACTGAAATTGGAACACTCATCTATGGGAAGCAAGCAGACATATGAATGCTGGCAAAGTCTGAGGATGAACATCTGCATTCTAGGATTTACAATTATGATAATAATTGATACTAACAAATGCTGGATATAATCTAGGACATATATTTTTTATATATGAGTTTTAACTAGATAAATTCGAGGGGTGAAAGGCAGAAAAGAAGATTAAGTTACAACCCTCTACCCTTTGAGAAAAGAAGACACTTGTTTCTACCTGGTAGACTGGGCTCCATGCACAGTGTTTAAGAAAGCACAGCTGAAACGAAGCCAAATCTGCTCCCCGAGCCAGACAGGAGGAAACAAAACACAAGGCAAAAACAGAGCAGCATGAGAGATGCATCCTTCTGTTAAAAAATGAATCAAAGTGCGAAGGGGTTGCTCTTGTTCTTTCCACAAATGAAAGTGGAACGTTTACACAGCTCAGCGGTCTTTTTACATGCTCCCAACACCTCATGCAAAGAGTTGACTCACTGGAAAAGACTCTGATGCTGGGAGGGACTTGGGGCAGGAGGAGAAGGGGACGACCAAGGATGAGATGGCTGGATGGCATCACCGACTCTATGGACATGAGTTTGGGTGAACTCTGGGAGATGGTGATGGACAGGGAGGCCTGGCGTGCTGTGATTCATGGGGTCGCAAAGAGTCGGACACGACTGAGCGACTGAACTGAACTGAACAAGTGTCATGTAGGAATAATGGAACGGAAAACTTGCCTTATCCACGGGAACATCTCTCTCTATGCCACAAAGGTTCTCAAGATTTTCATTTTACTGGATCAAAGAGCAGAAAATGAACAAAGTAATATACACATGAAACCACAGTTTCTCCAAGGGGACTCAACATTTTGTAGTTAGCCTCAGCACCTTCCATCCAATGATTTCTGAAACAGAGAATGCTGGATGAAAAGGAAGAGCATGTTCCTTCTGTCTTGTGTGCTGCTCGTGATACCAGGGCCACTTAAAGAATATATATTCTTTGAAACTTTAAATATCCATTTAAAAATGAGTGACCTGTAGAGAAGACAAATTAAGCTGTCCTTGGCGCCATTAGCTGAAACGATCCTTTGTTGCGTATAATGTAGCTTTTTGCATAATGAAATCTCTTCTAAGATTATGCAGATGTACAAGGAGCAGCCCCCACCTCAATCTCCTCTTTAAGGGAAAAAATTCATTTTCACAACGAGTCAAGGCAGCTACCAGCAAAAGCACTGGGTGACAGGCGTCCCCTCCACAAGGACTGTGATGACCTGCTTGTATTTTAAAACCTTGCCATGGATGAAGATGTCTCCCTGGTACTTAACTGCACTTGGAGGTCAGAGGAATGGCCCCTGAAAGGGAAATTCCATACATGACCATCTTGGAGGAGCCGGAGTGGAGAAGGCATGTTTCTCACTCCTGCTCAGTCCTGTGAAAGTGTTAGCCGCTCAGTCGTGTCTGGTTCTGTGATCCCATAGACTATAGGGGAATGGAATCTCCAGGCAAGAATCCTGAAGTGGGTAGCCATTCCCCTCTCCAAGGAATCTTTCCAACCCAGCGATCGAACTGAGGTCTTCTGCATAGTAGGCAAATTCCTTACCATCTGAACCACCACGGAAGCCCTGCTTAGGCTTGGTCCCTTGTCAAATGCATGGGGTGGAACTTCTTATGAGGATCCACAGTGACTCTTCAATTCAAGACTGTGGCTCAGGTTTATGAGCAAAAGCTATTCAGTTCCTTCCGGATATACCCTGCATTCATTATCTTCCTGCAACTTAGAGTAATCTGGCCTCAAGGAATCAAAAGGCAAATGCTATTGTTTCCTGTACAGACACATATTAAGCCAACTTATTCATACACGCATATGTTTGTGACCCATTTTGGAATATCGGTGAATTGCAGAGTCTGACTAATTTTTCCAGGAAGCTTTCATTACACCATCTTTCTTCCCTTAGAGGGGACTTCTGATTCCCTGGACCAATTTTCTGGGGCCAAAGCCCCTTTGGAATCTAGAAATGCAGAAACAGGGAGACTCTGCTTGTCACAGCTGTGCCAGGCAAAGAGCCTGCATGACAGAAAACCGTGTGCTGCTGGACAAAATGACTTTGCTAAGAGGCTGAATGAAACTGACTCACTCATGATCCATTAGGCAACTGGCTGGCATCCAAGAGGCCAGAAAAATAGCTGCACAGGATAAATCTTTGTGTCTGTTGCCAGCGGCCAACTGTGCTAAATTCTCACAGTGGATGTATGTAATAGGTAGTGCTGGTCCTGTCTGCAGAACATTAAAAAAAAAAAAAACAAAAAAAAACCTGATTTAATTTGAAATATACTTAAAGTATGCATAGTATGCCAACTATCTTATGCATATTAAGACTGGACTTTGGAGGTTAATTAAGTTATGGAAATAAAGTAGGAAGAAGAGGGATTAGATCTCAAAGGTTGATTTATTTGCTTGTCTTCCATTAGAACAGTACTGTGTATACAGGGGCTGCTCAGTAAAGGTGTTTGCTGCTAACTATGAAGATGATGATGGTGTGATAAACTCAGTAACATTTTTTTCTTCAGGGAAAACACAAGATATCTAATTTAATTATCAAGGCAGAAAACAGATCAACTATTAATATCAAAACCAGGATTTCTTTGGAAGGAATGATGCTATAGCTGAAGCTCCAGTACTTTGGGCACCTCATGCGAAGAGTTGACTCATTGGAAAAGACTTTGATGCTGGGAGGGATTGGGGGCAGGAGGAGAAGGGGATGACCGAGGATGAGATGGCTGGATGGCATCACTAACTCGACGGACGTGAATCTGAGTGAACTCTGGAAGTTGGTGATGGACACGGAGGCCTGGCATGCTGCGATTCATGGGGTCGCAAAGAGTCAGACACGACTGAGGGACTGAACTGAACTGAACTGAAAAAAAGGATGCCACTAAAGTATCTCTTTTATGAATGCACAAAATTAGTTAAATTAGCAGGAAAAAATACAAATTTTACCACTGAATCACGCCGACAATTCTCCCAACTTTATGTTATCCCTATTTAACTTCTGCATAATAAAGCTAGCTTTTTCAAAAGTTTTATTCAGTTAACCAAGAACAGATAAACAGGACTTCCCTAGTGGCGTAGTGGATATGAATCCAATTGCCAGTGCAGGGATACAGGTTCGAGCCCTGGTCTGGGAAGACTCCGTGTGTGCAATCCCCAACGACTGCTGAGCCCGCGTGCCAGGGCCCGGGAGCCACAACTACTGAGGCCATGTGCTGCAACCACTGAGGCCCACATGCCCAGAGCCTGCACTCCACAACAAGGGAAGCCACCACTGGTGAGAAGCCTGCCTGCACACTGCAACAAAGAGTGGCCCCTCCTCACTGCAGCTAAAGAAAGCGCACACACAGCAAGGAAGACCCAGTGCAGCCAGAAATAAAATAAACACACAAGCTTTTAGAAAGTCTATCACAATGTACACGAATTAAAAAAAATGAATAATTTTCAAGAAGTGCTTAATATGTCACAATAAACATCTTGACTCAGTAGTACATTAAAAAAAATTGATGGCTGCAATGAAAATTCTCTTATCCTCAGACAATATTCAGATTCTGTGTTTCTTAACAGCATGCCCAGTGCAAGTTGGAGAGGTGAGGGACAAAGGCAGGGAAGGAAGGAGTGGGGAGGAGACAGCGATTATGACAAAATCCCTAGATTTCCACATGACGTTTGAAAGGATACCTCTCCAATAGAAGCCAGATGACTCCTACTAGGAATCTATGAGAAAATAAAATCACCTCAAATTCCTCCATCCTTTGTGATGGCACCCCAGACTCAGTGTCAAGATCCCTGATAAAGGGTCCTCCGTTCAAGGTTACTGTTGATGTTGAAAAGGTGAAAAAAGGGCCATGTGTTTGCATCCCTTGCTTTCTTTAGGTACCCATGGAGTTTGACCTTCAATAGGAGACTTATGCTGGGTGATTTTAATGCCTTGGTGCCCTGGGTCTTTACTGTCTCGAAGCTTTACTGAATTGTTAGAGAAAATTGAACAGGGCTTAAAATGTTGGGTTGAGGGTCCTGTAGGAAGAGCCCATGGGCTCTGAGGAAGGCAGCACTAGGCACCTGACAAGTTGGGATCTCTGGATCTGTGTTGCCCTCACTGTACACGTGGACACGACGGGCGGCCGTATTAAACCGGAAAATGCAGGGCGTCCAGCCTGGCTGGAGAAGAGCTGACACGTTCACATGGTGATGGGCAAGCTGAGGAGCCCTGAGGCTTGCTGCAGAGAGTGAGCGCACGCGCTGTGGCTCACTGCGGTTCAGACGCTAAGTCGTGTCCAGCTATTTGCAACCCCCTGGATGGCAGCACTCCAGGCTTCCCTGTCCTCCACTATCTCCTGGAGTTTGTTCAAACTCAGGTTCATTGGCTCGGACCTTTGTGGGAAAAGTGATGTCTCTGCTTTTTAATATGCTCTCTAGTACATGGGGGCAATGGCATGATGGGTTCCTGGGGTGCCATCACCGCTTTGACAAGAGGAAATCTGATTCTATTGTTTTAAAGCAAAACCAGAGGATTTCATTTGCAGAAAACAAGGATTCAGATACTTAAACATAAAAAATTTAAAAGCACCAGGACCTAAACTAGCATTAAGTAGCTAGCTCTGTTGGAAACTGACTCATTCAAGGTGACATGACATTCAGATATCCAGGTTCTTAAAGCTGAGGATATATTAAATTTGGACTCAGGAAAGGTCATGGACATCTCAGAGCACTTAAGATAGACCTACAGTCCTAGACAGACCCCAGAATTAAATCAGTTTCCTACTGGATTCCCTCTCCTAGGCCAGACCAGACAAATAATACAATTCAAATGATTAAGATTAGAATAGAAGCTAAAACATTTTCAGAGGCAAGAGGTTGGACTCAATTTGACGAGGGTATTATCATGAGATGTACAGGAAATCCCACACGTCTTTAAGATTTGCTACTCATGACCATGAACTGTATTAATAGTTAAGAAAAAGATGTGAACCATTTCATAAGATAATGAAATGAAAATACAGATGTCATGTTAACACATTTCTTTCTTAATAGGTAGGTAATCCAAACAGTGGGTTTCCCAGGTGGCAAAGAACCCATCTGCCAATGCAGAAGACATGGGTTTGATCCCTGGGCCGGGAAGATCCCCTGGAGAAGGAAATGGAAATGGCAACCCACTCCAGTATTCTTGCTTGGAGAATCCCATGCCAGAGGAGCCTGGTGGGCTTTAGTCCACAGGGTCACAGAAGAGTCAGGGTATGACTTAGTAACTAGACAATAACAACCCAAAGGGTACCCTCACCACAGAAAGATATAACTTAGCTATTAAACAGCAAACACAATTGCAAACACTCTTGACTTACTGAGAAAATTCAAAAGGCAAACCTTGTCAGGGAAAAAAACAGAAAGAACAAGGGAAGCAGCTTATTCACAGCTGCCATAGTCTATAGTTCCAAAAGCGGTCTTTCTTCATTCTTTGTATTACTTGCAAATATCAGGAAAGGTGATTTTTATCACATTGCATTGATGCAGAAACAATACACACTCAGCGCATGAACTCTTCCTCTTTTTTTTTTTTTTTTTTTTCTTCTGCTGTGGCTATAATCCTAGTTTTATCTACACATTGCCAAACATCAAGTCCCTTCTAGAAAAGCAGATATTATGAGAATCTGTGAAGCGAAATATCTTATCATAAAAATTTTTTCAAATTTCTACTATTTGATCATAAAAACCCCAACGATACAAAGAATAGGCTATTTCTTGGACAACTACACAGTTGGCTATATAGTTGCTTTTTCAGTTCTATCAATCCCTTTGGGTATTCAAGATACTATCTTGCTTTTCTTGGCGGCAGCATCCCCTCTTGGAAAACATCTGGACCACAAGGCACATGTTGTGTTTAAGATTATGGTGTGACGACCCTAGGAGGCCGGCTAGAGCCTAGACAATACAAGGACAAATGCAATGCAGAGTATTTCAACATTTCAAAAGCCTAATAAATGAACCAGCAACAAGCTGGGCGTTCAGGAGTATCATAAAAACAAGAACCAGAATTCACAGAGAATCAAACTGATTTAACTGAAAAGAGAATATTTACTTGTCTTTAGGAATTAACAACCTGAAGCAGCAATCATTTTAATAACAATATGGAATTTAAATAATTGTGGAAAAGCTGTCACTATTTTTACACTGGGTCTCCTCAGGCTTACGAAAATGATTTTCTGAGAGTTTTAGCAGGGAGAGAAATTCCTTGGATATATAGATTTGGGATTTGATCATCACTCAACAACTATACTTTGTGCACGTACCTCACAAGGGTTCAGGACTGGCCCAAGGGGAAACAGACAGGTGAAGATTAAAACTAATAAATGGTAGTGATAACAGGATTTCTGTCTTAAAGAGTTTACTGTCGACTAAGAAAATGGGGTAAATTTTAAAAGAACCTTTATAAAAAGCAGCTTTTGGCAAATCCTTGTAGCTGGGAATAAAAGTAGTTTTGTTCTATGCCTTGAAAGATGAGTATAACGCCAGTTCAAGGAGACGGATTATGCATTCCAGGTAGGAGGAGTAACACAGGTGGAAAAAAACACAAGGTATTCGAAAATTATAATGAGCCCTGGTGGACCATGAATCTTAGCTCAAGCTACAATTTTTTTATGTAGTGAATATTTCACTCAATTCATTCTTTTCTTTTTCTTTCATTAACAATGTTATTTGCAGCAACATGGATGGATCTAGAGATTATCACACTACAGTGAAGTAAGTTAGAGAAAGAAAGACAAATATTATTAATATATATCACTTATGTGTGGGATTTGTTGTTTAGTCACTCAGTCGTGTCTGACTCTTTTGCAACCCCATGGACTGTAGCCCACCAGACTCCCCTCTGTCCATAGGATTCTCCAGGCAAGAATACTGGAGTGGGCTGCCATTTCCTTCTCCAAGGGATGTTCCCGACCCAGGGACTGCACCTGCATTTCCTGCATTGGCAGGCGGATTCTTTACCACTGAGCCACCAGAGAAGCCCCAATAATACATGTTTTATATATTTTATACATATAAAGCCAAATCACTTTGCTGTACATCGGAAACTAACACAATATTGTAAACCAACCATACCCCAATGAAAAATAATTGGTAGTCTTATTCTACCCTTTCACAATTTCCCTTCCTATATACCATTCAAAGTAAATTGTTAGTTTCTTTGTAAGAACTGGCCGGGATGTTGGGAAGCTCATTTCTGCTTCTCCACTGCAACAGCTATATAACCACCCCGTATCAACCTTCAACCCAGGGTTGTGGAAACATTACTTCACATGAGTGCCTGCATGTTGCTTGGAAGGCAACAGAAGTGATGAAGACTGAGAAAGACTTTTCTGGTGGTGGTGCTTGCTATGTGCCAGACACTGTTACAGTGCATTACATATCATTACTCACTTCAACAACTCCTTGATGCCAGGGCTGTTTTTATCCTTATGTTACCAGTGAAGAAACTGAGGCCCCCAAATATTAAGTAAATTGTCTAGGGCCAACAGCTATAAGTCGAGGCAAGAATTGAACCCAGGCAGTGTGCGTTCAGTCTGTGCCCTTAAATACATCCCTATGTGGTCTCTGATCAAGATGAGTCAGGGCCAGTGGCGACATAAAACACAGAAAAACACCACTTCTAAAAGTGATGACACCAGCGCTCTTTCTCCCCCAAACACCTAATAAAGTATTTCATTCACACGCTGTGATCATCAAAGTCCGGCACAATTACAACTGCTATAAAAAAAAAAGGGGGGGGGAGGCTTGTGTGTACTCAGGAGCCGCGGGCTGGCTATAGCTAGGATTCTCTCGAGCCATGTGCTCCATTTTTCACAAGAAAAGTTTGTGGTTTGGACCCGGTGATGTTCTCATGATCATCATGCAAGCAGCTATAACTGCTCCTAGGTGGACCCTGATCGCCTCTCCAGGCACTGAGCCGGGTCCCAGGCTGCGAGGATTATAGTCTCGGCTAATGGTTTGGAGCTGCTTGGTTTCCACTGGTAATGGATCATCCGTCTAGTTTGACAAGCTCCTTAACAGCTCTTCCTCCTCCCAGTGAGTTCATGCTCAGCTTGGCTAATCCCATATGTGGTTTCCGGTTTTTCCTTTGTTCTCTTTCCTTTTAGAATAACTTGAAGTGACTTTAGAGGCTGGTGCTCTGTTACACTGTCTTTCAGTGCACATAACCCTTTAGCCCCCTCCATCTATCCATCATCCATTCATCCATCCATCCATCCATCCGTCATCTATCTGCCTCCCTTCCTCCTAAAATAAGCTCATCTAAAATTCTCACTGATGATACAGTCTTGTTTCAGGCCTCTAATGAAATGCCGGTAGTGATAATATATTTTATTTATTTATTTTTACAGTTTTGAAATGTATTTAATACTTATCACAACACACTTATTAAGTGTTGGGAGATAATCCTTTATGGGTCTCTTGCATTTCTATGCTTCTTGTGGCCAGAGGTAATAATTGCTCTTTTGGGGTTCCTGATTACCTTCTCAGCTGGATTATATAGCAAGCATCTTGGAAAATAGATCTTGTGTCTCTCTCCTGAGCCAAGAGCCGGCTTTTTTTTTTTTCCTCCAGTACAATAAAGATCAATGATAATACATTTTAGATTTTACCAGTTCTTCTTAGCTTCTCTTGTCTCCCCTGCTAAGGATCCGTACTATCTTTTCTAGTTGATTAAGATAGCGTGGTGTGCTGAAGATGGCCGAATGTGGCTGATACATCTTTGTATAGATCTGGAGTTTTAAAAGAAACTTCAACAGGCCCCGAGTCTCCCAAATCTGGCACTCATTCAGGATTGAGAATGTGAAGGATTTTGCAGCTGGCACCACCCAGGTTCTTGCATCCAGACGCAGACACTGGGTGATACAAATCAGTCCTTACTTTAGTGGTAACTGCTGCACTTCCTGTATTCTGCAGTATCAGTGGGCCATTAAAATCAAATGATTTGTCTTATGCACTACTCTGACGCTGCCCATAAATTGAGCACATGTTCCTCCACTTCCCCTGAGTCATCACTGGATGCTCTCAAGCCCAGAGCTGATTTGCCCTTCCAGTCTCCAGGGCTCCCCTACTCAGACCTCTCACAGAGCATCTCATCTCTGAGGACAGCTGTGTCACTTGGCTTCAAGAATTAGAGGAAGTTACTTGAAAGAAGGGGCACCAAGTCGACACTGCCTTCCCTAAGCTCTGGATAGCTTTTAAATTGCAATCAAGGGTGTCACAAACAATGCTGTATCTACATACAGATATATACATATATATATATATCTTTTAAGTTATTCTAAACCTGGAGGCTGACCCATGGGCAAATACTTTTCTCTCCTCCCTATTCCCAGCTTCACCTCCCTGTCTTGGCTCCTTCTAATGTGGGTCTAAAAATCTTACTTAGCTGTCATTGTGCAGACTCTATGATAGTTTCTGGCATCTCTTAATTTTTCTTTAATGTACCATCCCTAGCGGGATACAGAAAAACTTTATTTCCTTTTCTTTTCCTTGTCTCTTTGGTTCTGACTTCAGACTAATTTTTTTTTTTTTTTTGGTTCAACATTCCAATAAGTTAGCTGTAGTTTGATATCTTAGATTTTTTTCTCTCCCTTTTCCATATGTCCTGGTTTCTTAAGGAAAGAAATAGAAAGAAGTCATAGTGGTAACTTGTATCTGCCACACTCAAGGAGAGAGCACCCACGTGAAGTGTTAAAACTAAGGAGGTTTAATAAGCTAGGCTGAATCCTGGAAAGAAATATTTAAGACAGTCATTATCATGATACAAACAATGGTATCTTTCTTTCATGCTATAAATTTACAATGAATCTGTTTTGGAGATAGGTCTTCAAAGTTATAGAGAAAGTTCTCTATTTCTAAACTCAAACTATAAATACTAAAATGTCTTTAAAAACAGACATCAGACAGGGTCTGAATAAGGGTTTGAATAGGGTCAGAATCTCCTGTTGAGGGACTCATTTGCTTTACTTTCTCAAGCTGGGTGATTCAGTTTCTGTCGGAAATTCCCCAGTAACAACTCCATTTCCTCAGATCCCTTTTCTCTAACTCACTCTTGGAGGGCAGTCTTCGACAGACACCCCTCTGAACTTGGCTCACAGGTTGAGCACATTTTCCTCCACTCCTATGAGTCATCAGCTGGATGCTATAAAGTGGAAAGGTTTTCAGTGTTCTTTGTGGGTTTTTTTTTTTAATCATTATTTTAAAGTCAAAAAGTAGCTAAGAGATGTTTGAGATTAGTTGTTGGCCAGCTGTAACTCTACAGCCCACTAGTACCTTATCTAATTGTTACATATCCGATTTCGTAAGTAATTCTCAGCGGAGGATGAGGGGGTTGAAATCCTGGAAGTCTAGGGGCATCCGCATGCAGTGGAGAAGGAGGGGAGGCAGGCGCGGAAGTGGAGGGATGAAGGGAAAGGTGCTGGGCTGTGTCTGGAAAATTCCTCCAACCCAGGAGCCTGAAAAGTCTCCGCGAGAGGAGGAGGAGGAGACAGGCTTTCCTTTCATTCCAGCTGAGAATCACTGATTTAGAGCAAGTCCCTACAAAACGACGAGTGAAAGGGTCCTGAGACTGTGACTCCCCAGATGTGATGAAACCAGCCACAGTGACGGAGCTGAGAACTGAATCCAGGGTCACTGACCCCAAGGCGCACCATTTTTCCTATAAATCTCCTTGTTCATTTGCCCAGATGAAAGAGTATTTAGTACCAAAAAATTTAAGAGATGAGATAGTCCTCAAAATCTACTCGAGTGCTCTTTTATAGCCACATTCCTTTGGTGACAGGAACGCTCTAAATCTTGACTGAATCAAGGTCACTGTCCTACTTGTGATATTCCACTATAGTTCAGAAGTATGTTACCATTGGGGGAGACCCTGGGTAAAGGGTATATGAGATCTCTGTGTGTTATTTCTTAAACTCATACGTGCATCTACAATGATCTCAAATTAAAAAACGAACTTTAGACAAAAATTCACTCAATTATCAGCTGGATTCACCTAGACCTAGCGTATGGGCATGTGTATGTCTTTTCTGCAAGGATNAGGTTACCAAGGGGGAAGGATCAGAGGGAGGGATAGATTGGAAATTTGGGATTGACATGTACAAACCTCTATATTTAAAAATGGCTAACCAACAAGGGCCTTCTGTAGAGCACAGGGAACTTTGTTCAATGCTATGCGGAGGGGAGTTTGGGGGAGAAAGGATACATGGATATGTACGGCTGAGTCACTTTGCTGCCCGCCTGAAACTAGCACATCATTGTTAATCGGCTATACTCCAATATAAAAAGTTAAAAAATAATTAGATAACGAACATAAAAATTTTCTTACCACCCACTTAATTACCTCTTTACTCTCTTTGTTCTCACAGCTACTTTAGTAGGTATCTCACAATACAGTGTTCAAATTGTCAAGAGAAAAATCCATATGAAGTGCTGACTAAAGAAGACCGTTTGAGAAACAGGTTTTTCCCATACACATTTGAAGAAATAGTTAATTATCAACAAACAATGTTTTAGGATTACTTCCCAAAATGATACTTCTCATTGCTTTCAGAATAATAGAAACTCTATGAAGAAGGAAAGCAGAAACATATACACAGGAGATGAGGAAATCTCAGCTGCATCAAAAAGTAAGTCATTCATCTATATAAATAACTTACTATTACAAGTGAAAAAGTAAACTCCTGCTGAGATCGCTTTCTTTCCTAAGACTTTTTAAAAGTGGAATACCACGGGAGAAAGCAAAAAGAAAACCCTCCTATTCTGATGAGATACAGTAGAAGCAAAAATTGTAGTGATGAAAAGTTCTTCTCCTATGCATTTATCTTGTAAATGAAAGAATTCCTCAAATGTGGGCAACACATTTTATGAACGTGTTGATAAAATAAAAATTTTAAAATGCTATGTGCCTTCTGGTCTGTTCCTTTGTCCCTCTGAGCTAGGGACTCCAGAATTCATTTTTCTTCATGAAACAGATCAGAAGAACCTGGAGGTTTGTAAGAAGAGTGTAGACCCAGGTTCCTGGCTACAAGGCATGATGAATCAGCAGGAGACACCAGCAAGATTCAAAGGGAAGTGAAACATGACAGCCGTTCATCACAGTCATTCATCAACATAAAGGTACAGCGGTTACAGAAGAGACTGGAGTCAGAGGGAGCTTTTCCTTCTAACCCTACAGAGTGGGGAGGGTTGGAAGATTTCCCTGTGGAGAAAGGAGGGAAAACATTAAAAAGAACTACAGTGAGGCAACCCTTCTCCTGGGAACGTGGCAGGCTCCAATAAAACAGGGGGATGGCAGAGTGTCAGTGTCGGGTCTGAACGTCTATTGTGAATGAACAAGAGGGATCCTGTTTTTGTCTTCATGAAAGCAGTTACGCCTAACAGTGCATTCTGGCTGTTTGGTGGCTCCTCCCTTGCCATCACTTTCGTTCCAGAGCCTGAGAAGTGGAGGCCAATTTGCATTTAGAGTCAATTTCCAAAATTTGACACTGAATCTTCCTGCAGATGCTTTTCTTAAATTGTGCAGTTCTGCAGAGCTGAGCCTCCCTGACAGCGCAATAGCCTGTGTTTCCCTGCTTTATGGCAATTTACATCAACATAAGTCTGAATACTGTCAACTGACAGAACACAGTCAACAAGGAGGAAATAAACATGGAAATTGACTCTGTTGGCTTCTGGTCATACGTGCAGGAATGGTGAGGTTCTCAAATGGCCTGCACTTAACGGCAGTATGTTTCTTGATGGAGCTGATCCCCCAAATTTTAAGCTAATTTTCAAGTCAGAATTCTTGTTATACGTGAACAACAGGTAAAGGGTTTAACCAATTAAATTGCTCAAACTGGTTGGAATAAATTATTGTTTTAAAAATAAAAAGTTAAGTATAAATTATGCTGAAAGTATTGTTCACATTGTTATTTATTTTCTTTTTGGTTTCAAAACTTATCTATGAATTTTTAGATATTTGCCAAGTATGTGCTCTATAAATCAGTTTAGAAAAGGTACATAATTTTTATTCTAAATTAAGTTATGACAAAGGACAGTTGCTTCAAGGAGAGCAATAACTTTTCCTACATCAATTTTATATCAATTACAGATTTATGCAAGTTTTCATTTCCATAAGCCTTCCCATAATTACTTATTATTCTATTATTTTTTATATGGGAAGATAGAAACCAGTATACACTTGGGAGATGGCACCAGCTGCCTTCCCCATGACACCAAGAGAGGTATTCCAGGAAGCACAATAATTGTTCGTATAGCTCTGGAGCATTTGAGATTTGACATCTAGGAAGAAACTGATGTATTCAGAGAAGGAAAAGGGAGCATCAGACGCAGGTATTATGCAACTAATGGTAAGTCACAAAACTATTTTACTTGTGACTAAGTTTTAATACACTGAGTCCATCTTTTAAGCATCATAAAATCTGTTCAGTCATGTCATGTTGAAAGCCACAAGTCTCACAAAACTATATAATTAATATCCCAAATTCTAATATAGTGATGACAAATTTTACTTTGCTGAAACTTAAGGAAAGAACACCTTATTCTACAAGGAACTGAAATAAAAGTAACAGCCAATGACTATAAGCTTTAACACAATTAAGAAAAATAGGTATGATTGCTCCCATTATATCACTAGAAATATAGAAGCAAAAGAAATTTACAAGACTTCTGAGATTTTCCTTTTTGTTTGTTCATTTGTGTTTAGTTTACTATTTCCAAAAGAACTTTAAAAGTAAGTAGATGTTTGGGAAAAAAAATAAACATCACTGGCAAAAATCTTGAGAAACACTGGATTTAAAAATGTGTGTGTGCGTGCGGGCATGCTCAGACATGGTGAACTCTTTCTCACCCCATCGACTATAGCCTGCCAGGCTCCTCTGTCCATGAGATTCCCCAGGCAAGAATACAGGAGTGGGCTGCCATATCCTACTTGAGGGGATCTTCCCAACCCAGGGATCAAACCTGCATCTCCTGCACTGGCAAGCAGATTCTTTACCATTGCGCCACCTGGGGAGCCTTAAACAGTCGGTAGATGATTTTAATTCAGAAATTCTACCTTGTGTATGATCGAGTGCTTTGTGAATCTCCAATAAAGGGGGAAAATTGCTAAATTTTGCATTGCAAATTTCATTATTTTTCTGTAGTGTCCTTACTAAGGTGTGCTTTGATGAATTCGTTGTCTGAAATTCTTCAATCACAAAACTGCTACCTTGTGAGGATAGTCTGTGTTTGGCTGTTAATTTTGAATTTGAGTCATCAAAGTAGTGTTCTGCATTAAATACTGACTACTCGCTTAACTTCAGAACTCCAGGTTTGCTAGAGAACATGAGAAGAATTGGAATGAAAGCAACACTGGGTTGGGAGACAGAACAGCTGAGTTCAACAAGCTCTGTGGCTCTGAGGAGGTCATTTAACTCCGGCAGGCAGTAGTTTCCTGCTCTAATATCAGGAAGTTCAGCTAAAAGTCTCCGTAGCTCTTTCCTGGTGATTCTTGCAATAGCAAAGAGCATGTATATGTTCCCAGGGAAGTATTTCTTTATCCAGTCAATGCCTGACAGTTAATTAATCAGTGAGTATAGCCTGATTGCATTTTCACTGTATCCAAAGCTGAAGTCAGATTTCTCTGCCAGTAATAAAAATGCCAGAAACAGGATGTTAACAAGCAATACATGATAATCCAGTTTCAGATTAAGTAATTTCTACGGGTTGTATTTTTAATAATAATAATAAAAAAATTCTTGACTGGTGCAAAACTTGTGTTTCTTACCTATTCTCAGATTAAGACTACTTTACAAGTCTGATCCTAAATAACATGGATCACACTTGCTTACAATTTTTTTTTTTCTGGAAGCATAATGGTCAATATATCATAGAAGTATAGAAGTGGTTTTGCACATTACAAATTAATTATTTTCTCCAGTATACTAGAATATGTTCGTGTCTGTGACCTTGGACTGAAAGGACAATAACGTCATTTATAATTTTATAATCATATATGAAAATATGATATATAATAAGGAAGGATAACCACACAGAGTATGATACTACTCTTACTTATGCAGTAACAGTATAATAGCTGAAAAGAAAAGAAAAAGTAGAAAGTCTCAGTTAATTGCCATGAGCACGCCTTTCATCTGATTCACTGGGGTCAGGGTAACTGTGTATGAGTATACATATAAATTAAACAAGCAAAGGCTATAATGAATGTAAATGATTCAAGATGTTGAACAAATCAGTGGATGTGATCTGTTCAAATGAGTTGAAATTCAACTGAAAACCAAAAACAAATCTCAGAAAAGATTTTTTTTTAAGTGGAAACAAGTAAAATGATGATGCACACTAATAAGAGAGAAAGATATTTGCTGTTAGAGTGGGCTTAAATTAGCATTGCTGCTGTTACTGAAAATTATAGCATTATGGCCGCTATTAATCTCCAGACATGGTAACCAGGGCATCACCCATTCAAGCATGGAACAAATGCATCCTTTTGTTACACAGACATGATAGGGAAGTATGATTGCCCTATTTTTTTTTTTTTAAACTTTTTAAAAAACGCATTTTTTTAAACTGGCAAAAACAAACAAACAAAACCCAGCAGGACACGAGTTTTGAGTGTCCATGCCTACAACTGACTTTTTCAGAAGAGCTATCTGATCATGCCTACCCCTACTCTGAATTTCCTTCTATGACATCATTATCACAAGTCAACAGTGGTCAGTAGGACAGAGAAGAACTCAAGATATTGTGACACACTGTCAAATGCTTCTAGTCACTGACTGGGACATAACGAATTCAGTTCACAGGAACGAACTGTATCTTATTTTAGTTCTTTATTTAGGAAGATCGGACAAAGAACTAGAGGGGCAGGGAAATAAGTTATTTAAAAGATAAAAAGCCAGTTCTTCTGATGGCAAGGCACTGGCTGTTTTTTCTATGACAAGAGACAGTGGAGAATGAGCCACTTACTTGCAAGCCTATGAAGAGTTACGAGGAAATGAACAGCTAGTTGTCCATCTGAAAGGGAGACAACGGATAGAACAAAGTCCACTACTCAATCTTAGATTAAACACTTCCCTTCGGGGAAAATATATTTAAGTTTATATTCCCCAAGTACATAATTCGTACATAGCCTGTCCAGTTAAGCTTAAGAGACTAAATACGCCAAACTCCCTACTCAATCAGCATAGCATCATACTGTCTCCGATAGTTTTCCAATTAAGTTCAGATTCTTCAGCCCCGCATCTCAAATCTTTTACAAGAAGATCCCAAATTTGATTCTAACCTTACCTTCCTCCTTGTCCCTATGCGACTTCTTTACTTGAAGTTATGTATCTTCCTGCTATATGAAAACGGACTGCAGACTCTTCTCTCTGAATTTTGGAATTTTGTTTTCATTCCCATAATTTTCCTTTTTAAAATGTGACTATTCCGCTGAGATCTCCCTTGACTTGTTTAATCAGATACGATCCTATGGAGCATTCATCTTCTCCCTTTCTCTGTCCACATTGAACTGTGAAATTCTAAACTACTGACCTGTGTTGAACATTGAACTACAAACAGCTACAGAGTTCTCTGCACTGCCTCTCAAGTCATCTGAAGACGCTCTCAAGGTATTCAGCCTGAATTTTACTGTATTTTCTGTGACAGTGGTTAAGCAGAGGGGCTCTGNTCCACACTGAACTGTGAAATTCTAAACTACTGACCTGTGTTGAACATTGAACTACAAACAGCTACAGAGTTCTCTGCACTGCCTCTCAAGTCATCTGAAGACGCTCTCAAGGTATTCAGCCTGAATTTTACTGTATTTTCTGTGACAGTGGTTAAGCAGAGGGGCTCTGGAAGAAGACTGGTTGGGATCTACTGCTTATTAACCAGGTCAAATCTATCCCTCAGTTAAAAGAGTAACAGGGTTAGTCATAGAATCTAACTCAAGGGTGGATAAAAGGATTTGACTAGATGGCAAATATCAAATCTTTAGAAAGAGTTTGATACATAAGGAAGTGTTCAAGATTTATGAAACTGGAAAATCTATCTTGGAATACTTTAAAAATCAAAAATTCCATTGTTATACAAGGTTTAGGTTCAGATAATCACTGACTTACAATGTGACTCAAGTTTACTGTGCATTTTTTATGTGTAACTGCAAATTTACTATACATATATTAAATATATTAAATGAATATAGACTGGACTTAAGGGAGATTACAGCACATTCAGTTCTGAAGAAAAAGAGCAAAACCAAAAAATGCATAAACATTCTGGAAATATACAATAGAATGTAGCTTTAAATAGTGAGAAGCAATTATGGCTTTTAGAAGTTGCTTTGGGGGGTTATATAAGTCTACTGTTTGAATTTTTTATGTTTTGGAACCAACTTTTAGACCTATTTTTATACAGAGAACTGCCTATTTATATTTACTAGCCTACCAGCAGGGGCTAAACAGGATGCAAGCTTGTGTTCCTTCCAGGCTTATTATATAATTTGACTCAGTAAAACAGATTACTCTCATCAGTAGCTCTCAAGTTTGTGTATTATTGATGTTCATGTGAAGACAGAAAACTGATCGGCAAAGAAGTAAGACATAGATACCTAAGTTAAAGTGCTGAAAATTAGATATTTAAGGTACAGTGTTGAAAATCTAAATATTATTACTTTTGCTTAATTCACATGAATGGGCTTCTTAGTAGAATAAAAATAGCATAATTTCCCAAGATGCGAAATCACCTGTAAAAGTGAAAAGTGAAAGTGTTAGTCACTAAGTTGTGTCTAACTCTTTGTGACCCCAAAGACTGTAGCCTGCCAGGCTCCTCGGTCCATGGGATTCTCCAGGCAAGAATACTACTAGAGTGGGTAGCCATTCCCTTCTCTAGGGGATCTTCTCAACCCAGGGATTGAACCCGGGTCTCCTGCACTGCAGGTGGACTTTTTAATGTCTAAGCCACCTGATCTCCCAAAAGGAATTATACCAATTTTGATTACTTTAAAAGGAAACACTTTGCAGTGATCTTGTCACTGACAATACATTTTATCTATAATCATTTTATTTCTAAATGTAAAATATAACAAATGAACATACGAACAAATTTAATTTTATTTGACTGCAATTTCCATTAACACATTCCTGGAATGCAGTGCCCTACCCATAGTAAGTCCTTACTGTATAGGTACTAATATAATGTATTTACTCTGTGTACACAATTATGTGTTGTAGCTCATTTAGCACTGAAGATCTGAAACCTTAAACATTTAATTCCTGGCAAATATATTGTGATGTCTTTAAGGCCCCTACCACAACTCCATAATGAACCTTAATGAATGGGTCACTGTTTCCATGTCATAGAAACAAGTCATATTTTCAGGTTTATTTTCAGATAGTTTCCTGTGAACATCCTGAATTTGCCTGAATCATCACACTTCTATGGTAACATTATACCAAGAGCTTATTATTATGAAGGTTTGTATACAAATGTTTTCCAAGCAACTGGGAAACTCATTGTTTGGTTTGGTTTATTTTTTTAGTTCATCACTGTGTGAAAGAAAAGGTGCTAGTATAAATATAGTCTTCATGCAGGTCTATGCTGTCTTAATATACTTTATAATACTGACATACTTTCTTATTTTGAGTCTCAATTTAATAAGTAAAACGATGCGATGCTATGCATAGGAGAAGATGCAGAAGGATGAGGATGCAGCGAGTTAAGGTTCACAAAGGGTTTCTTAACGTAGATCTGGTTCATTGTGTCTAAACAAAGGATTTATTAAAAACAGTATGGATGTTTATTAAAAGACTAAAACCAGAGGTACCATATGATCCAGCAATCTTACTTTTGGACATATATCCAGAAAAGATGAAAACTCTAATTTGAAATAATACATGGACCCCATATTCACAGCAGCACTATTTATAATAGCCAAGATATGGAAGCAAACCAAGTGCCCATCAACAGATGATGGGTGTAAGAAGCTATGCACAGGATAGACTATTACTCAGCCGTAAGAAAGAAGGAGATATAGCCATTTGCAGCAACACAGATGGACCTAGAGATTATCATACTAAGTGAAGTAAGTCAGACAGAGAAAGACAAATATGATATTATTTATATGAGGAACCTAAAAGTAAAATACAAGTGGATTTATATATACAAAGCAGAAGGAGACTCACAAACATAAAAACCAAACTTATGGTTGCCAAAGGGGAAAGTGGGGGTAGATAAACTAGGTGTATGAGATTAACAGATACAAACTACTACACATGAAATAGATCAACAACAAGGATTTACTGTATAGCAGAGGAAATAATATTCAATATTTTTAATAATCTATAATGGAAATAACATAAAAACCCAATCACTTTGCTATACGTCTAAGACTAACACAATATTGTAAATCAACTATATTTCAATAATAAAAAAAAGGTTTACTGGTCACATAAGAAAACAGATACAGAATCTTTTATTTTAGTTGTGTGACTGTAGCATGCATTTTTGATTCCTCTGTCTAAACACACCAGCACTGACTGTATTTTACATTTAGTCACTTCTTTTCCACAGTAATAACCTATAAAATCTATTATGCAGATTACCAGAAAAGCTTAATCAGCTTAATCCTGACCAGACTAACAGTATTTTCATCTGTATTGCTGATTCCTATTCTCCTGCCTGAAAGACGGGGTCTTCCAAGCATTGACAGTGACCAGTTATTTAACACAGAGTTAATGGAAAGAGAGGGCTTCCTTGGGGGCTCGGTGGTGGTGAATCCACCTGCAATGCAGGAGCTGCAAGAGACGTGCGTTTGATCTCTGGGTTGGGAAGATCCCCTAGAGGGGGCAATGGCAACCCACTCCAGTATTTTTGCCTGGAGAATCCTGCAGAGGACAGAGGACAGAGGACAGAGGACACTGGCAGGTTACAGTCCACAGGGTCGCAAAGAGTTGGACACAACTGAAGCGACTTAACATGCACATACAATGGAAAGAGAATGGGCTTTGCAATCAGACAGATCTGATTTTCCATCTTTGGCTTCATCATTTTTCAACACCGTGTCCTTACGCTTGTTATATAACATCTTGGATCTCTGAGTTTTTAATCAGTAAAATAATGATAATAAAAACCATGTATTTTACTGTAAAGTAGAAGGCAATGGCACCCCACTCCAGTACTCTTGCCTGGAAAATGCCATGGATGGAGGAGCCTGGTGGGCTACAGTCCATGGGGTTGCTAAGAGTCGGGCACGACTGAGCGACTTCACTTTCACTTTTCACTTTCATGCATTGGAGAAGGCAATGGCAACCCACTCCAGTGTTCTTGCTTGGAGAATCCCAGGGACAGAGGAGCCTGGTGGGCTGCCATCTATGGGGTCGCACAGAGTCGGATACGACTGAAGTGACTTAGCAGTAGCAACAGAAAAAACATAGGCAGTATATTGTAGAGTAGAAAACACATAGGTCATTCATTCATTCATTAGACACTAGATACTTGGGGTCCAAAGATAAATAAAAAAGGCTTCTATCCTCCTCAGGAAGCTTACAGTCTAGTCGTGCTCAGTTGTCAAGTAGCATCCAACTCCTTTGTGACCACATGGTAGCCCGTCAAGCTCCTCTGTCCATGCGATTCTCCAGGCAAGAATATTGGAATGGGTTGCCCTTTCCTTCTCCAGGGGATCTTCCCAACCCAGGGATCAAACCTGAGACTCCTGCATCGGCAGGCAGATTCATCACCACTGCACCACCTGGGAAGCCCTACGGTCTAGAGAAAGTGAAAGTGAAGTCGCTCAGTCGTGTCCGACTCTTTGCAACACCATGGACTGTAACCTACCAGACTCCTCCGTCCATGGGATTTTCCAGGCAAGATACTGGAGTGGGGTGCCATTGCCTTCTCCAGGAGATCTTCCCGATCCAGGGATTGAACCCAGGTCCCCCGCATCGTAGGCACTTTACCGTCTGAGCCACCAGGGAAGTCGCAGGAGAAAAATAAACAATGAAGTTCACCAACACTATAATAAACTTTAGGCAGGGGGCACACTGGGTGTAAAAGGGAAGAAAAGGTAAAATCTGTCTGAGGGAAGAATATCAAGAAAGGTTTCAGAGATAGTCATCTTTGGCTAAATTTCAAAAAGATTCAGTGCTGTGATTACTTAAGTGGTGTCCTTTGTTTGATATCATCGTGGGAATCTGAAACATATGTCTCCTTCATTAAGCAAAATCCTTTCTTAGTTGTCAGTGGTTAAATCTACAAGTTTATCGAAATCATGTTCCAGTAGAGGCACATCAAGTGATGGCTGCTGCTGCTGCTGCTAAGTCGCTTCAGTCGTGTCCAACTCTGTGCGACCCCATAGATGGCAGCCCACCAGGCTCCCCCATCTCAAGGGTTCTCCAAGCAAGAACACTGGAGTGGGTTGCCATTTCCTTTTCCAATGCATGAAAGTGAAAAGTGAAAGTGAAGTCGTGTCTGACTCTTAGCGACTGCATGGATTGCAGCCCACCTGGCTCCTCCGTCCATGGGATTTTCCAGGCAAGAGTACTGGAGAGGGGTGCCATTGCCTTCTCCGCAGGTGATGGCTAGCAAATTCAATTCATTGGAATTACCTTGTGCAGTAAGCTAGGTGTGGTCACTCACTCCTACTTGCCTGGGACTTTCTTGGTTTTATCACTGAAAGTCCAGCAACCCCTGTACCCTGTCAGTCTTAGTTTTAAAATGGAAACTCCCCTGGGCTGGGAACTCTTACAGGCCTAGGCAAACAGGTGCAACTGGTCACCCTAGGTCTACGTTAATAGTGAATATAGTGTAAATAGTGGACTTTCCATTCTGCTCACAGTGTATTCATCTTGAAAACGTGAAACTGGAGAGTATTTCTAGTCAACCAACCATCAGACGCATGAACGATAATAACCTTTCACTAGGGACGTGGCAATTATGTTAGACACCACACTCAATGAAACTCATCACCTTAATTCATAGTTAAATGTTATTGAAGGTAAACCTGAAGGATTAACAAAAAGGTAAAATGTCATAGGTTAATTCATAAAACACCATCCTCAATGTCTAAAATAATTAGACATTTTTACTGTTTTGAAAGCTATCAAATTTTCTTTATCTCTAAGAAATTAGAAAGGAGCAAGGTTGTAATCTTGTTAAGCTGTTTAGCTCATAGAAGTAAAGACTGCTAGAAATTCATTAGCAAAATTTCCTTTCATTCAGATCAAAATGGGCATGTGTTCATTCAAAAACCTCTGAACTTACTATTTTGCTCTCAAAATAGTGTGTGAGACTGGAGAAATACAATACATTAGGTCTGCAATTGAGTCCTTATTCACTATATGTTGAATTAAAACCATTTTGACTGACTTTATTAGTCAATTTAAAAAATAAATATCACATTATTTTGGTAACAAGTGCTCCAATAGTCAAATTAATTCCAGATAGTAGTGCGGTATTTTGTAACGCACAGTAAATTGGTATTATGCTATAGTACCAGGAAGGGGAGAGGAATCCATTTAATTTGTCAGTATATTCAGTTCAGTTCAGTTCAGTTCAGTCGCTCAGTCGTGTCCGACTCTTTGCGACCCCATGAATCGCAGCACGCCAGGCCTCGCTGTCCATCACCAACTCCCGGAGTCTGCTCAAACTCACGTCCATCAAGTCGGTGATGCCATCCAGCCATCTCATCCTCTGTCGTCCCCCTCTCCTCCTGCCCCCAATCCCTCCCAATATCAGAGTCTTTTCCAATGAGTCAACTCTTCACATGAGGTGGCCAAAGTACTGGAGTTTCAGCTTTAGCATCATTCCTTCCAAAGAATATCCAGGTCAGTGTATTAGGGTAAAAATTAAAGTGACTTTTTGAGAGAGCTAAAAGTTTAATTCTTTTGAGAAAGACAACTAAAGTTACCATGCTAAGATGATTACTGGGTCACAGAAATAAATAAAAGGAAAATGGCCAGAATTTTGAAAAGTTAAATTTCATTTATAACATTAGAACTACTGTCTAGAGAATAAACATACTATACACTGTTATGAATTCTACTATTCATTGATAAATTTAAATTGCTGGCATTTATAGCTCTGAAATTCTGAAAACCATGATGGCTACAAGACATTTCATCTTTCATGCATAAAAATAAGCATATAGAAATCACTGATTTGTATTTTCTGAGAAATACAATGACTGTTTAGAACTGATAGCTTATTTTCTAATGGAGTAGAAGTATTTACTTATCCCTTTTCTACACTATGAAAAAATATTTTTGAATATTTATCCTGCTCAAGCAGTTGTCAGTATTTAATACCCAGTTCCATTCACCAATGAATTGAAACTTTTTAATCCTGAGCAATTACAATTAATGACACATCTCTTGCAATATATTGATTGAAAAGATATAAAGCATGGGGTAACTTTGTACTAGGCTGTTTGCTGCACATGTGATAATCTCTTGCAAGTAAAGTAATGAAAGTAGTTATCTACTTTTTGTCCCCACTGGTAAAATGATATTAATTAATTTCACCAAGGCCTGGAAGTCTAATTTAACCTCCTTTATTCTTATGTTAATTGCTTTGAAGAAGATGAAGCAATTGATCGAGACAGAAGATTATTTGAAAAGCCTAGCATATAATGAGAGTACTTCTCAGCACTCATTAAAGCTGACCACCATATAATGCTAGGAATGAGAACTTTAAAGAACCTTAAATTGGAATCATCGTAAGAAAGTCTACACTAGACATTTCAAAGAAGACCAATAAAAATAGTACCAAATGGAAGTTGTAGGATCAACAGCCCAAATCCCCTATGCTGACAGTGACCCTGGACCACAGGTGACATTGATATTATTCTTTGTCTCTGCTTCCCAAATGTACATCACCTTCCTTGTTTCCATCCATCATCCCCTGCCCAAGAATCCCCTTTAAGCAATCCCTTTCCAACGGTATCACTGGTCATGAAAACACCAGGGTGAGACTGATGGGCTTAGCTCTACTGTATTTGACCTTCACGGCTGTGCTCTGTGCTCAGCTATTCAGTCGAGTCCGATTCTTTGTGACCCTTTAGACTGTAACCTGTCAGGCTCCTCTGTCCACGGAAATTTTCAGGCAAGAATACTGAAGTGAGTTGCCATTTTCTCCTCCAGGAGGTCTTCCTGACCCAGGGATCAAAACCATACCTCCCCGTGCCTCCAGCATTGTAGCCAATTCTTTACCCGCTGAGCCACTGAGGAAGCCTTTCAGAGCTCCACTCATCTATTACAGCTGTTAAAATAATAATCATTGCTATTATTATTATCAGCTTTATTAGTTACATTGCTGTCATGCTCTCAGTTATACCTGAACAAGTTAGTGAAAAGAGTTAGCCAAGTATGCAAGTATTCTGATCCTCTTAATTTGTAGTCAATTAAACAGAAAAGGACTAGAAATTTACTTTTGTTGAGGAAGCTCAATGAAGTCCAGATGAACATACTAAAGTAACCCTTGAGTACTTTACAAACAAAAGATTATGTTTATCAAATAATAAATACTGTATCTGCCCTCACTTAAAGCTTCATTGTATATAACATGTCTCTTAGTCTCCTCAATAACCAGATATATCCACCCATGTCAAGCAGGTGATTCCTTCTCTCTAGTCTCTCCTCTTAAGCACTTAAAATAGTTGTGTAATATAGCTACCATGTCAATAAAAGATCGACTAAAAATATGTCATAACTAAGCAGAAATGATAAAATTCAGATAGCCCAAATTGGATTTAAGTCTTTTACTCTAGATCTCTGAATACAATCAGGGCAATAAGCATTTCCTAAACAAAAAAGGACTGTGATCAGATTGACCTAGACTTAAGCAAAGTCAAGTCCACAACAGCCATTCTCTTCATTAATTCGTTAAGTCTTTTTGATTAAAACAGCAGAATTCTAGTGCAAATAACTAGATATACATGAGGGAGGTGGCAATCCTTGTTGGTGCCAAAAACCCCACAAAACTAGGAAACACTTTGAATTCAAAATTCTCAAGACAGACGGCTTAGTTTGGGTGGGTGACAAAGGAAGATGAGAGGGTAAACTTCAGCCAGAACACAGGTGGCTGTGGTCCTGCTCTTTTCACGGCCAGCAGAGGAGTCCATAGGCTCCAGTCCATAGGGTCGCAAAGAGTCGGACATGACTGAAGCGACTTAGCATGCATGCAATAGCACCCAGCTGTTGTCCAGTCTTCAAGTCAGTACTGGGAAAGCCGTTTTCATTTCCTTGCATTTTTTGGTGAACTAGTACAAAAGGATGGACTATATCCAAGGGAAAACTGTCACTCTTACTGTTTGCAGTGACATCTCATGTAATACAAAATCCAACTGCTCTGGACATTGGCCCACAGATATGATTGAGAAATACCTTAGTGTAGCAGATAGGTTGCTAGATTGGGAAGCAGACTTGGGCTCAATTGAAATATGTCACAGTCTCTTAGTGGGATGAAATGCAGTGACTGCTCAACACCTCTGAGCCTTTGATTCATCACCTTTGAAATGCCCCAGGCCAGGGAGGGAGGGGAGGAACTGTTTATACTAAATGATATCATTTGCTATTTTTTATAGAGGCAAAATATATACCACTTTCAAAATGATATTTGTTATGAATAAAAAAGGCATGTATCCAGTATCATGGGTGTGTGCATGCCTCTCTGTGACCCCATGGACTGTAGCCCACCAGGCTCCTCTGCCTATGGGATTCTCTAGGCAAGAATACTGGAGTGGGTTGCCATGCCCTTCTTCAGAGAATCTTCCCTATTCAGGGATTGAACCCGGGTCTCCTGTACTGCAGGCGGTCTTTACTACTGCACCACCTGGGAAGGTCTATGTATTCAATATTACATTCTGTAATTTCTACCTTGCCTGGGTCCTTTGGATATTCAATGCTTTTCTTTTGTATCAGTCACTCTAAAAGAACATTGGAGAACTTATCCAGGCAGTTTCCTGAGATCTGAATGAAATTATCCCCAACTTTTCTCAGTTACCACATGCCAAGTTACTAGAGAAGTTTTTTTTACAATACACTGAAAATCATTGCCTTCACTCTTTGCTCATTAATTTCCTCAATAGTCTTTTAAAATGGGGCAAAAACTGAAAGGAAATCCAGACTCAGTGAAAAGAGATTCTGGTAAAATTTTTCATGAGGTCTTCAGCAAGATCAATGAGCTTCAATTAAGCATTCTTCGATTTATTAAACATTACCATTTAGTTTTTGCATGTCTTGGACTTTGATTTCAGGTGTGTTTCATAAAATTTGACAGCATGGATAACTCCTTAGATGTGAAAAAATAGTTAAAAAATAAAACTGAACTGCAGTGCTAAGACAAAAACACATACAAAATTTTATTTAGTTCTTCTATGATATTTGCATAGGATTAGAAATAGGCAAATATTAGATGCTTCCATAGGCATACCTTTTGCTCCTTTGTATTAGCATAAATACATAGAGTTGGCATCACACATGAGTAAAATATATTAAAAGGGATTAAGATTGCTTTCTTCCATTTTCATCATGATACAGTAAAGTTCAGCGTCCTAAAAGGCATGTCATAGCATCCTACCTCCCACACATGGAACCTTGCATGTATAAGTGACACGTTTCATCTGTGCTCGTGTGGCAGCGGACAAAGAACATTCAGCTCAAATGTCACGGTTGGGGGTACAAGGTCAAATAACCTCAATCCTGAAACAGAACGCTTTCAGCTCATTGCCCAAGTCACGGGTCCTTAAAAATGATGTGGAGGGATGTGAAGGATTTTCGAGAGCAAGACAGTCACCAATTCATTGTAGCACTCAGCCAAGAGTAGACTCTTTTTCCAAGGGCTTGCTGTCTCTAGATAGGGATGGAGCACGTGGGAGAAAATACTGGACTGAATGGGTTTTTTTTTGTTTTTAATCCATTTTCCACTGTCACGAGCCATAATTGAAGATTACAACTTACTATATATTCTTCTAGCCCATCAAAGGAAGTGTCAACAGTGGAGGACAGTGATTTATAAAACACAACCATTTTATAATTATTTGCTGTGTTTCCAAGCTGTGTTTTAAACATTTAGCAATTGTTACTTGAAACAATGAATTGTTATCATTCGTTGCATGAATATCATTTGATCTACTCAACAAGAGAAAAACTAGAAGGCTTCAGAATATCAGATTCTATTATTACTGTACTCAGAGGGGTCTTACCTGATAAACTGAGAGATAAACTGTATCATCTACCTCTTCTTAGAACTGTACCACATCTATTACTGAAAGAATCAATTTAAATGAAAACTTTACGAACCTCTGAAAGAGATTTTACTTTATATAGTATGATATACAATCAAATCACATTGACACATTGACAAGAAGGGCGGTTAATCTACTCTGTTGCTGAATTCATCTGGCTGCTTTAAAATCATTTGCTTTGTAGTGTCTGACTGACACTAAGCCACGTGAAAGATATGTTTTTGGCTGGTTGTTTGAATTGTATGGGTAAACAGTATGGTCATACTGAGCACTTATTCTTACACACAATTTAATTTTAACTTTTCAATTCAGTGGGAATAAGTCACACATTCCTGTTTTATAGAGTAAATAATTACTTTGTCATCTGCAGCTTGTTAAAAAAAGAAAAAGGAGTTCTTTGCATACATGCCTAAGAAGAGGAGGGATGGGTTAGAGTTAGTACCTGGGTACTCTGTAAACCCATTTCATTAAGTTCTCTGGGCTCATTACTCCAAAGAACATAGTAATCATAACCACAGCTGTTGTTATTGTTAGTGTTATTTTAATAGGGTAGCACAAGAGTCGTGTTGCAAGGTCAATATTGCAAGATTTTTTCCTTTTTGGTCTTTAGATGAAAGATACTAAGTGAAAAAACCTTTTAATTAAAGAAAATGTGCTAATCCATCCACTGTATACATATGCAACTGAATTTCCCTTTAACTAGTGAATGGCAGACACTGGATTGGTTGACACTATCAACTATTTATACAGTTGTTGTTATCAACAATACATTAACTGTAGGCTGATCTGTCTAATGTGGAATTTGGGAGTTCATGTGGGATAGTGTCATGATGAAGGGATTACAGAAATGACAGCAAAATGATGAAATCAATACAAAGAAAAAAGATGGGAGAAGTAGTGAACAGAAAATGATTGAGAATAAAAAAAGAAGTGGATGAAAATCACACCTTGGAATAGGGGTCAGAAAAAATGGTTCTCATTTCAAGGCAACCAGAGGAGAAGTTAAATTCAGGGAGAAAAATGACAGGATACCTGTATCTTGTACAATTTGATGCCAAAAGAAAGCTTGGAAACACAATGTAGAAACTGGCATCTTTTATTTTCACTTCAAGTGTATATGATGACTTTCTAATCACATAAATACGTTTATGTCTCATTAGTTTGCTTTTTATTGAATTAACCAAGTTGCTGCTTAAATAAAAGTACTTTATTCATAGAAGGATTTCAGGGAGTCCACCTTAAACACCTACTCTTTAGGAATCCATGAAATATTGACACTGTTAGTTTCTACTTTGAGGATTTTCTTTGCATTTGATCAAAATAAGAAAAAGGTTTGTGTATGTGTATGTGTGAGTGTGTGTGTTCGTATGTTGCTTAACATTTATTTTAACATTTATTAGGCATTTTAAGATGAAAGTCACCTTGTTGATTATGAAGATGCTCTATTTTATTATTCCATCTCAGCTTTAATTAATTAAGGCAAGGTTTTCCCTATAGTGTAGATCACAAATTATCTCCAGGAAACCCTTAATCCGCCTCTCTCATTTGTCATGAAGGCTCTCTGATGCAAGATACCTGGAACAAAGAAGTCTCTAATCAAATCAGCCTTTGCATTTCCGGATAAGGCCCCACTTGTCAACTATGCTTAAAAAAGCAGAAGGAATCCTGAAACAGAATTCACTGTAACACAATGAAGACGAACAAAGGAAGACATAAAGAAAAGCAAAATAAACCCGAGCCTTTGTCACTGAGCTCTGTTCCAACCACCACTAGCCAAAAGAGTTAAACTAGAAAACATTCAAGGATGATTTTTCCTTTTAATCAATTTAAGAATACAGCAGCAGAAAAACCCATGAGCAGTGAGTGTTCAGGAGAGAAGGGATAACAGCTAAATAACACAAATGTCCTAAGTGATTCTCACCGCCAGTTTCCTTCGGTAGCTGTCCCAGCTCTCAGGGGCTAATAGAAAGAGGGCCTGGGCTGCCCTCCTCTCACTGGGAGATGGATGATGTGAAGCAAAACACAGACCCCCGGGGAGGGATGAGGGCTCTAGTCTCCCGTCAAACAGCTTCGGTCAGGGCTTACTTCCTTCACTAATGCTCTCTGAACCTTCTCCACGGGCTCTGAGGTAGTATGTATCATAACACTCTAATATTTTTAAGATGCTTCCCAAACAATTTTAGCTTTTCTAAACTTGTTGACTTTTCACTCTTTCTGCATGCATCATATTTATGACTTCTAATACGCTTTCCTGTTGATATGCTTTCCTGTTTCCAGTGATGCCGAGTTTTGATCGAAGCAGGAGGGTAGAGGTGGGCAGTGGAGAAGGCGCTGGCATCCACTCCAGTACTCTTGCCTGGAAAATTCCACGGACAGAGGAGCCTGGTAGGCTGCAGTCCATGGGGTCGCTAAGAGTCGGATATGACTGAGTGACTTCACTTTCACTTTTCACTTTCATGCATTGGAGAAGGAAATGGCAACCCACTCCAGTGTTCTTGCCTGGAGGATCCCAGGGATGGCAGAGCCTGGTGGTCTGTTGTCTATGGGGTCACACAGAGTCTGACACAACTGAAGCGACTTAGCAGCAGCAGCAGCAGCGGAGGTGGGTAGGGTGGTGGAGACGAATGGAATAATCCATGGAAGACCAGACAGAATGTTTACATCCAAAGGCACAGGGAGATAGCTTAGATTCCCTTCAGGTAGGAAGTTAGAGGGAAAACTGAATTTTCTATTCTTTCATTTTCTAAAACATGGCCATGGTTAAGGGAAATACAGACCTACAACCACTTTTCAACAAATAGAAGAGTTAAACCATTTTTTTTAAAAAAAAATAATAATCCTCAAAATATCACTGACAGCCTTTACAGCCATTCTCTTAGGAGCAGATGGACTGGGGAGAGAGGACTGGGAGTCAGATGAAGAAGGTTAAGGGAAAGTTGTGGACTGTGTTTGGAAGGATCTTCTGTTGACTCAAAATTAAGTGAATTTTCAGCTTCCAAACCCTTTCTCTCTCTTGGTCCTCAAACTGGCACAAGGTTCAACCTTAAATTCCCCTTGCTTAAAACCCTGAGTATATCTGCACTCTATCAAAAAGCCAAAGGAGCTTGTTTGTGCTGGAGTGTCGTGGTATGATTCATCTAGCAAGGCAGAAGAGGAGCATCAAGTGTTTTAATTAAAAAAGAGAATCCTTCTACATCAACAGGAATACTTGGTTCTACAATATATCAAATGTAAAAAGTTCAGTATTTTGAAAATTTAATGACATAAAAAATGTTCTAAATAGAGTATTCAATTTTTAAAAGCTAGGAAATTGAATAGCTAGATATATCATTTTGGTAGACACACATAATCTCATGGGATAAGAATAAGAGATATTGGAATGTACTGTCATTTTTCTTTTTCCTTTTTTGCAGTTTTCACTTTTCTAATCCTCTCTGCTAAGTCACTTCAGTCGTGTCCGACTCTGTGCAACCCCATAGATGGCAGCCCACGAGGCTCCCTCGTCCCTGGGATTCTCCAGGCAAGAGTACTGGAGTGGGCTGCCATTTCCTTCTCCAATGCATGAAAGTGAAAAGTGAAAGTGAAGTCACTCAGTCATATCCGACTCTTAGCGACCCCATGGACTGCAGCCTACCAGGCTCCTCCATCCATAGGATTTTCCAGCAAGAGTACTGGAGTGGGGTGCCATTGCCTTTTCCGCCAATCCTCTCTAATGAATATATATATATATATATATAAATCCTCTCTAAGGAATATAAAAAAATAATATTTCTAAATGAGAGGTTCGAGTTCACTCTGGCTAGAAAAATCAAACTTCCCTGTATTAGCACATGCCATGAGCCAAAGCTATGGATTTTTGAAAGCCATGATTCAATAAGACTAACTTCAATCATTTCTCCAAAGTAACGAATGTAACTACATGCCAGATGAACTGTAATATGTTAAACAAATCCACTAGAAACCACTCTATTATCTCAAATGTCAGTACACAGCAAAGAAAAGCTACTTAACTGGATATCTGACTCTAACACGACTTGAGTTAGCTGATCCACTGCTTTCCAGTGGACCGTCGGATTTTAAACACCCTGAACAGTTCAAACTAAATGTAGCTTTCAGTGTTCTTATTTTTTTCTTTCTTCTCAAAACTTCCACAGGAAAAGTTTTCTGTATTTATCAAATGTGGGATTTGCTATTTCCATTTGGGCCTGGGGTTGGGGTGGGGGCATGGGATGGGAGGTCTGGAGTGGACCTCGATCAGAAGGAAGTGCCAAAAGATGCTTGCTGGAGACTCAGCACACCTCAGACATGATGAAAGGGTCCAAATCAATACTACTGGCAAAAACATCAGGTGGTATGCGTGCCATATTCTATCTTTCACTTTCTGCCTGTCTCCCCTATAAGTCTGCATATTGGCCCTTGATCAATCTCATCCTCATTATGAATGAGAAATTGACAATGAACATCTAGAATCATGGAAAATAAGCAGTATGACAACAGGGACATTTCTGAGGCTTAAACGAGTCATTTCCAGAATGCATTCAGCTGTTAAAACATCACTCATGTTGCCCATACACATCAACAGTACACTGTGCCTTGCAAGCTGTGAATATTTTACTTCCTTATATTAAAGGGAATGGGCTTCCTTGATGGCTCAGACGGCAAAGAATCTACCTGTAGAGTGGGAGATCCGGGTTCGATCCCTGGGTTGAGAAGATCCCCTAGAGAAGGGAATGGCTACCCACTCCAGTATTCTTGCCTGGAGAATCCCATGGACACAGGAACCTGACAGGCTAGTCTATGGGGTCACAAAGAGTCAGATACAACTGAGCGACTTTCACTTCACTTTCATGACAGAGAATAGTCTTTATCAAGAAATGTTAAGGGAAAAGGTTCTATTTTCACTGCATAACCCAAAGAACACTGTTATTAAATGGGGGAAAAAGGACGGTATTGTTGGTGGCAGAAGTTGGATTCATACCGATTATAATAATAAGGGCCATGGACACCAACATGTCCTTCTCTTTTTTTCTACTTCGAAAGTTGTAGGTTTGTCAGAGTCAACAAATGCTTACAGACAAGTCACCTATCTGTGTCCTCAAAACAGCAGGAATCTTATATTAATAGTACAGAATTTAAAGAGAAGACTAATGTTTTGCTCTGGAAAGTAAAAAAAAAGAAAAGAAAAGAAAACAGCAAAATATAAGAGTGATGCTTGGTATAATTAATGATGCCTAAATGTGCTCTGGGATTACACCCTGCCTCTGGCAAGCACGCAGCAAGAAGCAGTCCCAGTACACCAGGTGAGACATCTGGGTGGTGACAATGGTAATCAGGAGTCTTGCTAACAAGAAGACTCCCTCCATGATTTTAGTCCTTGTCACGCTAGCCAAGACCAACACAACCTGACACTTCAATCACCTGCATTCTTATTTTTCTGATCGAGACACATGCCTGATATAAAAGGATGACTTTTATGAGCTCGGCTGCACAGAACACTCTGCTGACAACACAAAGTGCAGTGCATCTTAACCAGGCAGTCCTGGCTGGGGCTGAGGAAGGGGGAATGTGGATCTTTAACCAAGACCCTGCATGTTAAAAAAGCAGCATGGTAGCCTCTCCTCCCTTGTCAGCACCAACACCATGCTGAAAGCAACTCTTCTGCCCCTTTCCTTTTTGCCCGTTTCTATCTCCCTCTACGGAGAAGGCAGTGGCACCCCACTCCAGTCCTCTTGCCTGGAAAATCCCATGGACCGAGGAGGCTGGTGGGCTGCAGTCCATGGGGTCGCTAAGACTCAGACACGACTGAGCGACTTCACTTTGACTTTTCACTCTCATGCACTGGAGAAGGCAATGGCAACCCACTCCAGTGTTCTTGCCTGGAGAATCCCAGGCACGGGGGAGCCTGATGGGCTGCTGTCTATGGGGTCGCACAGAGTCGGACACGACTGACGCGACTTAGCAGCAGTAGCAGCAGCATCTCCCTTTAACCTTAAAAGAATCTAATCACAGGGCTGAGATCACTAAACAATCGAAACTAACTCCCGATAATGCCTTCCTGAATGCACACCATGCCTTGTCTAACCTGTTCATTCTTTTTCTAGATAAAAGGAAGCAAGACTGACAAAGTAAGCACTTAAAAAATGACTAGTTTTCCACCCCCAAATGTCTTCCCCCCAAAATCCTGCAGGCAGATCACGCAGGAGTGATAACCTCTGAAGAGGGAGCTAGTCTGTACTCAATGGAAAATAATGCAGAAGCCAACCTCCCGCCTTGACTAGTCAGAGATTCCTCCCCTCTCTTGACAAACTGTCCTGGCTGTGCAGAATCTTCTGTTGGTCTCTGGACATGAGTTCACTTTCTCCCCAGATTGCCAGATTTTCTAATTAAAGCACCTTTCTTTTCTACTGACATTTGCCTCGAATTACGGCGGCTGAATCTGCTTATAATGTAGGGCCAAATGAGAGCAAACCCTGTTAATAAAGAATTCAAAGCGGCAAATGCATTTCAGAACGGATAACTTGTTTGATATAGTCTGGGTGTGTCCATCATCAACATCAGTCAGCCAGTTTGAATGATCAAGCTGGAGAGAAGACCTTATAAATGATCCAGCAGAGAAAGAGGAAGAAACAGGTGAATTCTAAGTCTTTGCCCTAAAAAACATCCTTCTAGCAAGCACTAACTTCATCTCCACCTAACCACAGTACTTTTATTTTATAATGTTATTTATTTTATCTAGTCTATTTTATTTTCTTTTACTTAAAACAAATTTAAATTAATTTGTATTGGTGGCTTCCCTGGTGGCTCAGAAGGTAAAGTGTCTGCCTGCAATGCAGGAGACCTGGGTTTGATCCCTGGGTTGGGAAGACCCCCTGAAGAAGGAAATGGCAACCCACTCCAGTACTCTTGCCTGGAAAATTCCATGGACGGAGAAGCCTGGTAGACTACAGTCCATGGGATCACAAAGAGTCGGACACGACTGAGTGACTTCACTTTCTTTCTATAGCTGTTTTACTGTTGTGCTAGTCTCTAAAATGAATCCGTTATATATTACACACACAGAAACAGGGGTAAGTTTAATACATGATAAGGAAATAACATTTATCACTACATTTCCCTAGGAAATTCTACTTTTCACAAATTTGACTAGCTTCACTAAAAACAAAAACATACCTTTGTTTTATCTTCACACCTTAGGCGGACAAAAATAGACTGAAAAAATCATATAGAATTTGGGTG
This sequence comes from Neotragus moschatus, assembly GCA_006410615.1. Lineage (NCBI taxonomy): Eukaryota > Metazoa > Chordata > Mammalia > Artiodactyla > Bovidae > Neotragus > Neotragus moschatus. The sequence continues at coordinate 299,176 of SJYA01003206.1, forward strand.
AGGTTTTCAGAGTTTCAATTGATATAATAGGAACAGGGAATGAGGCTCCCACTTTTTCCCTTGAAAAATATGAAAAGGTTGCTTTTATTTGAAACCAAGATGGACATCAGTGAATCTAAGTAGAATCTTCGCACATGGCTCCTCCAGGGGTTTCACTTGGACTTATGGTGACTTCCATTCTTCCCTTTGCAGGGCACAAGAGGGTAGACGTTGAAATGCCAAAGAACAGTCAGTCTCAGTTCATATTCATCTGAGCAAGCGATTTAGAAGTTTCTCTGACAAAGAGTTCCATAAACTTCTAGAGTTTACATACTCAATACGCAAAAAGAGGAAGTAAGTAGAACTAAATCCTAATTTCCAAGCTAACCTGAAGAAATCCAACTTTCTCTTTCCTGCTTTGGACCCTAAGAAATTTTGGTACAAAAGTCAAAGAATTATTAACAAAATAAGTTCCCTTTCAAGAAATGCAAGGTCAAAATCAGACAGCGGATAAGAAGGAATAGAAATCAGAATTTTTGCATTGCAGAATGAATTTTAATTCAAATGAGAATGTACCTTTGGATAAAAAATATTAAATATTCTAACCATATTAAAATATGACATGCAATTTCTTGCTCAAGCTTTTCCTCATTGTTTAAATCAATACAAGTATTTTCATCATACTTAAAATTATTTCCTTATTTTTACTAACTTAATAATCACTGCTTGAAATAAACAACTCAACAAAGAAATGTTTGTAATATTAACTGCCTACATCTGCGGTCATACTATGTATGAGGCACCTCTAATATCCATGGCTTGTTTTTGAACAGTGCAGGTAGAAATTATATTGTCTCTTTCCATTTACCAGTTTCGAAAAACTGAATGTATCAACATGTGAACTGCCTCTTTAATCTTGAAATGTTCCTTTTCAAGGAACATAGCATATATATCACTAAAATTACATGGATGAAGGAGCCACAAATTGAGAATATTATTATTAATAGGCTGCCAGAAATCTTATATTAACTGCAGTACTTCAGACCTCATACTTTGAATAAACTGAAAGAACTAACTTGTAGAATTTAATGAATATAGAGCCTTATTTGAATATTCAATGAAAAAAGACAAAATATATTAATAATGATTTTGGAAGAACAGTACTTCCTATAGTAGCTGTACAATTATAAGCTAAGAATTCACATACAGCATTACTAAATATAAAAGAATCTGTAAAGCTAAGTAGTATGCTGTGGAGATAATACACAGAGAACTTTAGTAGAATGGGCTGACTATAAATCCAATATGCAATTCCATATGCAACTTCTACATCAAAATAAACCTCAGTACAGAAGTTACTGGCACTTACTAAAGAGGACAGATTTAATATATTCCCCCCAAATTCTGATTCACCAGCATCAGTGAATAATGTCAATAAAAAGTGAAATAAAAGTGCCTTTAAATTTTGAATTTTATTCATTTCTATTTTTAAATAATTTTGAGGGAAGAACAATTAATATTATTTAACTGATTGGCCACTTCAGGAAGCAACAATGAATATTTCCTGGAAGCACAAGTCATTTATTATAAATCTACTTCATTCTGTAAATGTATAAACCTGCAAAGATGTCGCAGAGCACAGTAAATACATGTTGAATAAATATATGACCTTGTCATTCAGAAACCCATTAATTTAACAACCTCTAAATCACTCAAGTATGCATAGTCACTTCCTTCCTTCCTTCCTCATATTCAATTAGTGTTGACGAGGAATTCTTTATTCGTAGTCTCTCTTATGGTTTTCTTCCCAATCTCTTGCACTATTCAGATCATCATATTGTCATTATCATCATCCTTTTTTATTATTTTAGCTTCTGGACCATCAGTTTCTTCTGTGCCATAGTTTTTTACAGAAGAAGGACAAGGACAGCATCTAGCCAGTGTTTTTTTGTGACGACTGGATAATACATGGGAAAGATGGCACATACAATGCATGCTTCATAAATACTGGCTATTAACCAAACCCTCATACCAATCAAACTGGTCTACTATGTGCCCAACATGTCCATTTCACTCTTGACCTTCCTTTCATCTGAAATAAAACTAAACCCATCAAAACTGCATATATCTTTCAATGCCCAGTGTGGTTCCTTTATCCCTAAATGAACTAAGTACCCTCCTTCAAGTCTTTATTAACTGCTCTCTTCTTGAGGCAGCCGACTCGAATCATTCTATTTAAAATACACGTGCTTCTCCCTGAGAACTCTGACCACCTTCCACGGGCTATTTTCTCCATACAACTTGCCATCTTCTAAAATGGTTCATGATTGACTGACTGACTTGTATCCTTTTGTATGTTTTCTCCCTTTAGAAATAAACTCTTGGAACAAAGTCTACTGAGTCACTGAATAAAGAATAGGTAAGAAAGGAAACACTGAAGTTTTTACAACTCTAAAAACTAACTTATGTAAAAGTAGTATTGTTGTTGTTTAGTAGCTAAGTCATGTCCAACTCTTCGCAACCCTATGGATTGTAGTCCACCAGGCTTCTCTGTCCATGGGATTTCCTAGGTAAGAATATTGGAGAGAGTTGTCATTTCCTTCTCCAGGGCATCTGCCCTTGAATGTGAGTCTCCTGCACTGGCAAGGAGATTCTTCACCATTGAGCAACCTAGGAAACCGTAAAGTAGCATAGCTTTGGGGAAAGAAAAAAAAAAAGCACAATGAGGTGGCATCGCCCTTTTTTAGGTCAGTCTCTGTTTCTTACAAAGAAAATACATAAGGCCCAATCATTTCACATTTCCATATCTTGGTTTCCTCAGTAGTAAAGTAAAATATTTCAACCAGGTTATCTGAAAGAACTCTGACATCTTTGAAACGTCAGTGGTTCTGCCGTGATCTTGTTTCATAAAATTCAGATACCTCCAAATCACTGTTATCTCATCATGGACAGCTCCGATCACCACATTCATTTATTGACTCCTACATCTGGGTAATGAGTAGATTTCTGGCCTGCTGAAATGAAAGCATTATGGAATCTGAAGCTTCTGCAATTGTTCTCCAGCAATGAAGAGAATTCCATTGCCTCCCTCCCTGCAGACCTGCACACCATTTTGTGACAAAGTAAGAAGTCACAGCAATAAATCTAAGCATGCACCCATGTGCTGGTTCACAGCCGTGCCAACAGATGGCAATTTGCCAGCGAGGAGGGCTTCCTGTCTCAACCCATCTATACCACGCAGCTCTACTTTTGGCTGACAGGTGGAGTGATGATTATCCTTCTCAACTCCCCTTCTAATTCCTGAGAACGATGCAGATAAGATGGTAACACAAATCACACCAAGGAAAAAAACCCACATGAGCAAACCAAATGAAAATGGTAGTACAGCCACAGCTTTGTCAATATGTTCCTTGTAGTCCCTATTCCTTTCTTCAAGCCTGCTATAAGCCATAGCAAGGCGTCAGGTTTAGAATTCAAAGAAATGCAATTTAACTTAAAAAAACCTGCATAATGGCAGCTTGGGATTACATTATTATACATTATACATAATGCTTATATACCAGGGATGACACTAAATATTTATATACATTAACTTATCTGATCCTCATAACAACTACAAAAGGGAGGTATAATTAGTGTCACTTCACAGACAAGGAATTGGACAGTTTATATTATTTTTCTTTCTGCTAAAAGAAAAAATTTGGTTTAAAGCCTTTCCCTGAGGCCTTAAAGCTCTGAAATTCTAACTGCATCCATGAAATAACTCAGTGCATTTAAAATATATATAGGTCTGGGATTAGAATACCCAATATAACTCAAAATGTCCCAATGGGCTCGGTTTTCATGAAAGTTATAACTTAACCCACTATGTCCTCACGATACCACAGGATTCACCACTATGAAGATCCTATATTGAATAAATCCCATTAACAAGTAGCATAGATGATCAAATTGATGCCTTTGAACCGTGGAGTTGGAGAAGACCCTTGAGAGTCCTTTGGACAGCATGTAGACAAAACCAGTCCATCCTAAAGGAAATCAGTCTGGAATATTCATTGGAAGAACTGAAGCTGAAGCTGAAGCTCCAATACTTTGGCCACCTGATGTGAAGAACAGACTCATTGGAAAAGACCTTGACACTGGGAAAGACTGAAGGCGAGAGGAGAAGGGGACGAAAGAAGATGAAATGGTTGGATAGCATCACTGACTCAATGGATATGAGTTTGAGCAAGCTCCGGTCCGGGAGTTGGTGATGAACAGGAAAGACCAGCGTGCTGAAGTCTATGGGGTCACAAAGAGTTGGACAGGACTGAGTGAACTGAACTGAAAGATTATCAAAAGATTTGATCCCAAATGGATAAAATTAAAGTTTCAAGGTGACAAAGCATCAGCTATTTAAAAAACTAGGCAACTAATTCCCAAGGATTTTGAGAGGCCAAAGACTTACCATATTGATCCCAATGTTTTTATAAATAGTTTACTGTTCAGTAAAATGTAGGTCTTGGGCTATGTGTACCTCAGGTTTCAGAGTGCAGATAAACTATAATTAGAGGATTCAGTCATATGAAACTGAACTTCCTAGGCAGGAGTTAATGTAGATATCTCTCTGCTGTCACTGAAGTAGAAAGATAAAAAGATTGAAGTAATTATTTTATATAATTTTTTTCCCTATGTAAACCCAAGTCTTCACAGATGACATGATGTTTTTTCTCTTCTCTTTGAAAAGTCATGAGTTGTTTGATGGGAAAACTGTAAAAACCCAGCTTGCTCAAGGATTATAGCCAGGAAAAATCAGAGCTGTAACACTCAATGCTACCACTAATCACTCTTAAGATTTGCTTTGTAGGCAATACTTAGCATCATGTAACAATCAATGGTTACTGATTCCTTTTGCTCCCAGAAGAGCAAGCAATTATGACCCAAGAAGCTCCACCAAGGGATTACAAACAAATGCTAACAAGAGTTCAATTCCACTGTCTTTAGATCATTCCATTTATTTATGGAGCTTTTATTGCATGACACAAACATATTTCATAAAACAAATACTTCCTGTTACTTAGCAAAGGAAGAGGCAACAGTGAAAGTCATCAGGCTGTTCGTGGTCAAGTCTGCGGTTCAGGTCTCATTCACTCTCCATCCCCCACCCCATCTAGTGAGAAACCACAGGTCTGGACCATCGGCTCCACATCCTCTGATGCTCTGGGACCCCGGTTTCTGAGCATGGTGGGAGAATTGAGGAGGAATGAGCAGAAAGTCCACTGGAGAAGAAGAAATAGTGAGAAGAGTAAAGAGAAAAGTAACTGTCAGATAGCAAGGAGAGAGGACTTCCCTGGTGGTCCGGTGGTTAAGACTTGGTGCTTCTAATGTAGAAGGCATGGGTTTGATCCCTGGCTGGGGAACTAAGATCTTGCATGCCATGCCGCATGGCCTCCCCCCTCCCCCACCCAAATGAGAGGATGGAGAAGAGAGGAATATTAGAGAAATAAGATTATGTCACCATCAGACACCAACATTTAGACACCAAACTGCATTTAGAAAAGGCAGAGGAATCAGAGATCAAATTGCCAACCTCCGCTGGATGATAGAAAAAGCAAGAGAATTCCAGAAAAAAACCTCTACTTCTGCTTTATTGACTACGCCAAACCTTAGACTAAATCACAACAAACTGTGGAAAATTCTTCAAGAGATGGGAATACTAGACCACCTTACCTGCCTCCTGAGAAATCTGTATGCAAGTCAAGAAGCAACAGTTAGAACAAGACGTGGAAAAATAGACTGGTTGCAAACTGGGAAAGGAGTATGTCAAGGCTGTACATTGTCACCCTGCTTATTTAATTTATATGTAGAGTACATCACACGAAATGCTGGGCTGGATGAAGCACAAGCTGGGATCAAGATTGCTGGGAGAAATACCAAAAACCTCAGATACGCAGATGATACCAGCCTTATGGCAGACAGTGAAGAGGAACTAAAGAGCCTCTTGAATGAAAGTGAAAGAGGAGAGTGAAAAAGTTGGCTTAAAGCTCAACATTCAGAAAACTAAGATCATGGCATCTGGTCCCATCACTTCATGGCAAATTGATGGGGAAACAATGGAAACAGTGACAGACTTTATTTTCTTGGGCTCCAAAATCACTGCAGATGGTGACTGCAGCCATGAAATTAAAAGACACTTGCTCCTAGGAAAAAAGTTATGACCAACTTAGACAGCATATTAAAATGCAGAGACATTACTTTGCCAACAAAGGTCCATCTAGTCAAAGCTATGGTTTTTCCAGTAGTCATGTATGGATGTGATAGCTGGACTATAAAGAAAGCTGAGCGCCAAAGAATTGATGCTTTTGAACTGTGGTGTCGGAGAAGACTCTTGAGAGCCCCTTGGACTGCAAGGACATCCAACCAGTCCATCCAAAAGGAAATCAGTCCTGAATATTCATTGGAAGGACAGATGCTGAAGCTGAAGCTCCAATACTTTGGCCACCTGATGTGAAGAACTGACCCATTAGAAAAGACCCTGGTAGTGGGAAAGATTGAAGGAGGGAGGAAAAGGGGATGACAGAGGGTGAGATGGTTGGATGTCATCACTAACTCAATTGACATGAGTTTGAGCAAGCTCCGGGAGTTGGTGATGGACAGGGAGGCCTGGTGTGCTGCAGTCCATGGGATTGCAAAGAGCTGGACATGACTGAGTGACTGAACTGAACTGAACTGAACTGGGATACCAACACAGACAGCAAAGCTAATAACTCAAAACTTCTGGTGTCATTTGTTTGCCTATTAATTATGTCTCCTTCGTGGCCACCATCTTTGTCTTCAAAGTGGTTGCCATTTTCAAATGCATACGAATAAATGGACATTTGCTTTAATTTTAAATAACAAAATTTTAAAATGAGTTTNGAACTGAACTGAACTGAACTGGGATACCAACACAGACAGCAAAGCTAATAACTCAAAACTTCTGGTGTCATTTGTTTGCCTATTAATTATGTCTCCTTCGTGGCCACCATCTTTGTCTTCAAAGTGGTTGCCATTTTCAAATGCATACGAATAAATGGACATTTGCTTTAATTTTAAATAACAAAATTTTAAAATGAGTTTGGAAGGCACTTTTTTAAAGTAGCGAGTTACTTCAGTATTAAATTCCATACTAACTTTTGATTAAAACAGAGCTCATAAGTTTCCCCTTTGGCTGGGATGGCAGTAACTCAAAGAAGACAATTCAAACACTGAAGTGCATATCACTGAAAATTACAGTAAATCAAGTCTCATCTTGTCACATCATCTTCGTGATGAAAAATAAAAAATGCTTTATCATAGGAAGCATTCCATGATAATTCATCAAATTTCATTGGATCTATCAGCTTATTTCCACTGCACTGTCAGAAAAGCCTCTGCCCTAGTATGTTATCAAGTATTTTCCCCTTAGAAATGGTGGTCTCACTGTTCCAATATTGATTCAGAGCTCAATTTCTGCAGCAAATCAATCATACTAGAATGGATAAGAATCAAAATGACCAACACATAAGTTTTCCCATGTCTCTGGTTCTACAGTAAAGAATAAATGAAAACACATATACTGTGCTGATTATTATACACGCTGGTAAGTGACAAGCTCTTACAAATTACATCTCTATGCAAGAAAGATCATTAGATGTACAAAAATATCAAAGGCCCTTAAGTGCATCCAGAATTGTTTACTGTTTTCTTTTTGTGGTACAGGGACCAATATCCCAGCTAATAAGATTTCATTTTAAGTTCACTGTAGCAGAATCTCTAGGATATATTTAAGATATAATCATTCTCTGCTGCTGTAGCAATTTTTTTTTTTTTTTTGCTTCTTTTAGTTTTTACAAGCCTCTAGCAGCAGCAGCAGCAGCATTAGATATAGGGCTAGAGTTTTGATTTTATTTGTGTTTTGAAACTTACTGATAAACTTGTTCCTCTACACTTTAAGTGATTTTATGTACCAAATTTTAGTTATTGGGTAATCATCAAATCAATTCTCCTTTTACTCAGGATATTATGGGCACACATGAAACACATATATTATTTGTAGAATTCAATATATATGTTTATATTATAATTTTAACCAAATTAAAACAACTGCTATGTTTGATCCAGCTCCTGTAAAATTAGGAGAACCCAATGGACAGAGGAGTCTGGCGGGCTACAGTCCATGGTGTGGCAAGAGTTGGACATGACTTAGTGACTAAACCACCAGCAGCTACCACCAAAATTATTTTATATAAATTATTATTTTTATGGGTTTTACAAAAAATGCTGAAAACAGCTGAATTGCTATCTTTTGGGGGTCCAGAAATTCCACTTTGGAACACTGAAAAACATTTGGTGAACATCATTTCCATTCAGATAAATAAAGATCTAGACGCAGATCCTTTGGGTCCAGCTCCTCCCAGGCACCTCCTGTTCACTACCCTGAAGAAGGTACTTTCTTGACAAACACAACTTTAGTAACTGTCTTTTTCTCTCTTGCAAGTAACTCCTTATCATTCTCCCTGTAAGAAAGTCCCTCACAATGTGACTTTTTGACATTACTCAAAAAAAATCAATCTATGTATCCTAACAGTTTTCATGAGGGAAAATCACTCTTTTATGATACTAGAGTTCAAGAAATGAGTAAAGTTCTCTATCATTCTAACACATAACAAATTAATCCATCTGTTAAGACTCTCTACAATTTACTCCTAGGAATGTTAACACATCTGGATAGTGTTCATATGAATGATGCTAGAGAGAGGAAGGAAGTTAATATTTCTTAAGTCTTGTCCTGATATCCTAGTATTTTTTCCCATAGAGTAATTTACGTAGCCCTCAACACAATCTCATGTGCATTTAAGGATTAACATTCCAATTTGTTCTGATGTAAAAACTGAATCTCAAACGATGATATAATTTTCTTGAGGTCATACAGCTTATAAATGGTAGAACTAGGATCTGATGACAAGTTTCCAGTACAGTTTTCACAGCACCATGATGCTTCTTCAACTCTCATCTTCTAAGGTTTTTATAAGCTTTCCCAGACTCCCAAAGTTATTTTCCAGATTTTGCTATAAAACTATACATTCAAGATCAAAAGGGGAAAAGAATAAAGTGAAGAAAGCAGTCTAAGTAGAATGAGAGAGAAAAAATTGGTACTGGTTTCATATTGACTGTATCTTAGGCTTAGGACTTCTTGTTTTCCATAACTCATTGAATCCCCCAAACATCCCCAAGAGAAGCACATTACTGTTCTCACGAATAAATGAGGACACAGATTCGGACAGATGATCTAACTTGCTCAAGCCTACGAGGAATGGCACGTGGGATTAAAATTTCAGTCTGCTCCTCACAGCCATAGAGAAGAAATTGATGGTAACCAGAGGGGAAGGGGGAGATGGAGGCACAGAGTGGGAGTCTGGCATTGACATGTACACACTGCTATATTTAAAACAGATAATCAACAAGGACCTACTATACAGCACAGAGAACTCTGCTCAATATTCTGTAATAATCTAAGCGGGAAAATAATTTTTAAAAGAAAAGATACACGTATACATATAAGTGAATCACTTTGCTATACACCTGAAACTAACACAACATTGTTAATCAACTATGCCCCAATATAAAATAAAAAATTTTCAAAAAATTCCCAACTAGAAAGCTAAGGCCTAGGGCAAGACAGAAATCAAAGCTGTAAAAGACATCAGTAGTAAACATATTTAATAACCTACTAGGAGCATGAATGTCCCTCAACAATGTCACTGACTGAATATTCTATTAAGAAGATACTAAATTCTTTCCAAATAAGGAGCACACTTCAGTAGGGTTAGCTTTGCTTGTTAAAAAATTCTCCCACATCTAGACCAAAGGAACAAGATAGAAAACCCAGGGATAAACACACCTATGGGCACTGTATCTTTGACAAAGGAGGTAAGAATATACATGGAGAAAAGACAGTCTCTTCAATAACTGGTGCTGGGAAAATGGGACAGCTACACGTAAAAGAATGAAATTAGAACACTTCCTAAGACCATACACAAAGATAAACTCAAAATGGATTAAAGACCTAATGTAAGACCAGAAACTATAAAACTCTTAGAGGAAAACATAGGCATTACACTCTTTGACATAAATGACAGCAAGATTCCCTATGACCCACCTCCTACGGTAAAGGAAATAAAAACAAAACTAAACAAGTGGGACCTAATTTAACTTAAAAGTTTTTAAGAAAAGGAATCCAGAGAGAAAACTATAAACAAGGTGAAAAGACAATCCTCAGAATGGGAGAAGATAATAGTAAATGAAACAACTGACAAAGGATTAATCTCCAAAATATACAGCAGTTCATGCAACTCAGTACCAGAAAAATAACCCAATCAAAAAGTGGGCCAAAGACCTAAACAGAGAATTCTCCAAAGAAGACATACAGATGGTTAATAAATACACGAAAAGATGCTCAACAGCACTCATCATCAGAGAAATGCAAATCAAAACTATAATGACGTATCACCTCACACTGGTCAGAATGGCCATCATCAAAAAATCTACAAACAATAAATGCTGGAGAGCTTGTGGAGAAAAAGGAACCCTCTGGTACTGGTGGAAGGAATGTAAACTGATACAGCCACTATGGAGAACAGTATGGAGTTTCCTTAAGAAACTAGGAATAAAACTACCATATGACCCAACAATCCCTCTCCTGGGCACATACTCCGAGAAAGCCATAGCTGTTCAAGACAGATGTACCTCAACAGTCACTGCAGCACTATTCAGAATACTTAGGACGTGGAAGCAACTTAGATGTCTATTGACAGATGAGTGGATAAAGAAGCCGTGGCATATATACACAACGGAATATTACTCAGCCATAAAAGGAATGCATTTGAGTCAGTTCTAATCAGGTGGCTGAACCTAGAGCCTATTATACAGAGTGAACTGTCCAAAAAAGAAAAACAAATATTGTATATGAACCCATGTATATGGACTCTAGAAAGATGGTACTGATGAACCTATCTGCAGGGCAGCAATAGAGACACAGACATAGAAAACAGACTTATAGACACAGTTAGGGAAGGAGAGGGTGGGATGACCTGAGAGTGGCATGGAAACATATATTACCATATGTAAAACAGACAGCTAGTGGGACTCAGGGAGCTCCAAAGGGTACTCTATGACAACCCAGTGGGGTGGGAAGGAGGTTTAAGAGGGAGAAGACATATGTATACCTATGGCTGAATCATGTTGATGTACGGCAGAAATCAACACAATATTGTAAGGCAATTACCCTTCAATTAAAAATAAATAAACCTAAAAAATTCTCCCATATACGTATGTTTTTGGGAACGGCCAAACTGATTTCCTATACAGATCAAGCTCAGAAAGGGAAAATTGTCTTCTTTAAAGAATAGATCTGTAGTGGAGTGATAAGCCTTACTAGTTAGTATTTAAATAATAAATAGGAAGGCACACTCATTTGAATTAAGGTACTATTTGAATATTCAATAAACTATTTGAATATAAAGGCTAAAACTAATTTGGACAAGAAAAGCAGAGTGTAGAGAAGACAAGAATTATTTCTGTTTTAGTCTTAGCAGTGACAGCACTTAGCTATAGTGTTTTTGGGTGAGTCGCTTCACTTTTCCAGATCTTAATTTCCTCCCTCTAGCAGACACTTGGATCATCTCTCTAAATGTTCAACATATAAAAGTCTATCATTACATAATATCAATTATATTTGTCAGAAATAATCTTTGTATGCATATACATACACAACACTAGGTTCAATTCACTGCAGTAAAGATGGCAACAAGGTTTGAGATAATGAAGACTGATCACTCCTACTCATGTGAACGGTATATGAACCTAAGTTTTATTTCAATTTGAGAACTAAACAACTTAATGACAGATTCAATCCTTTCTCTGGACAATGAAACTAAAAATCCTCGGGAATATTTTAATACCCTTGTTCAGTAAGCCATAAAAATACATACAAAATATGATTAAAAAAAATATTTACAGCTACCAGGTTGCCAGAATCTACAAGCAATCTTACAATCTTTACATGGTGGAAATATGGGAATAGTTTCTATTTTAGGGATTTCCTGGTGGTTTAGCAGTAAAGAATCCATCTGTAATGCAGGAGACACAGGTTCAATCCCTGGGTTGGGAAAACTCTCTGGAGAAGGACATGGCAACCCACTCTAGTATTCTTGCCTGGGAAATCCCATGGACAGAGGAGCCCAGAGGAATACAGACCACGGGGTCTCAAAGAGCAACTAACACACTTTCCCATTTTCAGAGTGTTCTTAAAAGGGCTAAACACATTTCACCTTCCTGACCTTGTCAATGGTTTGGTTAAATTATGTCATAGAGGTCGAACAGGAATCAGGCAAAGTTACCAGTAGCAGAGAAAGAAGTGGTTTCACTTTAATGTAGAGGATAGCATTGGTTAAGTGTTCAGTATTCCACAAAGAGGAATGCTAGTGAACAGGAATGGCAGTCAAAATGTGAATAAAACGAAGGTGAGGAGAAGAAACACTGAATTCAGAGAGTATTTATGTAGCAAAGTAAAGGAACAGAGTTGTGCTAATCGATTTGAACATAAGCTTTATGAGGGCAAGAGCTTTGATTGGTTTCTATGGTGATAAGATGCATTTAGAACCATGCCTGCACATAGTAGGTGCCTGATATGTATTCACTGAATAAAGACAAAGAGAAAACTACAGAAGCAAACTGAGACACAAATATAACAACAATAATAAAAACAGAAAAACAAGCATAAACGCAGACATGGTACCACTCATGGCCTGGTAGAGAGTTCAGGATGAGAGTTATAGATCTAGTTCTCGGGGGCTTCCAGCTCAACATTAGACAAGTCTTAACCTTTTAACGCCTATGTTTCTCAGTCTACAGACTCTCTCTTCCTTAATGCTTTGAAAGGATATTATGCAATTATTATTTAAAGGGAAGGAAGACAAACAGAGATGTATGGTCTGAGACATGATTTTCTGGGAATGCGAAAATGCTGATACGTATATTTATATGTCAATATAAAGGAAAAGAAGAAGGTAAGATAAAGAAAAGGGCCAAATTTTGAATCAATGGTGGCTGTAACAAACCAGTATGTGGTTCATCAGATGAAGACATTTTTTGGTATGTGTTTTCGTAAAATGTGTAAGTATTGTTCAGTATTAAAATGCAATAAGTTTCTATAGGAAAGAAAAGACAGGTGAAAACGCTTTGATATCTCAGAGTGTAGTAGAATTTTGACATAGAAAAGCCAACACGGCATAATTAGGAAAATAAGAAAGATTCAGGATACAACTGGGAGTGTGAGAAGCGAGAGGGAGGAAGCAACACTGGGTATCATAAAGGAATAAGGAGAAATAATTAAATTGGGGGGTTCAGGAAAGAGGTGAGCCATATAGCCATCTGCTGCCTGTCAGGAAAGAGGTCATCTGAGAAAACTAAGCTGTTTTCTCAAAAGCAAGCTGAATGCTGTATGAGTGATGAAATAAAAAGATCGTATCTGCTGAAAATTTAGTAAGAACAGAAGAAGAGAGTGAAAAGAAAATTTAATTTTAATTTTTTAAGTGGGAACTCTATACACATGACCAGTGGTCCCACTTGAAGTACTTCCTGTAACTAGCAGTCAGATGCCACATAAACTACCAGATATAGTCTTCAGCTTTAACTCTCTTGGGCTTCCCTGGTAGCTCAGATGTTAAAAAATCCCCCTGCAATGCAGGAGCCCCTGATTCGATCCCTGGGTTGGAAAGATCCCCTCGAGAAGGGAATGGCTACCCACTCCAGTACCCTTGGACTTTATGGTAGCTCAGACGGTAAAGAATCTGCCTGCAGTGCAGAAGACCTGGGTTGGGAAGACCCTTATCTAAAGAGTCAGACATGACTGAATGACTTTCACTTCTCTTCACATCAAATCTTCTAGAACAGGGGAAAAATGATAGGGGAAAACACCACTGTTGGGGATTAAATCCTGGGAGATATGACATTGCTATATTTTCTACTATTAGTAGGGTTTCCCTAAACTTTTCAGAGTTTTGTGAATTTTAATAAAAGGGTTCATTTTACTAAATTGTTCAGAGTCTGGCTTTCCTCATCAGTAAATTAATAAAATTACTTAGTTCACATTGAGGATCTACCCGTTTCTTCCAGTTTATAATGTCTTAGGCTTTCAACAAGCCTATGGTGAAAGCAGAGAAAATTTATTTGGGATCACCATTCTGAAACAACTATAGGTACAGTTGCAAGGAAGTAGAAGAGTCTACTGGGCTTAAAACCAATGCCACTTTTCAACAGAAGGGGAAAAATCCTATAGTATAGTCAACTGATCATGTTGAATTTTGCATAGTGTAACATATTGTCACTCTGGTAACAACAGTGTCCCATGAAACTCAACAGTACAAAGATTTAAGAAAAAGCAAAACAAGTCTGGCCTAAGATGAAAATACTAATATATTCTTTGTGTGTTTGTGTGTGTGTGTGTGTATACACACACATATATACATATATATATAAATTTATTTATTCAGCTGCACTGAGTCTTCATTGTGGCACATGGGATTTTTACAGCATATGGGATCTAGTTCCCTGCAGGGGCTGAACCTGGGCCCCTTGCATTGGGAGCACGGAGTCTTAGCCACTGGGCCACCAGGGAAGTCCCAGAAAATACTAATACATTCTTATACCCAAGAGTCAGTTGTCAAGCAGGCTGCACCATTCAGAAATACATTTTCTTTCAGGATGGTACCCTAGTTTCCTGGTTACAACTTAATTAATCAGCTCTTTTTATAGTCATCTAAGTTTGCACTCTCCCAGCGTCAGATCTTTCCAGATAAACAAAATGTAAGAAAAAATTTAAAGCCCAGGCAAAGGAAACAAATGAATGGTTCCAGAATTGCCGTGATGAAAACTATAAACTTAACTATTAACATAATAATATAATTATGGTGGGAAACCACTTACCACACAAAGACAAACTTTAGAATTACATATACACGTTTTAATGTTTTTATATTTTATGTATTGTCTAAATAGTAAATTCGAGCCCTGTATTAGATTGCTTACTCTCTATTTGTATGCATCGTCTAAGATGGTAAGAACATGCAATTATATTGCCTTTTGAAAGAAATACTCATTTTAAAATAGCTGACATAGTCACTGTACCTCTAGTCTATTCAAAAGGTGACATTTTGCCTAATAAAGACAAAGAGTGTCTTGATTTTAGAAGAGTCAATAAGGGAGAGAGTAATTCTAGTATTTATGGAATAAAACTCTAATGTGCTAATAGGTAGATTGGTTTGGGAAATAACACAGCAGACACAATTACCGGGATTGTCTCTGTTCTACTCTCACCGGCTCCAGGATAAAGAAGAATCAATTAGCCCTCCGCAGACGATGACCTTGAAGGCTACAGCTCTGTGGATAATACACTGAATATGCTGAGCCAGATAGAAATGGAGAATCAAGTTCTGAGACCACGGAAGAGCACGGTGCAGATATGATAATGTCTTTTTAAAACATGAGCTGTGACAGCTTCAGGCATGTCAAAAGCACGCAGGAAGATGAAAGAAAAGCCCCGTTCTTTCTGTGACTAAGCGACAGTTAGTAGAAGAGCAAAAAGCGAAAGAGATTGCAAAATGACCATCTAATGCCAAGCTTTTCTTTCTTTCTTTTTTGCCCTCCTTTAGTTAATGGTTACAAGCTTCTAAACAGCTAAATAATCACTTAAGAGTGTTTAAAACCAAAGCTCCCTGGACCAGTGCTTTTCCAAAATAAAAGAAATATAGACTCATAATTTTTAGGATATTTATGTTTTTGTTGTTTTCAGGCACTAGTTCAAAAAAGGAACCCTAAGGGTCTCACACAGCAAACCCTATAGGCGGTAAAGTGTTAACCAACTGTCTAACCCTAACTTTCCAGAAAACTACATCCCAGACAGCTTTTGCAGGCTTATCTCCAAGGCACTCAGAGTGCTGCAGCTGTGTATCTGGCCAGAACTGGCTACTATGATGCTTTTAGACAGTAGTAAATCTTTTCCACTCAATAGAAACGCCAGAAAAATCAATGTCCTGCCTTGGAAAATAAAGAAAAGAAACTGTATGGAATGTATAATCTATTAAAACACTTAGGAAAATAATTAACCTTAGAAAAGAATTTCTCAAAACATCACAAGATACTTTTTAAAACAGTCCTAGATCAGGAAAATGTGCTGGAGGTTTCTTTGTTTGCTCATTTTCCTCCAATGACAAAATTATAGGATTGAGTCGAAGAGTTTTTCAAAGGGTCTTCTTTCTTTTTCTGAACAGCTAAACTGATTCAGGCACATTTTAATTCAAGACTGAAGTTGAAAACGATAAAAAGACAAAAGAAGTAACCTTGCCTTCAGGGTGAATTTTGCTTCTCTTTGCAGGATCTGTACTTGCTTTTTATAGCCTGTCATTTCATCTGGGTATTATTTCCCGGTCACTTTGCCAGGTGGGAAGAGACGGTGAACACAGCGATGGCTGTCAGATCTTTAATGATGCTTCAGGGATTTGATAAAGATACAAAGCAGTGTCTGCAGAAAGGAGGTTCTTCCCTAATTACACCTGAAAAGCAAGCCTCTTTTGTTTTTTTTCTTTAAATCTTTGCCACTGAAACTGGTGTGTATGAAATGAGCCTGAATCACAAGCACAAATCAAGTTTTTCTGCATTTCTGGAACATATGGCTCTCCAGCATACTGAACGACATGTCTGCAAAAGATATTTTTAATCTTCGTTACCATCCAGAGGGAAACAGTAGGGGTATTTCATCACAGAATCTTCACCCTCACCTCTCCTTTAGAGACTTTACTTACACACGGTATTCAACCCGAATTCTCTGATCCTTTACTTTTTTTCTAAGGAAACAGTTTCAATGGTGAAAAGAAGACAGTAAAACAAAAGTAAATTAGAAACTTTTTTAAAAGCTATAGAAAATGCCTCTCTTCTATAATGATGTTTAAAACAATCTCACTAGTCATGGTTTCATCCTTGTCAAGTTTTCCATTATAAAGCATTGCAATGACCAGTACAGACGGCAGTGGGACTCCTCTGTATTGTTTTAAGAGCACGGGCTCTCTTCACTCACAGATTATTAAACAGGACTGCTGCAATCTTACAGACAAAAAAGACACATCTGAAAAAAAATGACTTATCTTACTAATGTGCCTTGTACTTTCTAATGACTGTCAAGGAAGCTATTTAAATATTTGATTCCAGAAGGCAGAACTAATTTGGACAAACTATAATAGGAAAGAATATATATATGTGTGTGTGTATATATATATATATATATATATATATACATACTGGAGTCATTTTGCTGTACAGAAGAAATTAACACAACATTGTAAAATCAACTATGCTTGAATAAAATTTAGAAAAAAAAACCCCTAGTTTGGGGAAAATCCTTTCATGTGGAATTGGACCAGATCCTGAATAAAACTGCCCCTAACAAGTGCTCAGCAACTCAAACTATAACCTGAGCGTGACAGCAACCTGCTGGTAAGAGGTGAGTGCTGTAAACATCTAAGACTTCATGTTATATTGGGAAGAAACAATGAAAGTACAAACACGGGGAGAAGTGGTTTAGGGAACAGGAAGAAGAGATGGAGAAAGATAACTCGCAACTTGGGCTGGCTGGAAGGCAAAGGATAACAGAAAGGTGAGGAGAGGTAATGGAAAGTTTACATGGAAAAAAAAAAAAAAAACCCATCAGGATCCTACTCACTGCTGTACAGAAGTGATGTATATATATAAAATGGTCTGATGTTTTCATCCTAAAAAGTGTTAGAAACCAATGGAATGGAACTGAAAGTCAAGCATGGCTCAGAGATACTGAAGCTCTGGGTCCTCACCCCAGATTTCACCATCCAGGGAGAGAGAGTTGCTGTGATACCATCAGTTCTAACCAGCAGTTTGTAAGGTCTTTTCACTCCTCTCTCCCGGAGCAACCCAGTCACATGATGCGCTTAAACCAAACCGTGCCATTCAACTCCGAGAAGACAAGGACCCTGCCCTACGCTCTAGAGAACACTTCGGACGACCTCAAGTCCACCTATCTCCTCTACACATCCTCACCCGTCTCTCTCTACTTACAAAGTTTAGGAGCAGTTTGGAGATTAGTTTCTGTTGATGGTGGCTGAGTGGCTGCCTTGGGTGTTCTCACATCAGGGCTCCGAGTGGGTGAAGGCAGGGATGGAGCAGTGGACGGCCGGAAAGAAAAAGCGAAGATGCGGTTCTTGGGGGTGGGGACCGCCGAAGGCTCGGAGGACTCAAGGGCATTGTCAACTTGCACTGTAACTCGAACCTCCGTTTCAGACTGAGCCCTGGAGACAGGTGAAGTGTACGCCTTGGCTGATACCCACACAGCAGCTGAAGCTGCAGTTGGATCCAGAGAAATAATAGGATCCTGGCCTAATCCCCCAGGGTCAAGGTGAGTGGGAGAGTCATACTCAAAAATCTTGTCCACAAACACCCACTTGAGGCCGGCAATGCAGAGGCAGAGGCTGACCAGGCAAGCCAGGATGGGGACGATGCAGATTTTCTCGGAGTTGAGGCAACCTCTCAGGCGCTCTGTTTCCAGGCAGATGCAGCAGGGAAGACTCAGGCCCACGAGCCCCGGGGACCTCCCATCTTCAGTCTGGGTCTCCGGCATGTCTTCGGCTGCCGGAAGTCCGTCCAGAGACGGGTCTGCACTCAGCTGAGTGGAAGGGCTCGAGGACCTCTCAGCAGCTCCCTCAGACATGTCTGGGGAATAAATCTCCATCGGCTCACCTCCAGGAGGCCTGGCCTCTCACACTGTCCATTACCAGGCAGAGCCCCCCCCAACCAAATGATACAGCATCTTACAGGGAGGAATCGATAAGTCGCCCAAGTCCAAGGCCATTATCAAAAGCAAGAGGAGTTCAGGAGGAAGGCAGGGGAGGCCAAAAAAAAAAAAAAAAAAAAAAGCCTCTAGCAACAACCAAATAAAAGTATATTGTAATTCTTGACTGCTGTTTCTGGGCCACTTTTGCAGTTCTTTTATATGCTTCTCCAAACCATCCTGGCTGGGTCAGGAAGATGGGAGGCCAGCGGAGAAACCCAGGAGCCGATGCGGCGGCGGTCGGTTAAGTAAACCAGTAGCCCAAACTGAAAGGCATGTTTCTCACCTCGAGCAGCTGCAGCTGGGGTCTGCTCAGATGGAGAAAGCAACTGTCATGCAGAAGAAGTAAAAGCAGGGGCAGGACCAGCGGCGGCAGCGGCGGCGGCGGCGGCGGTGGCAGCAGCGGCAGCAGCGACAGTAGCAACAGCATCCTGTGGTGTGCGCGCGGCGGCTGAAAGGGGCTGAATCATCACAGAGCAGCAGGTGCCTGCCCTCCGAGCATCGCGGCGAGGCGTCTCATCGCAGAGCGCGCTGGAGGCGAGAGCGCGGCCGGGAGGGGCGCTCGCCGCGCTCGCCGCCCTGCCTTCTCCCCCACCCGCCCAGCCACTCCTCTTTGTCCTTCCTGAGCGCTCATTCACTTTCTTCCTCTGCGGCTCCTGCTTTCTCCACAGTCTCTTCCCCTTGCCTCCCCCTCTTCATCCAGAGACTCTCTCTCTCCCCTCTTTCTTTCTTTTTTACCTCCCTCCTCTCCCAACCCCCACCCCTCTATCCGCACTCTGGGGCTGCTGGCTGGTCTGAGTAGAATCAGGATACCCAGCAAGGCGGGACTGCCAGTGACTTCCTATTTTATCCAATTAGAAAGAATAAAGGCCATCAAATCAAAGAGAAGCAGGCAGACAGCAGTTAAGCTGAGTCCCCATGGCCCCCACCCAGCTAGCCTCCTCTCTCTCTCTTTTTCCTCCCTACCAAAGCTGCCCTAATCTCCCACCCCCACCTCCCATGCTCTAAAGTCTCCCTGGTTCTCTCTTCTGCACCCACTGTTGGGTCAGAAAAAGCCAGCGATCAATGCTAGCAATCTAACAAAGCTAGGATGAGGTGGGGGGGGGGTGGTGGATGTAGGTGGGACCTTATGGGTTGGACCTGAGGCTTGGCAAAGTCTGATATCTGATTCCTCCCTAGAGAGGTAAGCTTTTCAACAGCAATTTCTTCCTGCCTGCTGCAGAGAGATAGCATTCCGTCCCCAGCCCTCTAATAAGTTTTGTTCACTGAGAGGACTGTTATTGCCTAGTGTTTCAACCAACAGCAAGAACATTGTTTTTTTTCTTTTTCCTCCTAACCATGGACAGCTCTGCCTTCAGCCCTTGCCTCGCAATGATTGGGTAAGACTTGGTGATGCCCAAGTGTGAAGTGTGGAATATACATTGGAGAAGGGGGTGCTCAGGGAGGGGAGAGAGGTCTTTATGTGCCCACACTGGTCCCCTTTAAATTTTCATCCTTCTGTGCCACTCACAGCAGTCCCGGGCTGATGTCCAGCCAACAAGAAACACCAGTAACAGCTATAAAGGAGGCTCCCGCTTCATCTTGAAATTAGCCTTCATTGTGACTCCACTCTGCGGAGGTTGAATTCCCTGAGCGCTGTAATGTATACCACATGTCCTCAGCTATAACTGCACTGCAAGGATTAAGAGGACTTTTCTATATAAGAGCACGCCTTTAGGGTTAAGTTTCAGGAGCTTTACCTTAAAGATAGTTTCACTGCCGACTCTTTTCTTTTTCCTTTTAAAACAGCAGTGGTTAAAAGGCTGAAAGAAATGCACTGTCCTTAATACAGAGAGCAGGCAGCCCAGACCCTCCTGTTCACTGCATGTCTGCATCTGAATCTTTAATCCATGTTTTACTGTGACTGGATACCTGAATGGTTTCCAAGGAACCATTTTGTTCACCTATGTCAATAGGAGTCTTAAAAACGGTCTCTAAATCCATACTACATAACCATCATGTGAGTCCCAGAAGCAATAAAATTTAAAGTTGAAGTCCTGAGAGAATCTGCTGTAAGCGTGTTATATTTTGTAAAACACAATCTCCACTGCTTTGAAATATTTTTAAGCTTCTAAGTGGGCATGAGATAATATTATCATTCTTTCAAAATGAAATTAGCCCATAATTATAAGTGATTTAAAGGGTACTGACATCTTAAAGTGTGTTTGCAGTACTATAACTAACAACAACAACAAAAGCCTGCACCAATTTGCATAATTGTAATTATGACTCTGACAAGCTTCTGGGCAAAATGAATTATCCTTAAGTTCACCTCTACATAACCTGCATTTGTATAGCAGTAGCTTGTACTTTAAAATAATTCCTATGCCCACTTTCTAACTTTTAACTATTTGATTTCAAAGCAGAAAGATTTTTCTTAATGATTCAAGCAATGGACATGAAATTTCACATCATCGAAAATCTATGGGGAGGCACAATTCAGACTGAGAGGAATTAAAATTTTAATGACCATTTTTCATGGAATGCTCAAAATCAGTCAGGCAAGTAAATACTTATGCTAAATTAGGATCATTTATAATTCCTTTAGATATCACCCAGGTTAAATTTGTGGTACTTAATTTCATGATTCTGCACCAAACCAGTATTTCATGCAAGTATCATACTCATACATTGGCATTTCACCCACAGCCAAGGTCACCTAGATTTCAAAGACTAACACGAACTTCAGAGCCCAGATCAAGGAAGGAAGTGAAGGTACTGAGAAAAGTAACCTGTAATTAAGAAGAGTGCTCCTTCAGTTGCGCCAATACCAACTATACACCTTGCCTTAATCATTAAGAACAAACATATTCAGCAGACAAAGTAATTACTGGGCACTGCTCTAGCCATCATATTAAAGATGACCAACACTTACAAAGGAAAAGAATGGATTATGTAGAGGATAGGAACTTAAGAGACAGACTACACAAATCACACTGTGGGATATATGTGTCCTCCCTGGAGAGGCAGTTCATGAATCCTGTGACTTCTTGGAACTAAGATCAGTTTGCAGACAGCCAGCCTCCCACAGAGTTGCTTCCCATGCAGTTGGAAGGTAAATGTGATAGAGAAAGGGAGTAGGACAGGAGGTAAAGAATAAAAGGAATTCTCCTTTTAGGAGAATACTTGAGACGAGGAGTCAGAAGTTGCCTTTATCCCTTTAGCAAATCTTACTCGCAGTGAAGAAGTGAATACAGGGTGATACGAATGGGACTGAGGATCAGAATTTCTTTGACTAGAACATGCATGTTTGTAGGAAGAATTGCAAGCATATGATGTCAGTTTAACCCTTTAGCCTCCATCTTCAATAAAGCTCAGGAACACCCATATTTCCATGTTCCCTTAGACAATGAACAAGAAACAAATTATTGTTACCTTTTGAAACTGCATAACCATCTCTTCTGTAACAACAAAAGCTACCTTTATAGAGCTCCACTGTGATTCCAGGCACTCTGCTAGGTTCTTGTCATACACGATTTCTGATCTTCACTAAATTCTATACAGATCATATTATCTTTTTTATTAAAAAAAAAAAAAAAAGGACTCAGGCAGCTCATATAACTTAGCTATGGACACATAGCCATTAAACAATAGCACCAGTAGCACCAATTTTGAATAAAACTGTGATTCATGCTATTCCTACCAAATAATACTGTTTCTTGTTTTTAATAAAAAGAAGGCATCTGATTACATATTGTTTACCTATTACTTCAATAGGAAAAATAAGAGAACCAGAAAGTGTAACAATGAAATAGGCATTTTAATTTTACTTTAATGTAGTTGCTAAATGAACTTAAAGGTGCCAAGTTTCCAGAACAAGAGCCTTCTACAATTCTGCCTAGTGATCTTTAGAGGTTGCAAGAATTAACCATAGGTTATTTACATATGATCTGTTTATAGTTTAAATAGAAGAGCTCTTCCACAGTCTCTGTTCTGAGATCTTCCTGGGAAGATCTCAAGATTTCAGTTACATATTGCTATGAAACAAATTGCCCTGAAACACATCACATTTGTTGTTCAACTAACAACCACAGAATTACATCTCACTAGCCCGCAGGATTACTGGGTTCAGCTGAGTGGTTCTTCTGCTCCATTAGATATCAGCTAGGGCTGCAATCCATTGGAGGTATAACTGAGCTGAAAAAGTCAAGATTCACACACATGACTAGCAGCTGATGCCAGATGTCAGCTGGGAACTCAGCTGGGACTGTCAGATGGTGCACCAACATGTGGCTTCTCCACGTGGCCTGGACTTCTCACAGCATGGCAGCTGCATTCTGAGAGGATACTGCCCAAGAGCGAGGAAGCACAAGCTGCCAGTCCTCCTTAAGACTGACTTTGGAAGTGGTACAGGCTCATTTCCACTGCATCCTATTGGCCAAATAGTCACAGTGCCAACTGAGATTCAAGGAAAGGGGAGATAAATCTTGATGGAGAGAGTAACAAGGAATTTGCAACCACAGTTAATCCACCACAACAGTTAAAGTCAACGTTAGTAAGTCAACCTGATTCAAGAGGCTCTGCAGTAACGTAGAATGAGATTCAGCAGAACCAAGTCAAAACGCACTTATATTTCTGATACACAATATTCCAGCTTCCTTCTAAACCAGCTTCAATGAAGAAAACAATCCCATTATGTCGTGCATACCTGAGTGCTTATGCTCAGTTGTGTCCGACTCTTTGCGACCCTTTGAGCCTGCCAGGCTCCTCTGTCCATGGGATTTTTCAGGCAAGAATACTGGAGTGGGTTGTCGTTTCCTTCTCCAGGGGATCTTCTTGACCCAAGACTGAACTTGCATCTCCTGTGTCTCCTGCAGGCAGATTCTTTACCCACTGAGCCATCAGGGAAGCCTTCTATTATATCATCCAATAGAAAATACTAAAATTCCTCTGCTACTTCAAGTCAAACTAGGATACTACAGCTCCATCCCTTTTATTTATTTTATTATCAGAAATATTTAGCATACCTCCAGGAAATGAAAGAGAATGACCATATCACATAAACTTAGTCTTTTACTTTTTTTTTTTTTGGTGTATTGGTTATTTCCCACTGAAAACGTTTATCTCTGAAAAAGTCTACCCTTGCTCTGTAAGTTTATGGCCAAAACATAGAATTTACTTTGTGATATCTAATACCATGATGATAGCAGTGATTTCATTTTTTTGGATTGCGATCTTTGAGGATGACTATGTATAAATTATAATGATTTATTCATTGCTAATGAATTAATCACGATTTTCACAAGAAAGCTTCAGGACTTAAAAGGATCCCTAAAACTTGCTGCTTCTTATGAGAGGACCAAGTACCCAAGTGGATCTGTTAGCTTCTTCCCATCCATTTGAAAATTTTCCCCCAGCTCACATCTCAGCCCCTCCATGGAACTTCTTCATGGTCCCAAGTCAAAGATACATCATTCTTTAACTTTATTTTTGTTGGGGTACATCTTCCCAGGTGTTACTACTTAATTATGTGACATATACAGGATGGATGGGGAAGAATGCAGTTTCTTTGAAGGCCAGGTCTATTAGTATCTGGCTGTCGCAAACTAGAGCTATGCTAGCCATTCAATACACACATTTTGTTTGGTTTTATTTTTAACTGTAATTCAGTTACACAGATCATGGCACGTCTAATAAATTGGTAGACTTTTTTCATGTCCACCTATCTATTCAAAATGCCCTCTATAGTCCACTCTATTTTTTCACATCTTCTAATGATCAGTTCAGATACATGCTTATCAAATTTATGAGTTTCCAAATATGGCTTTTATGAATTTATTTTCATTTAGGGAAACTTTGTTACCCCAACTATATTAACTCTCCACTGCCATGGTATTTTTCAGGCAAGAATACTAGAGTGGATTGCCATTTCCTCCTCCAAGGGATCTTCTTGACCCAGGGATCAAACCTGCATCTCCCACGTCTCCTGCATTGCAGGCAGATCATTACTCTCTAAGCCATCAGGGCAGCCCCCTATTATATCACCCAACAGAAAACACTCAAATTCCTCTTCTACTTCAAGTCAAGTTAGGCTACATAAACTTATGTTTTGCATAGATCCTTTTAGGAGATGGAAAGTTAGGAATACTGAACTGCTTTTCCTGCAGTTCTCTTTTCACCTAAACAGAAAAGTTCTCTCAGGGCAAACCAAATTCATGGGCTTGCCAGTGTTCTTCCATATTACTCATAATGTTAAACAGGCTAAGATGAAACCCATTTCACTTTACTGGGCAGGTATTTTTCTCCCCACTTTGAGGGTGAATCAAGACTCTGATTCTGCTTTATTTTTACCCAGTGAAAACTATTTAAGTAAAGATGGTTTGACTTAATTGTAAGACTCATTTTGTGAGAAGCTGTATTGAATGTCTGATACTGACTCTGGGACTGTGTCCTCATTTTGTAACAAATGATCCATTTACTCTGGTACATTTTGTTTTTTATAAGTTTAGGTCCTTTATCTTTAGCTGCAGTTCAAGAGACAGTAAAGGATCTCAAAGATGAGGATATGAGAATTTTATACAGACAGATGATTTTTAAAAAAATTAAATCCCATGTTTATAATCTGATTACTTTGAGAGAAACTATTATTTTCTCACTCCCTGTGAGTAAAATCATTAGTTACATACAATGATTTTCTTCTTAGTTTTACAAGTCACCTTTCTTTTAATATTATCTTGGACATGTTTGGAACTAGACGGAGATCACTGCACAGCACTGCGATACAAATGAACTGTTCCTAGTAAAATGGTTAATTTTATGTTATGTGAATTCCAACTCAATAAAAAAAAAACTATTACACTGCACACTCATCATGGTTTCAGCTTCTCCAACATTTACTTTTAAAAGGAAAACACAGTCAATCTGACCAGTTTTTCCAGTGCGCTGCACTAAAATAATGAGACTTTGTCATGTATAGATTGCTCTTTCTTCTACAAAATCTAACAGGTCATGTAGCATTGACTCTCTGACAATTCTTAATTATCTATGGACTCTAAATTGATGTTGATGATGTAATACTACATCCCAAGGAACTCAAAAGCACAAATAAGGATATAATAAATTGATCTGTCATTGAGAACTTCAATACAAAAGTTTTATGAGAAAACGAGCAAAGGCTTATAACTCTGGCTCATTTTATATACTTAAAATATTATTTCTCATTCTTCAATACCATTCCATTTACATATTTAGAATACACTAGAAATATAAGTCGAAAAATGGGTAGACAGTAGCAGGTATTTGAATTATCTGTATTTTCAACACAGTGTGCTTTGTTATGGAAAGTGCAATAAACTCATTATCAGAATGTGAGCTCCATAAGGGCCAGCACTTGTGACTGTTTCCACTAACACATCCCTACTACCTAGAACATGCCTGGCCCACAGAGGCCAGTAAGTAAGTATTACCGAGTTAATGCATCAATATGGAAACTACTTAAGAAGGCTGTAGTTTGGAAGGACTGATGCTGAAGCTGAAACTCCAATACTCTGGCCACCTGATGCGAAGAACAGACTCACTGGAAAAGATCCTGATGCTGGGGAAGATTGAAGGCAGGAGGAGAAGGGGATGACAGAGGATGAGATGGTTGGATGGCATCACCAACTCAATGGACGTGAATTTGAGCAACCTCCAGGAGCTGGTGATGGACAGGGAAGCCTGGCGTGCTGCAGTCCACGGGGTCGCAAAGAGTCAGACATGACTGAGTGACTGAACTGAACTGAAAGGATGTAAAAACTATTGAAAAAATATCTTAAAAGACATGGATACATCAGTGTTCAGTTCAGTTGCTCAGTTGTGTCTATATGGATATACCATATAGAGTTTTATTTGTGTGAATGAAGCAAATAATATTAAATTAACTGTGTACGATGGGAAGAAGAAAAACCAAAAGGGAAATCATCTTTATAGTGACTACTCCAAGGTTATATGGATGGATGGTCAATCACTATTATTAGACAATACATGTGGAATTAGTTACCTTGAACAAGTATCCTTGCTTCACTTCATTAATATTCATACTATAAGCTCCCGGCACAAAGCAACACAGCTAACAGAGAATTTCTGTTTGTTATATTCTTAGGTATTGTGGCAAATGGCACAAATATACAAGAAATAATCTGTATTTTTAAGTGCATGGATATGTATAATAGTATTTAAGGAAAATCGTAAAGGCTGTACTTGGTGAAGTAAGAGAAATTAAATATAATAAATAATTAACTAAACATGACAATCAATGCAAATGTAATACAAATTCAGCACAGTTTCAAAAAATGGAAGTTGTTGAACTTGATTTATAATTAGGCACTAGCTATTTGTTTATAGCTGGGTTGCTGATCAGCTGACTGATCTCTAGAGGAATTTAAAAGAAAATGCACTGAGTACATCACCCTTACAAATGCCCTAGCAATCTGTTAATTTGCTTTGAAAATCTTCTGTTTCAAACAGAAACTGTTAAGCATGAGATGGTCCACATGTGAAGGCAGTTATGAATTACTTACAAAAGAGTTCCATCTATTCAAGAGACTCTGAAATGTCATAAAAAGCCATGTGTAAAATAAACCTTCAGTTTACCTGAAATAAAGGAAGCTTGGGAAAGGAATGATCTGAATTGTTCTACTTTTCAACACAGTCCAAACCTGTATATCTGAGAAGACTTCAGCCAGAGGAAACATCTTAAAAATATACATTTTCCACAGAATCTACACAGTTCTCTCTCCTTTTTGCTGATTAAAATGAAAATGAAAAGTTGTGCCAAAGGGGAAAAAAAAGAGCGATAAAAATATATGCATTTTCTAGAACTGGCCATCTAACGGGCGACTCTGCTGTGAGGTCATAAGCCTTATGATACTCTTACAAGCAGAAGTATTCCATTTAAGATCAGATGCCAGCTCCATATTTTCTGCAGTTTCTCAGTTCAAGGGGTGGAAACTTTTGCTGCATTGTGGGACAATTTTCATTACTTTCAAAATATGAATTTGTAAATTGTAAGACAAAAATATCTTATGATTGGAACTCCAATTCAAAACTTTGTATCATAAATCACATCACACCACGTATTGTTAGTTAGATTGGCTTAAGAATGACTTGTATCTTTTCCATCTCAGAAATTATCTGGAGTGAAAGGATGCAGGCTTAATGCAAAGATGAACTGTAATCTTGAGAATAATTAGCTTTTAAATTTTTCATTGGCTGACTGTTGGAGCTGGAACAGCCTTGACCCATGAATTTTATCTTACACAAAAAAGATCTCCGGAGATAAAAAATGATCGGCCTGGAGCACCAACATTAATTTCAGAGACAAGACTAGAAGTCAGGGGTATCGCTCCTCCCCTGTAAACTCATTCCTACAAAGGGAAGCTTTTTAGTTTCTCACTAACCACACAGATACCCTTTAGTAACTGCCATGAAGTGAACGGTTCAATGTTGTCACTACCATCATCAGTTATCCCTATAGCAATATCTTACATGAACTTTTACTGTGACTGTTTCTACTTGAAAGTTTAATCTTTTTAATGCTCCTCTGACGACTTTTGGTCACAGCTCCACTGAATATTCAGACCCTTTTTCTGGAAGTTATTAAGAAGCCAATATTCATATTTAGACTCGGTTATTAACATTTCATCACTAAGGGATGTAGAATGCAGAATGTAGGCAAAATGTAGGCTCTAATCACTTACATGGGAAGGTATAGAATAAAGAGACTCTAGTGGATAAAATGAGCTTATCTTCAGGAACAAAGACTGTCACCGCGAAATAGTGATCGGGGGGGTCCCTGGTGGCCCAGTGGTTAAAATTTCACCTTCCAACGCAGAGAGTGCAGGTTAAATCCCTGGTCGAGGAGCTTAAATCCTGCATGCCTTGTATCCAAAAAACCAAAACATAAAACACAAGTGATATTGTAACAAATTCAATAGAGACTTCAAAAATGGTCCACATCAAAAGAAAATCTTTTTTAAAAATAGAGATCAGTCCAGTATTACTGCAATGATTCAACAACATACAATGTCAAATGTTGTCAATATCTGAGAATTGGTGAGCCAGGGTTACATCTTCTTTTAATCTGGAGAATTAGAAATCTGGGACAGGGGAAGGAGTGATCGTCAGAAACAGGAAAAGGAAAGCTTCTGATGACTGAGTTAAAACCTGAAATATGATGACTAGAAAATTCCAGGTCCAAATATGATAACTTATTCCAGGGAAACACGTGTTCTATTTGTTGACATAATCCATCAAACATATATTATTTTAAATAAAGCAATTAAACTTCTACATCATTCATGCTGGGATATTTGGGGATAAGATGCATTCATAAATACAACTTCAAATTGCATCAAAAATAAAAAGCTGACTGATAGATAAATGGATACACATTTGACAAAGCAACTATGGCAGAAGTTAACTGTAAAATTTAGAGATATGGCATTGGTCACAAGTCATTCAACTTTTCTATATGTTTCAAATTTCCATAATAAAAATGCTAGAAAAACTTAAGATTTTTTTCATGGCTATTTCTGACCACTACATATATAGTATGTTTTATTATAAAACCTTGTAGTGAAAGTGAAAGTCGCTCAGTCGTGTCCAACTCTTTGTGACCCCATGGACTGTATAGTCCATGGAATTCTCCAGACCACAATACTGGAGTGGGTAGCCTTTCCCTTCTCCAGGGGTTTTTCCCAACCCAGAGATCAAACCCAGGTCTCTTACACTGAAGGCAGGTTCTTTACCAGCTGAGCCACAAGGGAAGCCCAAGAACAATGGAGTGGGTAACCTATCCCTCTCCAGCGGATCTTCCCAACCTAGGAACTGAACTGGGGCTCCTGCAGTGCGGGTGGATTCTGTACCAGCTAAGCTATCAGGGAAGCCCATAAACCTTGTAAGCTGATGCCACAGAAAACAAAATAATCTACCAATCTCACATTCAGTAAGCTTCACTGAATTATTTTCTTTCCTCTACTGTGTAAGCTCTCCCCACTACCCTCCCCTACCACACTTACTTTAAGATGAATTCCAAAATTATATCAGGAATATAAAGTCACACAATTTGAATCATTATCTAATGGCAAAGGAATATCTTTCTATGACAAGCCATTAGCTCCTATAGAAAATCCAAGATCTCTTCCTGACCCCTTCTTCCATACCATTCCTTTATTGAGAAGAGATTTTGCTTAATGTGATTCTTTAGTCACTAGGGAATTGAAACATCTATGAATAATGTGAACAGGGAAATCGTAATGTTCATTCTCCTGACAAAATCAGAAGGGCTGAACAGTAAGTTTCATTTTGTTAGGGGGAAAAAAAAAGAATCCTTTTATTGTTAACAACACTCCCATCCTGAAGATATCTTTTTCAAAGGTCAACTGGTCAGTGGACACTGTAAGGTCAAAGGCTTTGATGCAGAAGTTGAGTTTCTCCGCTGCTGTATCTCCCTTCCAGTTCGGCATACAGAAATTTTATAAAACTATTAAATATTTATGATGCAGTACAAAGCCCCTCTAAAAGCATCTGTATTTAACTAAATCATGTCACTGACAGCAAGAGGCACACACAGTAATTTAACCTAGCAGGAAGAGTACTTCTTTTACATAACACTGCAGTGCAGAGAGTTTCAACCATATGCTTCTTTCTGTCCCCACATACCTCCTGTAAGAAGGGAAAGCTTAACTTAAATGGTTCAAAGGGCTTTTAGACAGGCTTCTCAAATGAAACATAAATCTTTTGAAGTGCTTCTCAAAAATTCTTCCCCGAGGCTTTGCCAGGACTCTGTCACTAGAGGTCAGACAAATAGTCCATCCTCAGGTTAAGCCTCCTTAACCCCAGGATAAATACCTGGATTTAGTCCCATCTTTTCTTCTATCACCACGTCCTTCCAAATGTTCGCTATAGTCTATCACTGATTGATAGATGTTAAAGGCACCCATGTCCAACGGGATCCCCGTCAGCATTCCCTTTGGGTATGCATGCTAAGTCACTTCAGTCATGTCCAACTCTTTGGGAACCTATGGACTGTACCCTGTCAGGCTTGTCTGTCCATGGGATTTTCCAAGCAAGAATACTGTGGAGTGGGTTACCATTCCCTTCTCCAGGGGAGCTTCCCAACCCAGGGACTGAACCTGAATCTTACGTGTCTCCTGCATTACAGGTGAATGTTTTACCAGCTGAGCCATTGGGGAAGCCCCTTGTATGGGTCTATGTAAAGTTAAATTATTGTTAACCATTCATAACTCTTAATACCAAAGAATCTATTGAGATATATACTACTACTAAAGGATTTTTTAAGCTACCTAAGCATTGGGTGCTGCAGAAGAACAGCAGAGAGATATCTCTAAGATGAAAAAAAAAAAAATGCAAGAGAAGGGAAAACATTTTTAAGCATCTGAGGCTTAGAATTAGCTGTACTCCTGGAGGCAGGAGGTTTCAAAATAACCTCTGGCTGAGAAAGAAATGGGTACAGAAATTATTATTTTAGTGATGTGTATGCTGTCAAAAATCAGGGCTAAATGCTTGAGTTCTCCAACTTGAAATTATATTACTGTAATTCTGCCAGCATACAGCAAGTGATTAGGAAATTTGCTGCTCAGCATTTAAACTAACTTCTTTTCGCAGTCTGGCGAGTAAAAAAT
Organism: Neotragus moschatus; assembly: GCA_006410615.1. NCBI lineage: Eukaryota > Metazoa > Chordata > Mammalia > Artiodactyla > Bovidae > Neotragus > Neotragus moschatus. The sequence goes on from SJYA01003206.1 coordinate 330,727, forward strand.
GGAAAACCTCGGGATGACTTGCTTCTCAAAAGCAGGTTTTGAATTTTAAGGTCGCTGTATTTTATATAATGAAAGTAACTTACATTCCTAAAGCCCCACGATATATGTTAATTTATCTACCTATCCATCCACCCATCCATCCAAAAAATTGTTTACTAAGTGGCCAGTTATGTGCCTGGCATTATGCTGAGGCTTACAGATTGGGTAGCAAGAAGGTAAAAGAAGTTCCATCCCATAATCACCCTCTTCTCTGAAGCAGCACGTGAGGTTATCTGCTGAGAGAGATGACATGACTCAAATTTTGAGAGTGGTAAGGTCTGAGTCACCTTGGAAAACAGAAGAGAAGGCTAACTGTAAAAAACAGAAGCAGGTCAGATATTGTGGCAAGTCGTATATACCTATCTGCTGCTGCTGCTAAGTCGCTTCAGTTGTGTCCGACTCTGTGCGACCCCATAGACAGCAGCCTACCAGGCTCCTCTGTCCATGGGATTTTCCAGGCAAGAGTACTGGAGTGGGGTGCCATTGCCTTCTCCATATACCCATCAGTCCTTCATAATTTACTATCCTCGCTCTCAGGATTGTAAATCATTGTCTCCTCTTGAGAATTACATTTGGAAAGTGCAACCAACGGAAGAAGACTTCAAAATAGTCATTGGAGGGTATATATGCCAAGTGAAGTAAGTCAGACAGAGAAAGACAAATACTGTCTGATATGACTTAATGCAGAATCTAAAAAAATACAATAAACAAATAAAGATAAAAATGCATCATATTAACAAGAGGCAGACTCATAGCTACAGAAAACAAGCTAGCAGTTACCAGTGTGGGAGGGGATATATGAGGTAGGAAGACTAAGAGGTACAAACTGTTATGTGTAAAATAAGCTATAAAGGTATACTGTACAACACGGGGAATATAGAGGAACAGAATGATTATTTTATAATAATTATTAAGGGGGTATAACCTTTAAAAATTGTGACTTACTATATTGTGTGTCTGTAACTTACATATCAACTATAGTGAAGTGAAGTGAAGTCGCTCAGTCGTGTCTGACTCTTTGCAACCCCATAGACTGTAGCATACCAGGCTCCTCTGTCCATGGGATTTCCCAGGCAACAGTACTGGAGTGGATTGCCACTTCCTTCTCCAGGGGATCTTCCCAACCCAGGGCTTGAACCCATGTCTCCTGCATTGTAGACAGACGCTTTACCGTCTGAGCCACCAGGGAAGTTGATATATCAACTATAGTTCAATAAATAAAATAAATTTTAAAAGTCATTGATGACATAAGAAACTATTTTCTGTTGAGCTCTACAGAACTTGAACTCAAACAAGACTGAAGTGGGATAGGAGGAAAATAAGAAAACAAGAACAAATGAGATAATGAGAAGGTGAAAGTTCACATGCATATCACAGTTTCCATTTCAGATTTACTCCTCAGACCAGTGCACTTGTTCCCAGCACCAGAGTTTAATCTGCAACATCAGGTGATCCACTTCATTCTGCTGTGTGGCTTGACTCGGGCCACGATGAAACCCACCATTCAAATGATGTTTCCAGGAAGCCCATGAATCTAAGAACTTTAACCTACATGATGCCCCTCTGTTGCCTACTTCTTCTGTGAATAGGATGAGAGAAGAAGATACACCATAAATGCAGAGTTCAGCAGCAAAGTTTAATTTCTCTCTTTCAATGATTACTTGGGAGAAACTAAGTCAGTATTTGAAAACATTCTGCATTTACGGCAAGTTCAAAATTATTCATATTAAACTGAAAGGGAAACTTTGGTCTTTAATGACTCTTCTGCCATAGATTTCCCATATATTTCTCTCCTTGTTGACACTTTATTTCTATTTTTAATTGAAGGACCATTGCTTTAGAGAATTTTGTGGTTTTCTGTCACACATCAACAAGATTTCCCATGTATCTCTTAAAATGTGTGCTCTTTCTCAGATTTTCCAGATCTGTTCTAGACTGATTTTGCCCCTACAGCCTTTGTGAATTTCATTCATTCATTCAGTAACTGTTTGGTAAGTGCCTAGTATGTTCTATCGGGTCACAAAGAGTCGGGAACGACTTAGCAACTGAACAACACAACATGTGCCAGGCCTGGCTATGGTTTTTCCAGTGGTCATGTATGGATGTGAGAATTAGACTGTGAAGAAAGCTGAGCGCCGAAGAATTGATGCTTTTGAACTGTGGTGTTGGAGAAGACTCTTGAGAGTCCCTTGGACTTCAAGGAGATCCAACCAGTCCATTCTGAAGGAGATCAGCCCTGGGATTTCTTTGGAAGGAATGATGCTAAAGCTGAAACTCCAGTACTTTGGCCACCTCATGAGAAGAGTTGACTCATTGGAAGAGACTCTGATGCTGGGAGGGATTGGGGGCAGGAGGAGAAGGGGATGACCGAGGATGAGATGGCTGGATGGCATCACTGACTCAATGGAGTGTGAGTGAACTCCGGGAGTTGGTGATGGACAGGGAAGCCTGGTATGCTGCGATTCATGGGGTCACAAAGAGTTGGACACGATTGAGCGACTGAACTGACTGACTGCACAAAACTGAGAAGAGGGAAGAGACTGCAGTGGTTCCTGCTTCCAAGGTGTTATATTCTAAAAAGGGACTTTGTTTTCTTAATCCCAGTCTGGCACAAATGCAAAAACTGCAGAAGAGAGAGTCCGCAGTCTTAGAATAGATTCTATTTGTGTGGCAGACACACTGTGGAGTGATTAAAAGGAAAAAAAAAAAAAAAAAGAGCCCAGCAAGAAATACTATTTGTTGTATAAGCATGCATAAGTTTCTCAGATTTTCCTTCACTGAGGATCCAGTTATGAAAGCGATTACCTCTGAAGAGTTTTGTTTTGATGAGTCTTGGAAGAAAAATGCAGAAATTCCTTTCCAGAAAGGACCATGCCCCAGAGGCTTTGGAATTACTGTGACAATTATGCTATTAGAAAAACATAGTCCATCTTTTTCATTCTCAGTCACTATTAATATCAAAACAAAACACCCATCAAAACCAACTGGGCTATAATAGAAAATTAATGGTGGGTTGATTTTTTTTTTTTAAGTTTTTAAAAAAACTTTTTTGCTTGATTGTTTCTGGCAGATAGAGTAAAATTTTAAAAATGTTAATACATTTTATTATTACCTTTTTTGGGGGCCACACCATGTAGCATGTGGGGTCTTAATTACCCATCCAGAGACTGAAACCATGCCCCGCTGCACTGGAGGCACGGAGTCTTTTAACTACTGGTCCACCAGGGAAGTCCCTCTTCTTGATGAAGACTGCTGCCAATGCAGTTTTAAATTTAGGTAGACAAGTTTCCTGAATTATTCATAAATAAATTTTATTCATATTTTATTCAAATTTTTATTCATATGAATAAAACTTTATTCATATTCATCAATAAAGTTTTAAATTCATAGAAATTCTAACATTTCAAAACATAAACATCAGAAAGAAAAAACCATATTACACACAAGCAGATAGAGATCTGATGATTTGATTAAAAAAACTGGCTGCTTGTAGAAGACAGTGTAATCAATCAATAAGGAAGTTCAACATGATTTGAAGAAATAAGTATTAAATATTTTGACTAACATTAGTTCTGATAACTACCTAGTCTCTGCAAAAGTGCTGACCTGGCAAGAAAAGATGACCAAGTGAGTTTTACTATTAAAGTTATAAGTTATTATCCTCATAAATATATCAGCTCTTCAAATATGAATGGATGATTATTAAAGAAACCAACAATAAAGTGATTAGAATTAATTTGCTTTATCAAATTAGAAACATGATTTTTCCTTCTTTTCCAATTAATTCTGATGAAAATATACAGAGAAACCCACTTATTCAACATCTAAATCAATTTAAATATTTTATTCTTATAATTTTATAAGTGTTTATAAGCTAAACATTGTCAGAATGTGAATGTCCAACGATAGTATATTCAATGAAAAGAAGGATATATACTGGGGTGAAACTATCTTATTTTATATTAACATTGTCTGAAGGTGCATTTGAAAGAACATTGCTAAAACAGTTTTCAGTTTTAAAAAATGGTGTCTCTTTTTTAAGTACTAATATCTTTTGTGTTAAAAAATAAAACATTAATTTTTAATCCTATAAGTACAACTTGATAGTTAAAAGTATGATATACATTTCTTGCTTTGCTTTTAACTGTTTTGGGGTAATTTTTGGCTGCCCCAACCACGGATTGAACCCACACCTCCTGGAGGGCAGAGTCTTAACCACTGGACCATCAAGGAAATCCCCATTTTTAACTCACTAACATAGTATTTTCCCTTCTTCATTTCAAATCCAACAGTGTGTTACACCATCAAGATACCTGGAGCATCAGGTATTATCTTTACCCAATAGCTCATCTCCTTATTGTTCTTAAGGACAAGTTTGCACGCACCCAAAAAGTCAATGAATTCTGAGCAAACTAAAAGATGTTCTTAAAATGAGGAGCAAATTATATTTAATTGTGGGTGATAGAGTTTTGAAAGGTCCTAGATTAACATTACAAGCACTTTCCATGTTAAATTAAGCATGTAGTTTAGTCAGCAAAGATATTCTTTTTATATATATTGTTTATGTCTACTATAAACATCATAAGCATTCCATTAGCATCTAAGCCAGTGATTAACGCATATATGATGGAGTCAGCTTCTAATCAGTGACAATAACTGCCTGCAAATATTTCCACAACTGTTCATCTCCCAGCTCTTTTTCCCTGACTAACAGCGACATGCCTACCAAAGTCTGAGTTCATGTAGTTACAGGAAACCAGATGCATTATTTATAAGGATGCAGAGGCTAGAAAGTTCGGCTATGCTGCCTACCCCAGCAGTAGTAGGCTCTAAGCTATTGGCGACAGGAAGCTTGCCAGTGCATTAGAAGATGAGATTGAAGGGATCCCTGCCAAATAAAATAGCTAAGTAATAACAAATGGTAAAGAAGAGCCTTGGGGGTTGCAGGGAGTCCTGAGCTCACCGCTGAAGCACAATTTGGATCACCAAGCTTTTGCAGTCAATGCAGAGAGAGTTGTAATCCCAATTAATTCTTTGTCTCATCTTTCCTGAGTGCTTGCTTTTTAATTACAGTTATACATTAAAAAGAAAAAAATAAACCAGTCGATTCTAAAGGAAGTCAACCCTGAACATTCATTGGAAGGACTGTTGCCGGAGCTGAAGCTCCAATACTTTGGCCACCTGATGGGAAGAACTGACTCATTGGAAAAGATCCTGATGCTGGGGAAGATTGAAGGCAGGAGGAGAAGGGGATGACAAAGGATGAGATGGCTAGACAGCATCACTGACTCAATGGACATGGATTTGAGCAAACTCTGGGAGACAATGACGGACAGAGGAGCCTGGTGTCCAAAAGAGCTGGACACAACTTAGTGACTGAATGAAAACAACAAATATAATCAGTATACAGATGAGAAAATTACAACTGCTATACATTAGGCATGATGTACAGTATCACGTTTCAAGTTCAGATAGAATTCATTCTGTATTTGTATAGTCCACCCTATTTATAACTCCACTTCACTGTTTTAGTGATTCTGGACAAACTGGTATATTTTCCCTTTTTGATTTCAAAGAAAAGTAAATCTGGCCCCAAACAAAAAGCCACAATTTTTTATTCTTCATGTATTCAAAACTGATCTATTGCTACAGCGATATCTGTCATGACTTTAAGTAGATTTTGAGGTAGTGCCATTCAAGTTTCATTTCCTGTTTAATCATTGTCAGGCACTTGGAATTTATACCATGGTGCAACAAAAGGCTGCCTGCTAAATGTTAACAGAAGCAGGAGATGAGAATGCCATCTTGCCTGGGGAGAAAAAGACCCTAAAGATGGACAAAAAAATGTCAATCTAAACACACACACAAAATTTACAGAAGGAACTGTTAAAACCAAATAACCTTCCCTATCACTTTAATATATAAACAAAAAGCTATGGTTTTTATTCTGTATCTCAAAATTAACCTGAAAATTATCATCAAAATCAAAGATGAAGTAGTTGAAGCTACACAGCACATATTATGCTTAGTCTTATCTTGAGCAAACTGAGTTTCAGATATTTAATATTTAACACAGATACTTTTCTAGGTGGAGGAGGAATGGTTTATAGTATTCCTTCCACATTATCCATGGGCTTCACCAGTGGCACAGTGGTAAAGAATCCACCAGCCATGAGTGAGATGTGGGTTCGATCCCTGGGTCAGGAAGATCCCCTGGTGAAGGAAATGGCAAGCCATCCCAGCTTGCCTGGAGAATCCCATGGACAGAGGAGCCTGGCAGGCTACAGTCCATGGGGTCACAAAGCATCAGACATGACCCAGCGACTGAGCACAGGACCGTCAGTTCAGCTCTACATTATCCAAGTATCTAACGTATGTAATTTATTACCAAAACCCGTCTAGTTTTAACTCCTTTTACCATAATAAATGTGCATATATATTTCTGTACCTTGTTCAGGAACCCTGATCCATAGAATTGACCTGGTCCAAGTGATCTCATTAGGGGAAAAGAGCGAATGTATTTAAAGGTAGCTGCAATGATTATTTCACTTTCATGCATTGGAGAAGGAAATGGCAACCCACTCCAGTGTTCTTGCCTGGAGAATCCCAGGGACGGGGGAGCCTGGTGGGTTGCCGTCTCTGAGGTTGCACAGAGTCGGACACGACTGAAGTGACTTAGCAGCAGCAGCGGCAGCAGCAATGATTACACGGCCTTAGAGACATATGATGGAGGTCACAAAAGGAACCTTCTGAAGGCTTTTTTGTTCACCTCGACCTCTACTCTCAGTGGTCAAAAAGAACAGAGGATGTGGAGTCAGAGAGGCTGGCGTGGAATTTAGATATTAAAATAACCTTGACAAATACTGAGTTATCTAAGCCTCTCGGTGTCTTCATCTATCTAATGGGACAAATACTATCTATTCTCAGATGAAAGTACCTGACACATAGTAGGTCTTCATTAAAAAATATTATTATACTTCATTATTACCTTTTTAATGATAACAGAAAAATCTACCTTATTAATGCCGTGGCATTCCCTCACTCCCAAATGACTCTTCAGCACCACAGGGAGGAACAGCGACCAACCAGTTAACTTGCAGATTTTCAGATAATTTGCAATAATCCCATCTAAGATGAAACAGGGGCTTCCCAGGTGGCTCTAGTGATAAACAAACTGCCTCTGGATGAAGGAGATGCAAGAGGCAAGGGTTCGATCCCTGGGTCAGGAAGATTCCCTGGAGTAGGAAATGGCATCCCACTCCAGTATTCTTGCCTAGGAAACTCCATGCGCAGAGGATCCTGGCAGGCTACAGTCCATGGGGCTACAAAAAGTTGGACGTGACTAAGCACACACACACACACAAACGTGCATGCACACAGGTGAAGCAGTCTTATAAATCACCATGTAAAAAAGTGATCATAAATGGAAGAAACCTTCAGTCTGTGATTAAAGTCAATGTGATCTGTCGATGTGAAGTTTTTCAACCTTGATTTTTAAATATTTAAAAGTATTTAAATATTTAAATATATTTTTCACGATTGAAGGTTAGTTGGTTTTTCAATAATTACACCTATGTACAACTTTTAGAAATTATGACAATCTAACTAGAACAATCATCTCACTATTAATGATCATTTCCATTTAATAAATACTTCCTAGGAATCAGACTAGTGGTGTGTTATAGGAATGGAAACACAAACCAAAATTTCTTCATTCAAGACCTTACATTCCAGTTTGGGAAGTGATATAGACACCTGTGACAATTAAAAGTGGCAAGCTTGTTGTCTGAAGCAAGAGCAAGGAAGTCACCAAGATAGTAAGGCTGGGCATTGGAAGATAGATCTAACATATGGGTATAACAAAATACAGAGTTCACTTTTATTCTTCAATTAGAAAAAGATTTTTTTTCCTTAAAATTTCAAACATCCTTTTTTTTGACACTTAAAACCTGTTTTATTAAAAACATTTTTTGTTAAAGGGACTGCCTAAAAATGTCTGAAATTTGCCTCTAATAAAATCATAAATTAAGTTTGGGGATAGTATGTGTGTTTTTAAAACACTTAAAAAATTTTTTTTCCTTTTCTTCTTCTTCTTTTTTTTTTTTTTCATTCTTTAATAAATATACCCAGGTCTACACCTCTTCTAAAAAGGTGTGAGAGAATGACCTTTCAAAAATTATGTAGACTATAGCTGACCCTACTCTTCATGAAGTCTCCCTCTACTCGAAACTTCAGTTAGACTTATCCTCAGTGCCCTTTTTGCCCAAAAGGTCACAGCCAACATTCTAGAAACTTAAAAAAAGCAGAAAAATTTGCCGTAATACTTGTTTCTATGTGTACACATGGAGTGGATGTGATGTTTCATTTCTATTTTTGCACTAAGCTTAACAATTTTAAATCTCGGTTCCCTTTACCTGCATTGTAAAGACATTTTTAAAGTCTCGAATAAACCGCTTATGTGCCCTTGAGCCACCTATTTTCTTCCTAAAGCTTATCTTGCTTGCACACAGCCTCATTTGCACATACAAGGTAATTCTCCTGCCCCCATGATCTATTCACTCTAAAACATACCCAAGGACTCTTTGTCTGGTTTATTTTTTTTACAGATAGCTTGAGTGAACAAAGATGTATTTCTGCTTTGGAGCATTAGGGACATGAAATTAAGAAGCTTCTACAAGGAGAGAAGAGGAAAAAATTCATCTAGGTCAACCAGAGGGAAATGTACATGATTTATGAAAAATCTATTATGGCCACTTAATTTTTTTCTCAGGTATATGTAAAGTTACTCTTCTTTATATTCCCTTCATATCACATTTTACCAGAAAAATATCCTGTCTGACAAGGTAGGTTCCTCCGGGCACATTTTATCAGAAGGAGGATATGTTAGATCTTACCGCATTTAAAAAAATAAATGCAGCAACTTCCTTCTTTCTTATAGCTCTGTAGGCTGAGAATTATAAATAATTATGACTTGTTCTCAAAGTTACCTTATTTTTGAATGACATAGATTTCTGCAGGTTGACAAAATATATCTCTGAGTAAAAATGCAGGACAACAATTGTACAGATTGTTAAAAAATTGTACAGATTGTATAAAAAATTTAATATATTATCTCTTGTAGATTATTCTGTTAATGTATCTTCCTTCCTATATGGGGAATTTATAGTTAAAAACTTGATCAAATGACAGAGAAGCTTGTCAATTAATCACTGTTCTTAAGAAATGAAGTTTAATAAAATTGAGAGAGGAATCATCTTAAAGGATAATTTTACTTTTCAATATGTGAAAGAGGAGAGTGAAAAAGTTGGCTTAAAGCTCAACATTAAGAAAACGAAGATCATGGCATCTGGTCCCATCAATTCATGGCAAATACATGGGGAAACAGTGGAAACAGTGTCAGACTATTTTGGGGGGCTCCAAAATCACTGCAGATGGTGACTGCAGCCATGAAATTAAGACGCTTACTCCTTGGAAGGAAAGATATGACCGACCTAGATAGCATATTCAAAAGAAGAGACATTACTTTGCCAACAAAGGTCCATCTAGTCAAGGCTATAGTTTTTCCAGTGGTCATGTATGGGTGTGAGA